>CM060708.1:280346427-280681043 GCA_030686995.1 Artemisia argyi
TTAGATTAAACATAGATCGTATCATGTCTTGCAATGTACAATTCCTTCTCTCAGATACACCATTTTGTTGTGGAGTATATGGAGAAGTAAGGTGCTGGACAATTCCCTCCTTTGCTAGATAATCTATGAACTCCTGACTCAGGTATTCACCACCTCTATCGGATCGAAGAGCTTTAATCTTCTTTCCAAGTTGCAACTCTACTTCTGCTTTAAACACTTTGAATGTTTCAAATACCTCATGCTTATATTTAAGTAAATAAACATAACCATAACGGCTGTAATCATCCGTGAATGTTAAGAAGTAGCTAGCACCTCTCCTTGACACATGTCTAAGTGGTCCACACACATCTGTGTGAATAAAACCAAGTAGATCATTAGCCCTTTCAATCCTATTTTTAAAGGGTTTCTTAGTCATCTTCCCAGCAATGCAAGATTCGCATTTATCAAATGATTCATCATTGATCTTATCTAAAAGCCCATCATGTTGCAGCTTTTTCATGCGATCTTTGCCAATGTGAGCAAGTCGACAATGCCAAAGATAAGATGAATCCAGACCTTTCTTGATTCTCTTATTGTTGATGCTATACATTGAATTATTTGTAACAAAAGCATTATCATTATCATTCATATCAATTTCAAATACACCATTCACAGCAATAGCATTAAAATAAAAAACATCATTTAAAGAAACTGAAATTCCATTGCTAGAAATAGTATGATGAAAACCAAGGTTTAACAAACATGAAAATGAAATTACACCTCTAACAATTGACGGTGCATAATGAAAATTATTTAAAGATAGTACTAAGCCCTAAGGCAACACTAAATTAAAAACTCCTATAGCTTCAACTCCTGCATGCGCTCGTTACCAACGTGCAAGAATTGTTGTCCATAGGCCAGCTTTCTCTCAACTCTAAACCCCTGCAAGGTATTGCAAATATGAATGACACATCCCGTATCATATACCCATGAATTCAATTTAGGAGTAAGAGTGAATAATTCAATCATAAAGAACGCACCTGAAGTACTGGCTTTACCAGCTTCATTCCCCTACTTCTTCTGTCGCAAGTCATGAATGTAGAGAGGACAATTGCGCTTCCAATGGCCCTTTTCATGACAGTGGTGACAAGCCTGATCCTTCTTGTTTGGAGGATTTGTCTTGTTCTGCTTAGGCTGATGCTGTTTCATCTTTGGTTGTGGTTGATAGGCCATGACCTACTTGCCTTTATCACCTTTACCTTTGCCTTTGTTCACATGCGAATTCTTCTGGATTCTCCCCCCATGAATTGCCAACACTTGTGGGGTAGGAGCCTTGACCTTGGCTGGTAGACTTTTCTCATAATCAACAAGCAATGCGAGTAATTCTGAGACTGTCTTCCCCGAGCAATGCATGTTGTAATTCTGCACAAAACCAGCAAAATCCCTGTTGAGGGATCTGTTGATCAAGTGCACTTGCACATTGTCGGGGTAACCAAAACCAATTCTATGAAGTTGATCAAATGAATCTTTCATCTCATCCACATAATCAGCTACTGGTTTACCATCACCATGCTTGCAGTTGTGTAGCTTGTCGAGTTCATCATACAATTCAACTGCAGGTGGCTTCTCATAAGACTGCCTGAGGTTATCAAGCATATTCTTAGGAGACAAGTACTCATACTTCTTTTGTAATTGAGCACTCATGCTAGTGAGCATTAAACAAGCAACCTCATTATACTTAGCATTAGTCACCTTCCATGCTGCCTTTGCTTCTGGTGTTGCAGTAGCAGCAGGTTCAGCAGGGCATTCCTCGGTCACATAGTCTAGCTTACCAGACGCCCTCAAGACAATTCTGAGCGAACGGTGTCAGTCATTGAAATTCTTGCCAGTCAGTTTTTCTCTCTCAAGATGACTCTTGAAAGCAGAAATTACAGTTTGGTTATCGGGTTGAGCCATATCTACAGATAAAGTTCAAATATTAGTATTTTCGATAATCAATATCTTCAAGAAAAATAAAATACCCAAGGCTATATTCATATAACCAACTAATTTTCTTGAAAACCTAGGATCCAACTTTACATAGATTCCACCACATCAGTTGATCTGTTAGTGGTGAAAGTACAAAAGTTGGTAATCTGTCGAACAATAATTGGCAAACAAGATTTCCAATTCCTAGATCATTATGGGATTTACATCAAATTGATTCATCAATTTGCCTTGTAAGCATGTTTCATCCCATCTCATGCCTTAAGTTCTAGGTCTCACGCACAACTTAATTAAGTCGTCTACCTTAGAAACTGTAAAATTACAATTATGGTCTCACGCGTTAAAAGAATTTTACCTTGTTATAGTAATTTAGCCTAGGTCTCACGTTTACTAAATTAAAATTCCAAGTGTTCCTTATAGATAGATGGCACGTAACTTAAATTATTTAAGGGTATTATTTTTGATATGTAAATCAAAATATGTACAAAGATGCATGCACTCATCTTTATAACATAAGTTTTCATAAAAACTTTTTATATCCAATTCGTGAAATTAATACACAAAGTTTTACTTGGGGTTTATGCCAAAACCCTAAGATGACTTTCTACAATCATGATTTTAAAAGTAATTCGTTTAAGACATATTCAAGATTGTGATAACCAAGGCAGACTCTAAGACTCTTTTCTAAGCCTTCAAATCACGGTTATGAATATCATCTTAAAAGACTTAATTTTAAAAGCATATTTGTACAAAACATCAATCAAGCAAAAGTTTATGGATTCAATCTCAAAATTGTAATAAAGTATGAATTTTGCTAGTCTCGCCTGGGAGCTGATTACCGTGCGAATCGGACCACTATCGGCACCTAAGACCTTGCAAGATTCTTACTTTACCACTTAGGGTTTCACCATTATTAGTCCGTATTTATTTTTTTTATAAAAACAACCCTTTTATTGCTTACATCAAGTCAAACTAATAACAGTAAAACAAGTATCAAAGAAAATCAAAACAACCAATAATAAATAAGTGAAACAATTAGCCACATGCAATCCGTATTAGAAAAGATCCTAATAAAATCAATTTTAGGTATAATTATGCATGCAATCAACTAAGGCCTTCTCCTCTTAGTGGAAGAGAGCCACATACATTGACGAATCAATTGCGTAGGCCAAAGCTAATTAACACACCACATAGCATATAAAATTGATTTTAATATGTATTGGAGTCTTCCTCAATTTAAGATCTATATTAAACATGTGATAAAAACAAGATCTATGACTAACATGCATGTAAGTCACGGATTAAAACCTAACAATTAGCACATAGGTCACAAGATACGTTCAATTAACCGGTTAATGACCTAGGGTTTCTAGTGATTACACATAATCCAAGAAAACCACAAAACCCTAATTAGGGTTTCATGGAAAAATCGACCCCCCCCCCAAAAAAAAATTAGGGTTAGGGTTTCGAATTTAATTAAAAAAATAGGAAAAACCCTAGATAAAAAAAATGTATCTAAAACAATTAAAGATCCGGTTTTATTACGTTTTAGTAATCAATTACATGTTATACATGGCTCGTGATGCCACTGTAAGAGTTTAACAATTAAATAGCACGTATTGCGGAAGCTAGGATCAAGTATAACACATAAATATTAACTAAAACATAAAAAGTAAACGTACCCGATGCACTTCAAATAAACCTTGATTCTTGTACAAATAGATCAATGATAAACCCCTTACCATTTTGTTTATCGATCTCTTGATAATTACTAAAGTAAGTAATTACCTCGTTCTTGTACACACAAACTACCAACGAATAAAGGTTTGATGCAAGTAAACAAAACACTTAGTTTTTAGCCTTGGAAAAATCGATCCAATCCCTATGGAGGGGGTGAACCGATCGGCCACAAAAGAAAACACAAGGAGAAAAGATTTAGGGTTAGTGTGTGTGCACAAAAGATGTGAAACCCTAATCCTTGGCCTTGTATATATACTAGAGGATTTCTTGGTGACCAAGCAAGCATGGGTCGACCCATGGGGTTGGGCTTCGACCGGCCTAGCACCCACAAGGGTGTTTCTAGATCTTTCTTGACTCTCAAGTTACACTCTAGTCCTTATCTTTCGTTACTAATGATAGTTAGTCCATACGGTTAATAACTAACAACCATTTAGTCCATTAAGTGTTTATAAATATATATATTCAATACATTTAATATATACATATTTATTTTACATTATTCTTATTTGTAAAGTGTGCAATCCCGAGGTCTCGGGTTCGATACTAGACATTTACATATTAATGTTTATACGTAACATTTAACAATAGCATCATTAGATTATTATAACTTTGATGTGATACATTTATAGTATAATTAGTTGCTAATAACCATTTATTTAATTAGTTTATATCTCACAAGAATTTTAAAATTTAACATATATTCATTGTCGAGACATCGACTATTAATGTTTCAGGGCGTGAGGGCGTGCTTAGCACGGCCTAAAGCTAGCACTTCCTAGTTTAAAAATATCTGGAAGAAAGTATAAGACGAATGATAGATTATACAACGTGTAGTATCTTAAGATTTTTATTTATTTATTTATTTTTTATTTATATATATATATATTCTTTTAATCATTTGAACGCAGAAAACTTTCTTCATATTACAAAGAAAAACAAACTATGGTAAGCTTATTGATGGCCATGTGCAACATGCTAAAGGTTACGGTTTCAAATTTGACAAAGACATGCTGTAATAGGGACAATCATCAATTGAAACAACTGCATGTAGCACGTCAATTATTTCAGGTAAATAGATAATACTTATTTCTTTTAAATGGATCAGAATTGAATCAAATATTCACTTGATAATATATGATCGGTGCATGTTTGTTGGCTAGAGATCAAACAGATTTCTTGGCACTTATCTTCCTAACCTCATCCACAAACTCTTGGATGTTCCGATCAGATGAACCACCTTCGGCCACCGCCTCCTCAGCTGCTTTCTTCCAATTCAACGCATTCATCTTTAACTCTGTCGCCTTTAAGCCGCTAGTAGCCTCCCTTAAGCACACCTCCACTTCATCCCTCCCAGTCACCTTATTCGCAGCTTCACCCCTACACATTCTAATTCCAACTTTCCATTCATCAGCCAAATACTTTGCATCCGTCACTTGATCCCCCCACTGCGGAAATGCCACTACTGGAACACCACTTGGCAACGCCTCCATTGTAGAGTTCCAACCACAGTGAGTCAGGAAATACGAAACCGCAGGGTGTGCTAGAACTTGAGCTTGTGGACTCCAATGGACCACAATTCCCCTATCACCCACCTCCTCCAAGAACCCCTCGGGCAAGACTCCGGATTTCCCAGTTGGATCCTTTCTCATAACCCATAAAAACGACACGCCTGAATTTAAAACACCATAAGCCATCTCGGTCACTTGTTCTTGACTCAAGCTTACAACACTTCCGAATGATATATAAACCACTGATGAAGGGTCCTTTGAGTCGAGCCAATCTAGACAATCATCGGCTTTTATCAAGTCGCCAGAGATATTGGAGCTTGTTTCAAGTAGAGGATTTTTGAACAAAGGTCCCACCGGGCGAATAGGGCATATTTGAGACATGTAATTGATCAAATCACATTCAAGTTCTTGAAAGGTTTCCATCAATACGCAAAACACCTTTGATATGTTCTTAAATTGCCCCAAAACGGCTCTTCTTAAAAACGGGTAAGGCGTTGAAGGATGTAAAAAGCTTGGCACCTCATCGGCTTTTAGCAACGGCATGTGAGGCAACTGAATGTCGATGTCGGGTTGTTCTTCACTTGGAAAAGGGACTAATGAATTCTCGTAATGATAATACGATGAAAAACATGCACATGACTGAACCCAAAGCATTGCACAAGGGATGTTTAGCTCTTCTGCTATGTCCACAACCCAGGGCACAAAGGGATTGTTGATTAGACACGACACAGGTCGATCATTTTCAGCATGGTGGTTGATAATTCCTGTGAGTGCTGACTTTCCGTAAGCCTCAAGCTTTGGCAAGTACGCGTCAAGGTCATATCGTTCATCATCATTGTCTTCAGAACATCCATCATCAAAGAACTCAAACCGAATCATGCCACCACAGTTGCCCACAGGAGTAGGATCATCAGAGACTGCAGCGCCGGCTTTCTTCATCTTATTTCCTATCGATTTGGTAGCAGAGAACGTGACGAGAAGGTTACCCTTTGAAGCTAGAAGCTTGCCAAGTCTGAGGAGTGGATTGACATGGCCTTGTGCTGGAAATGTGACTAGAAACACATGTACAAGATCTTGTTTAGAACCCATTGATTGTGATATAATAAGTTGTTCACCTTTAATTTTTTGATTTTGAGTAAGTACATATGTATTAAAGCAAAGTGTACATATATATAGTGACACTCACGGATGGTGATAATACGTGGAAGCAAATTGAGCACAAATTCGAGTTGAAAACAAACACCTACAATTGAATCAACTTGGCAAGATCAACTTGGCTACAAAATTACATAACTACAAAGACCAGCATGTTTGCTACTAATCACGTCAATTGATGTTACATGGGTCATGTAGGTTGGTACGTGATATTAAAGTTGTATTCAACGTAGTTAAGTTGAAATTTCTTATTTTACAATTGAACGTCATGTCCATTGTATCTCAACCGTTAAGTTGTATTCAAGTATGTGCTAAGTATGTAACCGCATATGCCTCAAAGTTTTCGAGGTCTCAAACTATATATTCATATATTTTGTTACTCAATTTATATTCAACATCAAAATGTTAACGATATTTGAAATTATGTTCTAAATATTTGTTAAACTTATCTTCAAGTGGTCGTAAGTGACAGAAAAATTCATAAAAACAATTTTAAAGTTAATTAATGGTTACAATAAATCTTTATCGTCATGTTTAGATATCGTATAAATTTTTGCAAAAAGTCTCCGTTAACTCAGTTATGACGCTGATCTTGACAATATGGTTAAAGCATGCTTAAACATTGTGGATCAATTAAGCAATATCATTCGGAAGTACAGAAAATAAGATTTAGTTCGATCCGAAGCCATCGAGAAAAGATACCTTTGAGGAAGCCATGCGTCAACTTGTTTTCACACTCTTAAATTGTTCTTAAAAATAGGAATGTGTTGAGTATTTATTTCCGGTTCTCATTGGAGAAGGAAAATCGGTGTTGTGGGTTATTCAAATTCACTAGAGAGACAAGCAATTTACAATGATTGAAGTGAAAAACGATTTTTTTTTATTATGTATTAGTCATTGTGTTCCAGTACCTTTATCGTTGACTGCCAGTCTATGCATGATATTGCTGAAGCTTCCTTATTTTCTCTCGCGTAAGTGGACTTTTGTGAAGCGGAGTGGAAACGCGACACTATAGCGAATTGGGAGTTTGTTATTCAAACATTTGATGTCTTATTTGGTTTACACGTTTAAATGAAATAAATCATTCACACATGTAATTTGATACTTGTAATGGACGTGACACATGAGAGAAATAAATGGAAAATGACATAGATGTAAAAACATAAATGTAATGAAAAAAATAATAATAATAATAAAGCGTGACCATATAATGAAAAAAGCAATGACACAGACATAACGGAATAAATCAAGAAATAATTTGTATTATAAAATTAAAAATATACATAAAATTTACATTCGAACGTAATGATTAATTTCATTATCACTTTGGTTTCTACGCAATAAATTTGTCACCAAATAACTGTATGAGAAAAGTTTTATATGAAACAATAATTATCTAAAAAACAAATCACAAGATCTCAACCATCCATCTCTTTCAATCCAGTAGTTTAGATTAATTAAAATTTTAAAATAAAAATAAATTGGGTGACATTTTAGTCATTATTTAAAACTTAATATAGTCACCTAACCTCCTAAAACACATACACATTCTTATACACAGTAGATCAATTTGCTCCTGCTCATCAACTTCCACACAAAATGCTTATTCTATCACCGGTACCAGTAACAACTTTGAGTGCCGTTACATTATCGTCGACACCACCGTCGTGACCACCACCTCCACCTCCACCGACTTCGGCAACCTCCACGTCACCACCCCTCTCGCCGTCATCAAACCCTCAAACACACACGACATCGTTTCCGTCATCCGTTTCGCCTCACAGTCCCAAACACTAACCGTCGCGCCACGTGGCAACGGTTATTCAATCAACGGCCAATCCACTACTCACAAAGGCCTTATCCTCGACATGAAAGGAAAACGAAAAAATAAAATGACCGTAGAACATAATCTGACATGGTCGTACTTGAATAAGAGTCTTGGAGAAGATGAGTATTAGTTGCTTCTTTTTTATGCTAATACTTAAAGACTAAGGATCAAATGAGAAGAAAACTTAAAATGAGAAGGATGAGAAATAATTATAACTACATATTTAAGATGCATCGACTTGAATTAGATGCATCACTAGTCTTTTAGATGCATCATAATATATTTTCTAGCAAAAAATTAGATGCATATACATATATTAGATGCATTTCATCAAGTTAGACGAATCCTCTACATTTTTCGTCCTCTGCGGGTCAAATTTGTTGTTAGTACTATTTTGCATCGTTTTCACTTCAAAATCACTTTCGAAACTAATTGGGATGCATCTAAATGAATAGAGATGCATCTAAATCAAGTCGATGCATCTCAAATGTGTGGTTATAATTATTTCTCATCCTTCTCATTTTAAGTTTTCTTCTCACTGGATCCTTACCCAAGACGACTAAGGATCAAATGAGAAGAAAACTTAAAATGAGAAGGATGAGAAATAATTAAAACTACATATTTAAGATGCATCGACTTGAATTAGATGCATCACTAGTCTTTTAGATGCATCATAATATATTTTTTAGCAAAAAATTAGATGCATATACATATATTAGTCATAATTTTTTGTGTGGTTTAAAAGCACACCACGTAATGTTTTCCATTAAAAGTATAGTGCAGTGGGTAAGTGTAACTTGGTCATAATTAATATAGTAGAAACTCGATAAATTAATACTCGATTATTTAATAAATTCTCTAAGATAATATTTTTTGTTGGTCCCGACTCGGGGACATGGTGCTAAATTAATAATTCGCTAAAATTATAAGATAATACATTTTTGATAATTTCTTTAGACCCCATATAAAATATAAATTAATAACTCCTTATATATAGCATATTACATGAATGATTTATGAAGGTTTCTTGAAAAATGACTCAATTGTCTTTTGTTTTTTGTTGAAATCAATTTTCCCTTGAATCTCGTCTCTAATTTTCCTTAGCATGGTAAAAACTTCTGGTGTTATTTTTTCATAGCTCAACTTAAAAGGTGTTTGTAAACAAAGTATTCTACTATAAATTAATAAAATATTAATTAATATATAAATTAATAATTATTAATTTATCGATTAATTAATAACTCTTTTAATTAATAAATTTTGGTAATCCCAAGTGTATTATATTATAGAGTTTCTACTGTATGTAATTGTCAAGTTGTTTTCCCTTAAAAGTATAGTAGTGGTAATAAGTGTCAAGTTGTTTTTTTTACTACTAACTACTTTCGTTTTATTTTCTTTCTTGGTAAACACTGTTAGCATTTTTTTTTTTTTTCCTCTTTTTTTCAAAAGCCATTAAGTAAGCATGTTTTCACGATGCATTTCATAATGTTCATTTAGTTTATGTTTTCCGGTCAATATGTATACATCATATCTTCAATTTTGCTACGTTTTAATGGTAAAATGGGCTAATTATCTTCAATTTTACCTTTATAATTGACTATTGATTGATTTATTTACTCACCAACCTAACACAAATATAAAAATCTTCTTGTTATGGATTTGAGGAAATCATACAAGGGTTTTTCATACAGAATATTTGTTGTGTATAACTAGAAGTATTTATTTAGTTTTTTTTAATGTTGTGTATATTTTTTTAAACAATTTGTCATATACTAAAATACTAAAAAAAATCCATGTGATACACCAAAGAATCCCATGTGATTCACAATGAATCCCATGCGATTCACAACGAATCTCATGCGATTCACAACGAATCCCTTGAGATTCATATTGAATCCCTTAGGACTCATACTGAATCCCATGGGTTTCACAATGAATCTCATGGGATTCGCAATGAATCCCATGGGATGCACCAAAGAATCCCATGGGATTCATACTGAATCCTTTGTGATTTATCGTCTTTTTAAGAATCCTATGGGATTTCTTTAAGAATCCCGTGGAATTTTCTGAACGGAAATTTTGAAGAAAAAAAATCGTCATTTTACGAATCCCATGGAATTTTTCTTCTGGACGGAAATTTTGAAAAAAAAAAATCATCTTTTTACGAATCCTGTGGGATTTCTTTACGAATCCCGTGAGATTTTTCTGGACGGAAATTTTGAAAAAAAAAATCATCTTTTTACGAATCCCATGGGATTTTTACGAATCTTATAGGATTTTTACGAATACCGTAGGATTTTTCTGGACGGAAATTTTGAAATGAAAAATCTTCTTTTTACGAATCCAATGGGATTTTTACGAATCCCATGGGATTTTTCTGGACGGAATTTTGAAAAAAAAAAAGTTCATCGAAAGTATATAACAATGCATATCTATAGAAAGATAATTTTTTTCTTGTCGCGATGGTGTATTTTTTGTAGATTGAAGATTTACCGTTTGCAAGATATGTAGTTTTTTTTTAAAAAAAATGGAAATTGGGTTTTTATATTAAATGAGCTAAAATGCCAATTTTGCCCTACTTTTGTTATTTTTTTATTTGATCTTAGCCATTATATGAAAGAATGATGGATGGTTGAGATTGGCTTTTTTGTTTTTTAAGTGATACTTGTTTTGCATAGATCTCACCTCTATACCTAAACAGTACATTTTCGTTGTGTGAGAGTTTTTTCCAACTAAATAACTATATAAGTTTACTATTGTATATAACATGTAAGATAACTTGTGGTGTATATATGTCAGGCCCAAGGCAAGACTTAAGCATATACAAGGTGGTCGATGGCATAAGGTGTCTTTTATTAAAACAAAAAACAAGCTTGACGTTTACAAAGGTTTCTAAATTTTTATAATTAGTAGTAACATTAATACCAGAGAGAGCTTTTGTATAAGTATAGTTTTATCATGTTTTGTCAAGTTGTTAATAGTTTAGGGTTAGAATTATAACATTTTGTATTTCTGTTATTTGGCGGTTACAAGGATCCAATAACTCTTTAAATACTTTGTAATTTCTCATTTTTACACTTAATAAAAATTGAGTTTCTCTCCATCATTTACTTTTGTATATTGTATCAGAGCTAATAAACCCCTAGCTTTGATCATTAATGGTGGAATACAATTAGTTATCTAACTTCAAATGACATGTTTCTTGTTCATAGTTCATTGATTCATCACCATTTCTTGTTCGTTAAAGTTAGGGTGATTTTCTGTTATAAAACCATTATAAATCTGTTTCTTGTTCTTGATTTTTTGTTATTGATCTTTAACAATGGCGGATACAACTGATCCAAACGCTCAAAACACTATTAACACAATCAACGATCCCTTACACCTAGCCAGTTCTGATCATCCTTCTATGGTGCTGACTAACACACCATTCAATGGGGGTAATTTTCTTGGTTCGAGTCGCAATGTTAAGATGGCTTTAGGTGCGAAGTTAAAATTAGGATTCATTGATGGTTCTTGTCCAAAACCTCATGTTACTGATGTGAATGTTCAAAGGTGGATTCGTTGTGATTATATGGTCACTTGTTGGATCTTTTATTCTATGGTAATTGAGTTATCTGAGGCTTTTTTGTATGCTCAATCTGCTTGTGAGTTATGGAAAGAGGTGGCTGAAAGATATGGACAAAGCAATGGTCCATTGATCTATCAGTTAGAAAGAGAACTGAGGAAGATTACTCAAGGTAATCTTACTATTGCTGCTTTTTTTTAATAAGTTGAAGAGATGTTGGGATGAGTTACAGAATTTGAATGGATTGCCTGTGTGTAATTGTGGAAAAATGGCTGAGTGTACTTGTGTTGTTTTTGATAAGTTTTGTTAATACAAATATCGCCTAAAAACGTTATTTATATTTTTCGATCTTTGCTAAGTTTTGTTAACGACAAAGTGTAAATTTTAGTTTTTAGTAAAACATGATTTTAGTTTTAGTCTTGAATAACTAGACTTTATTTGCTACATTTGCATTTCATATTTAACATAACATTTTCATATTTCTAAATATAGAAAATGTAACATGTGCATTTATGGAAAGGTTGAGTGTTTGACTTTCCATAAGACTTCTTACACATTTTAGAAGGTCTCTTACTCTATCTATTATGTGTTGACTTGAAGAAGCTTGATTTGACATTGCTAGATATGGAAAGATTTCTTGAAGGCTTTGACTGTCAGACCTTGCGGAACCCTGGGGTTATAAGGGCGGAACCCTTGTTTTGGTTCCGCCAGTTCTGCTAGTGGTCTGGTTTGTTTGGTTATAAATACCAAGCCACTTGCAAGAAATCTTTCATCACTTCTCATCATAATTTACACATACATACTCATATCATTCATCTAACTCATTAACATTTCATTTGTGTGAAGTTCTCTTGTAGCAAAGAAGTTCACAAGTTCATATCAAAGTTACAAGTATTCAACACAACGTTGCAAGACTTGTTAGCTTAGCATTGTATAGACTTCGTGTAGTTTATACTTCATTTGATTGTGTATATTCAGTAGTGATCGGTTAGTATTTTAGGCCTTAAAATACATAGTGTGACGCTAGTGGTTGTACCCTTGTAAAAGAAATCGACATCTAGCTTTGTGTCGGTAATCTTGTGTAAGCGACGTGTAAGGTTTTCTCTGCTGGTGAAAGGAGCTTGTTGACTAGTGAAAGAAACTCTCGAGTTGGATACTCAGGGCGTGGAGTAGGGCAAGTAAAAAGTGTCCTTGTAGCCGAACCACGATAAACTATCGTGTTGTGGTTTGATTGTTTCTTTCGTTACTCTTGCATATTATATATTGTCTTGTAGTTTAGATTTTTTATTAAACGTAAAGTTTCAAAAGATAATTAACTTAAAAACTGGTAAACTATTCAACCCCCCTTCTAGTTTTCCACAATTGACATCAAGAGCTACGTTACTCAAGCTTTTAAAATATATTGTGTTTTAAAACTTGAAACGATCCATGGATTTTAAAAATTACAAAGAAGGGCAATCTATGCAAAGACCACCACTTTTTGAAGCAAACGGTTTTATATATTGGAAAAACCGATTTGAAACTTACGTGAAATCTAAAGATATAGATCTATGGTAATATTATCTTTATATTGGAAAAACCGATTTGAAACTTACGTGAAAACCGATGGTGATAATATAGCCACTTTTAAGGATACTTCAAGTAGTAAAGATGAGTATAGCTCAATTACTAAACATAATGAAGATCAAAAGAAACTAATTGCCAAAAACAATGAAGCTAGAATGATGCTTTACAATGCTTTACCAAAGAAAGAATATGAAAGAGTTTTTATATGCACAACCGCTAAAGAAATTTGGCAATCTTTCATTGTCACTCATCAAGGAAACTCACAAGTAAAGGATAACAAAATTGATCTTCTTATTCAACAATATGATCAATTTTCTATTCCCGAAGATGAGATTATTGATTGTGCATTTGCTAGGTTTAACACTATTATTACTTCACTTAAAGCACTTGATTAATCTTTATGTAGCAAGAATTTTGTCAGGAAATTCCTTAAAGCACTCTATCCGAAGTGGAGAGCCAAAGTGACTGCGATTGAAGAATCTAAAGATCTTTCAAGCATGTCACTTGATGAGCTAATTGGAAACCTCAAAGTTCATGAAATGGTTATGGAAAAAGATTCGGAAATAGTTAAAGGAAAGAAAGAGAAGGTCAAGTCCATCGTTTTGAAGGCTAGAGTTTAATCAAGTGATGATGAATCTAGTTTGGATAGTGACGATGAAGAATATGTCATGGCCGTTAGAGACTTGAAGAAGTTCTTTCGAAGACGAGGGAAGTTTGTAAGGCAACCTAAAGATGACAAGAAAGCCTTCCGAAAAGATCGTGATGATAAGAAAGGAAATGCTTTAGGTGTGGAGACACAAGTCATCTCATATGAGAATGTTCAAAACCACCCAAAAGTAAATCTCAAAAAGCTTTTGTAAGTGGTGCTTGGAGCGATAGTGAAGATGATGACGAGGAACCAAAGAATGACGAGATTGCTCTCATGGCTCATGACCCAAATGAGGTACACTCCGACTCATCTTGCTCTTCTATTGATGATAACATCTTACAAAAAGAATACAATAAACTTTGTGAACTAAGCTTAAAAATCATAAATAAAAACAAATTTTTGAAAACTAAAAAGAAGTTTTTAGAAAATGAAGTTTATGAATTAAATGAAAAAGCTAAGAGATTAGAAAAGAGTAAAGGCATCAACACATTGTGTAAATCATGTGAAGAGTTTAAACTCGAAATTGAGAAACTTAAAATTACTCAAAATTATCTAATAAAACAAACCACAAAGTTTAAAAGGTTTGATAAAAGTATTTATTGTGCGGATGAAATAATGAAACTTCAAAAGTCACCATTTGATAAAACAGGACTAGGTTTCATGAAATTAGAAACTTCAAAGTGTCAAACGAAACAAGACAAGAAAGCACTAGAAACTAACAAAACTGCTACAGACTCCCACAGACCAGACGGAACCCAAAACAGGGTTCCGCCCGTTGAACCCAAAGGCTCCGCGGGGTCTGCAGCAGAAAAGATAGTTTCTACATCGGATCGTACAAAGTTCGTTAAAGTCACAAATAAATCCAAAACTAGTACAAATGAAACAAAACTGAAACCAGCTATTAAAGTTGGAGTAGGACTTGGTAGAAATGAATTTAGAACTAAAACCACTCAACCTAGACCTAAAACTCCTATTCCCAAACGCCCTTTCCAAAGAGCAACTACAACATGCAACCAAACTACCAACATGGTTGGAACCAAAACACACCTAGACATTATCAAACTCCAAATTACATGTCATGGAACCCATATTTTCCATTTCCATACATGGATCAAGTTAATGGTATGTTTAACCAAAATGGACCCATGAGATATTGGGGACCAAATGTTTGAGTGTTTTGTATAAAATAGGTGTGCTTCAAAGTAAATTTGGAACCGGATGAATGGATCAAAGATAGTGGTTGCTCGAGGAACATGACGGGGAACAAAAGCCTCTTCTCAACTTATCAAAAATGTGATTGAGGTAATGTCACGTTTGGTAGCAAGGCTAAATGCAAATTCATCGGAAAAGGTACAATCTCTCATGACTCTCTCTCTATAGATGATGTAGCTCATGTTGATAACTTAGGCTTTAATCTCCTTAGTATTAGTCAACTTTTCCGGAAAAAGTATAACGTCCTTTTTAGTGAAAATGAAAGTAAAATACTTAAAGATGGCATAACTATAGCTAGAGGTGTTCTTAAGAACAACGTGTATGTCATGAAGATGGATCAAATATCTAGAGACAAACTTTGTCTTACCTCATTAGATGAATCTTCAACTTTATGGCATAGACGCTTAGGACACGCTAATATGAAACTTATTCAAAATCTCTCGTCTGAAGACCTAGTTTGAAACCTACCCAAGTTGAAATACGACCAACACTTTTGTGATGCTTGCAAAGTTGGTAAACAAGTTCATAGTAGCTATAAGGCTAAAAATGTAGTGTCTACATCTAGGTGTCTAGAACTTTTACATATGGATTTGTTTGGTCCATCCGCTATACAAAGTTATGGAGGTAACTTCTACACTTTGGTTATAGTAGATGACTACTCAAGATATACTTGGACAAAATTTTTGAAAAGTAAAACGAATCTTTTGACCAATTTTAAATTCTTAGTAAGAAAATTCAAAATCAATTAGGAACATACATTGTGTCTATTAGAACGGACCATGGTCATGAGTTTGACAATGAAATACAATTTGGAAACTTTTGTGATAAAAATGGTATAACACATAATTTCTCGGCACCACGCACTCCTAAATCTAACGGTGTAGTAGAACGTAAAAACTGGACTTTACAAGAGATGAGTAGAACAATGCTTAATGAACAAAACATTCCTCAAAAGTTTTGGTGTATCGCCGTTGACACATCAACCTACATTCTAAATTGTGTCTTAATTAGACCATTTTTGAACAAAACTCCATATGAACTATATAAAGGTAAAAAGCCTACATTAGGATATTTTAGAGTGTTTGGGAGTAAATGCTTTATTCTTAACACCAAGGATTATCTTACCAAATTCGACCCAACGTCTTACGATGGTGTGTTTCTTGGATATTCACAAACTAGTAAAGCTTACATTGTTCTAAATAAAGAAACCTTAAGAGTCAAGGAATCATTAAACGTAACATTTGACGAAAGTTCACCTCCCTCTAAGACATCACCTTTGGTAGATGATGACTTAGTTGAAAATCAAGCAATGGAAAATCAAGAAATTGAAAATGTTGACAAGGAAGATGAACTATCAAACAAAGAAATTGTCAATGTCAAAGAATCCAAAAGTCATCCATTAAATAGTGTCATAGGAAATATTAATGAAAGAACACTAAGATCAAAAGTCCAAAATGAAAGTAACTTCTTTTGTTTCGTGTCAACTCTTGAACCGAAAAATATAAACGAAGCTATAAATGATGAATCATGGGTAATAGCTATGCAAGAAGAATTAAACCAATTTATTAGAAATGATGTTTAGACATTAGTTCCTCAACCAAAAAGTCAAACAATAATTGGAACAAAATGGGTTTTTCGTAATAAAATGGATGAAAACGGTGTAGTGTCTAGAAACAAAGCTAGGCTGGTAGCACAAGGATATAATCAACAAGAAGTCATTGACTACGATGAAACCTTTGCTCTGGTTGCTAGGCTCGAGTCAATTAGGATTTTACTTGCATATGCATGCGTACACAATTTTAAACTCTTTCAAATGGACGTCAAAAGTGCATTCCTAAATGGGTTTATAAATGAAGAAGTGTATGTTGCTCAACCACCGGGCTTCACCGATTTTGAAAAACCTAATCATGTTTACAAACTTAAAAAGGCTTTATACGGACTTAAGCAAGCTCCAAAAGCGTGGTATGATCGACTTAAAACCTTCCTAGTTGACCATAGGTATACCATGGGCTTAGTTGATAATACAATCTTCACTAAGAAGAAAGGTTCACATATTATAATAGTCCAAATCTATGTTGAGGACATTATATTTGGATCAACTTGTTAAGAATTATGTGACGATTTCTCAAAAATCATGCATGACGAGTTTGAAATGAGTATGATGGGAGAACTTAACTTTTTCCTAGGACTCTAAATCAAACAACTAGAAGATGGTATCTTCTTTAACCAATCCAAATATATTAAGGACATGCTTAAGAAATTTGGATTAGAAGATTCAAAACCAATCAAAACGCCTATGTCCACGGAAACCAAACTAACCAAGGATGAGGAAAGTGAATCCGTACATAGCACTAAATATAGAGGTATGATTGGAAGTCTAGTTTACTTAGCAGCTATTAGACCCGACATTATGTTTAGTGTTTGTCTATGTGCTCGTTTTCAAGAAGATCCTAAAATAAATCATCTTGAAGCCGTAACAAGGATTTTTATATATATTAAGGGTACTACACGTTTAGGATTATGGTATCCCAAAGGAACGGGAGTAGATACCATAGTGTTTGCTGACTCGGACTATGCCGGTGACTATGTTGATAGAAAAAGTACAAGTGGTATTTGTACTTTTGTTGGACATTGTCTCACCTCATGGTTCTCTAAGAAGCAAATGGCTCTCGCTATTTCAGCAACGGAAGCCGAATACGTATCCGCCGGAAAAGCATGTCAACAAGCTCTTTGGATGAAGCAAGCTCTTGTCGACTACAGAATTCAACTCAACAACATCTCCATTCTTTGTGACAACAAAGGAGCCATAGATCTTAGCAAAAATACAGTTCAACATGCTCGTACCAAACATATTGAAATCCGTCATCATTTCCTTCGTGATAATGTTCAAAAAGGGAACATCTCAATTGAGAAAGTTTCTTCCGAAGACAACATTGCCGACATTCTCACAAAACCTCTTAAACGAGAACCATTTAACCTTCTTAGACTTGGCTTAGGACTCATGGAACCTACATTGTAGATCTATACGTTAGAATAAAATCACAAAAATCAAAACAAATCAAAACATTTTTTCTTCTCTACTAATGCGGCGAAACCCTGCGACATAAGGGGCGGAACCCAACATTTGGTTCCGCCGTATCCGCCGACCTGTAGAACCTTTTTATTAGTTTATATTAAACCAAACACCTATTTATCTCATACCACAACTCCCAAACTGCTACTATTCACTTCATTAGTTATCCACACCAACAAAATTTTGATTCTTCCTTCATACACATTGCTCTCTAATCATAATTGTAAGTATTCCAAACATAATTATACTTCTGATTTGAGTCTAAGAATTCTATTTTTGCACAAAAACAAAAACTTGGAGTTATGCATTAACTTGAGAAATTCATGTAGAAAATTAGATGTTAAACAAAACTAATCATGTTTCCCATACTTAGGAATTGCATCCTTATAAGTCATTAACATGTTTGCTAAAACACCCCATGTCAAATTCTTGCAAAAATTTCCCACAAACAGGACAAATATTTTTTTCGTCTCACATTGTGAATACAAAATAAAAACGTTATGTTTTAAACATCACTTGCATAATGTCTCTTGAATGCTAAAGGGAATACATAACAAATATGTATTTTCGGGTACATTCAAACGAAGCTACATTGAATTAGGAGCGTTTGGGTTATCTTTTGTTTTATAACAAAACTTGCATTATAAAATGTTTTAAGCATCAAAATGAGTCAAGATAACCGCACCTCCATATTTTTTTCATATAGGTACATACTAGAAACATTGTAATAGTCGCAAACTTAGACTAAATGTGAAATTTTGTTTTTCTAGCAATTATCATGCCTCCCGTAACTCATTACGACCACAAGGACACCATTAAGTACCTACCCAAACACCACAAAACCAAAGGTCTTACCGAAGCTCAAATCAACATTTTCAAAGCCTTAGAAAAACGTTATGTTCACGAGGGAAGAACTATTGACCCATCCTTCCTAGCCGGTACAAACCTCCGTACGGAACTCGCCACCATCAATTTAGATTGTCTCTTAGAAATCAAAGAGCCTATTTGTCCTAGGTTCATTCTAGAATTCTATGCATCCGTCACTCTCTCCACCGATGAGTATCGATGAGGCGAAAAATGATCCATTTTTAGGGGGTCATTTAAGCCCGAATCCGAATTTATTTGATCAAATATTGCCCTAAATCGTTCCTTTTGTGATTTTAGGTACTTTGGGAGTGAAATCTGGAAAAGGAAGCAATTCGGACGTTTTTGGAGCATAAAAGTGAAGAAAACGCCAAAGTCTTAATTTTCCATGCTGGGAACAGTGCATGACGGCGTCAAGAGTAGTTCCCTGACGGCGTCAAGAGTAAAATTCCATGACGACCCAGAAGAGTTTTGACGGCGTCATGAAGGTAGGGCGTCAAGAGTAAATGTCATGACGGCCTGGAAATGTTTTGTACTTGACGGCGTCAAATGTAGATCTAGGCAGTCCGAGGATTGTTTTGGCGGCGAGGTGACGGCGTCACCTATTTGGTCTTGACGCCGTCAGACCCCTTTTTCTATATATAGTTTTCTAATTTTTCACATTTAAAGAGAGAAGTTTTGGGAGAAACTCTAAGTACGATTTTGGTGTAACTTTACAGGTTTTTCAAGGGTTCCAACCCCTTGATACCTTGCATGATTAATCAAGATAAGTGTTCTTCTAATTCAATCAATATGTCTATGTGTTGGTTGTCTATATCTTGTTCTTGTCTTAATTCCATCATGCTAGGCTAGATCTATCTTGTGTTTGATTAGATCTAATGAAACCTAGATATTGATTATGTGTTGATTACTTGTTTATTCTTGTCTTGGATGAATGATTTATATGTTAGGCTTTAGAAAACTGCCAGATCTCCAATTGGTAACATGCTTGAACGTCTTAAGAAACATGAACCAACGCGCACTAGGTCTTTATTGGTTGTATTTAATGCATGAGCCACTGTTTACAATCCTTATAGTTGTGCTGGGCATGGTGTAGGAGGAGATAAGAGCTCATAGAATTGGTAAGTTATGTGTGCCACCCCATGAATGGTATTAAGGAATACGATCCGTCATCCATGCAATTATAACAAGTAATTAACGTGTAAAAGATATCTAGGGAGTAGTGAAATCTAAGTAAACACATTTTCTCCAATTACTGCTCACAACCTTAGTATAAATTAGTTTATTTTCATTTATAGTATTTTATTTTGATTGCATCTTAGTATTGGGTTAGTTGAATAGCAACTAATTCCGCCCAAATCCTTCAAACCCGAGATTTTAATTTGCTTTCCATAAAATATAAAAACACAAAAATAATCATCCCTCTCCTTTAGAACTAGTATTTAGGTTTTCTAATCCTAGCGACACTATTCCTAAGCTGAACGATCAATCCCCCGGTACTTGTCACTATACTATACTACAACGATCAGGTACACTGCCTGGTGGGGGTTGTAAGCTTCTCGAGATCCCTCGAGAGGTAAAGCCTGTTGTGATTCCCACGCATCAAGTATGGTCTCATGTCTATAAACTTCATGGTTAGTAGTGACCAATACTCCTTCACTCTCAATGAATTTGCTCAAATCCTAGGTGTTCCAAACCGTGGTACTTGCATCTACACCGACAAACATACCCTTTCAACTCTTGACACACTCATTGACCGCATTCATCCATATGATACTCCTCTTGTATCCAAGGATCTTGATCACCTTTTCATTAGGACCTCCGACACTAGGAGAACCCGTTCCAAAAATGAGGTCAACAAGGATCCTTATGGTATGGAACTCAATGAGCTCAAGCCTCAATTTAAGAAATGGGAAGAACTCCTTAGAGCCAATGTCATTAGCACCATAGGAAACCGGGATCATATCAATGTTTGCCTTTGCTACATGTTCTACTCTTTGTCCGTTAGGTAACCCTTCAACTTGGCCTACTACATGGCCAAAAGAATGGCCGACATTCCCGTGCAAGGTACAACGGCTATGCCATATGGAATGCTCTTGACCCATCTCTTTAGGCACCTTGCTCCTATTCCTCTAACTCCTAGAGGTCTTCGCCTAGGCTACTCTCTCATCCCACACACATTTGTCCCACTAAGTGATAAGAGAGTCTACAAAACCCAAGGGAAACGCCCTCATCCTCCTACTTCCTTATCGTCATCTTCAATGAGTGAAGGTGATACTTTACCCAACTCTAGGCTCCCACCTCTTGAATACCTTTTACAAATTCCAAATATTCCAAATGAGTCGGAGGAATTCAAGCAAACTAAGGGGATGTTTAAATGTCTCGGGAGGTTCCTTGGAAAGCTCAAGAAGAAGGTCGATCGCCAATGAGAGCATGTGTGAAGTAGTGTTTGGCACTAGGTGTCATTTGAACAATTTGGATGTTTAAAACTTTGTTTTATGGATTTATGTATTTGTAGGGATATTTGGTTATGTGTAGAACATATTTGTACTAACAATTATGCAGGATGACAACATTTGGCATGTCAAATTTTCAAGTCTATGAAAAATTTCACTAAGTATAGTGAAATTCGCTAGCCCCCGGGCAAAGTCCAACGGTAAGAGTGTTTCTATATCTAATTTTTGCATTTCCTAATCAGGTCTACATTTAAGTTTATGTTTTAGGAATTTTTGGAAAAATTGGAAATCGTCTTGACGACGAAAAATCTGGTCTGTCTACTTTTTGGGGTTTGGCGGAACCAAAAACAGGGTTCCGCCAGTGTAATTTTCTGGGTTACCCAGTTTTGGCCCAATGGATCAGACGGAACCCAAACAAGGGTTCTGCCTTTGATGTTGTAGGGTTCCGCCTTTGAAAATCCTTTCTCATTACTTGATAAGTAAATTAGGATCAATCTCAGCCACTAGAACCACTAGAAACCCCTTTCCCGCCAAAAATCAAATTTAATCATAATCAACCCAAGGAACCCTTGCTCATAAGGCAAGGAACCCTCCTAAAGGTTCCTTGGTATTCGTGGGACATCTGATCCAAAACACTATGACAAGACCACTAAGCATTTAGTGCAAATCTTTGTCTTCTTACTCCACTATTTTCATTGGATTGACTTCCAATGATTTGACAACCTTCATAACTCTTCCAAATCATTAGAAACCTCAACTTTTGTATGGTAGAACATCAAATCTGTTGGGAATTATACTAACAGTTACCACGGCTAAAGAAGAAGTTACAACTGCAGAAGATTGTACTTGCAGTGGAAACTCATTACCACTGCAAGAACAATATATTACCACTGCTTATTAGATAACTGTTAGGAAACGCGTCTAGATAAATATAGAATAGATCTTGTGTATATCTTATTCTATTAGCTTTATACTTATCTTGTAGAAGAGGACTCCTTGTGCTATAAAAGGAGATCCTAGGTTATAAGTTGATATACGTTTCTAGAGCTTCAAGGTGTAACCCTAGTGATATCAAGATCACTCGTATTATTATCATTAATAATATTGGAGCTAATAGTTTGTTTACATACATTGTTTATATACAACTGTCTTACTCACAATCAAACTTCTAAGTGTTACTAAGTAGATTCCGCATACTTAGTAATATAATTCAAAGTATCAATCTAACACAAGTTCAAGGTGTTTAGATCCATCAAGTGGTATCAGAGCCAGGCTTTGATACTTTGATTTAGAAGACTCAAGTTCACTCAGAAGACTCAATGGAGACAGAAACCAGTAACTCAAACATTGCTGCTAAGCTTCCAAAGCTTAAGTTGAATGACTTTGAGATGTGGAGGCTAATGATAGAACAATTCTTTATGGTCCAAGATTACACACTTTGGGAGATCATCATGGTTGGAAATTCTTTCAAACCAGGCTCTACTTCAGAGATGGTTGGTGGCAAGGAAGTAATTAAGCTCAACACTGGCCCTGTTACTAATGATGAAAGACTTCAACTAAAGAATGATTTGAAGGCCAGAGGTCTGTTGCTGATGACACTTCCAAGAGATCAAGTTGTAGCATTCAGCAAGTTCAAGACTGCAAAGACTCTCTTTGATGAGATCTGTGAAGTTTTTGGTGGTAATGATTCTACCAAGAAGACTCAAAAGACTCTGCTGAAGCAAACTTATGAAAACTTTGGTTCAACAAGTAATGAATCTCTTGATAGCATCTTCACAAGGCTACAAAAGATTGTTTCTCAACTCACTGTTTTTGGAATTGAGGTGGAAAAGGAAGACCTCAATCTAAAATTCTTAAGAAGCTTACCCTCTGAGTTTGGAACCAATGTTGCTGTGTGGGAAGATAAGCCAGATTTGGAGACCATGAAACTTAATGACTTGTACAATAACTTCAAAGTTATTGAACAAAGACTGAAGAAAGCTGGCAAAATAAGTTCTAGTTCAGGAAATGTAGCACTTATATCATCATCTCTTGATGACAGTTCAGATGAAGAAAGTGATAGTGATGATGACTGTGCTAACATTGTTGTTTCCACTAGTAGTGGAAGTGTTTCCACTGTTAGCTCAAAGAAACAGATTGCAGGACTTAGTGATACTACCTTTTATGCCTTTATATCAAGTCAAGTGGGTGGTTCAATTCTCAATCATGAGGATCTGGATCAAATTGATGAAGATGATATGGAGGAGATGGACATTAAATGGCAAGTAGCATTACTAAGCTTGAGAACAAAGAAGTTTTGGAAGAAGACTGGAAGAAAGATCAACATCAGTGGTAATGAAACAGTAGGTTTTGACAAGAAGAAGGTGGAGTGCTACAATTGTCATAAGAAGGGGCACTTTGCCAGAGAGTGTAGGAAGCCAAGGAAGTCTGAAAACAAGTCAACTTGGTACAAGCAGGACAAGAAGAAGGAACCTACTACTGATGAGCCAAAGGGCTACTGGCCATTGATGGAGTGAGCTTCGATTGGAGCTTTATGACTAAGGAAGAGGATGATGATTCAGAGTCTGCAATGGTGGCACTAATGGCTTTTTCTGACTCTGAGGTACAAATTGATAATGCTTGTTCTAAATCTTGTAAGGTCTTAAAAGAGTATGAGAAACTTAAAGCACAATTTAATGAGCAACACATAGAGTTAACTCATACTAACTATAACTTATCAAATCATAAAAGAGGCCTAAGTGTTTTAGAAACTCAATTAGAGCATTATAGGGCAAATGAATCTAAGTTCAATGATGATATTGCAGTATTAAGAAGAGACTTAGAATATCAGGTTGCTGTTAATAAGGTTCTTAGAGAAGAACTAGGAAAGGTTAAAGTGGCTAGTGAGAATATAATGATAACTAAGCAAACACTGGATCATCAATCCAAGTGTATTGATAAAATTTGGGAAGCCCAAATTGTGAGCAAAGCCAAATCAGGTCTTGGATACAAAACTGTTCCACCACCTCTAAGAGGTGTTCCAGCACCTCCTGGAATTGACTTAGCTCACACAGGTTTAGAAGAATTCCAGGAACCAACCATGACCTATGGACCAAAATTTGTTAAACCAGTTGAAATTGAAAAGGTTCGGGTTGAGGTTGATGTATTTGATAGTGCTAGTGACTCATCTCTTAAAGATGAAAATTTAAATGTTGAGTCTAAATCTAGTGTTCCTGAGAATGTTAAAGTGGAGGTTAAGAAAGGTATTCCTGATGTAGTCAAAGAGAAGCCTAGGTCACAACCTAATTTCACTAGGCCCACTACTAGATATGCAGAGATGTACAGAAGTAGGTCACCAACTCCTAGGGGTAATATGAGGAGTTGGAATCATGTCAAATCTAGGCAATTTGGTAGTGACTTTGTGTTCAATAACAAACCCTGTCATATATGTGGTAGCTTTGACCATTTAGCTAAAGGTTGTACCTACCACTTGGGAAGAAGGGAAGTGTTTGGGAATACTTGGGTGAATAGAAACAATGCTAATAACTTGACTCACCCAAATCCACTTAGCAAGATGATTCCCAGATCTGTTTTGCTTCATTCTGGCATCAAACCTATTTCCGCTGCTAGACCAGCAGTTGCCACTGTCAGAAATAATAACAGAGTTTACCCTAAGCCCCCTGTTACTACTTTTGTTAAATCTACTCAAACAGGGAAAAAGACCTATTTTGAAAAGAAAGTTAACCATAATCAGAAGTGGGTACCTAAAATTTCTAAACCAGCAGTTTCCACTGCTAAGGCAGCAGTTACCACTGCAAGGCCAAAGGTTACCACTGGTAGGTCAGTTAACATGAAAAGGGTAAATGTGGGAAATGCTGTTAAGGCCTCAGCACGTTGGGAATGGAAACCAAAAGGAACCATCACCTCAGACAATCCCAATGGTGTATCAATGACCTTTGATAGATATAATTATATTGATACACAAGGCAGATCCAAGTCATTTGTGGCTTGGGTCCCCAAAAGGAACTAATTCCTTTATTTTGTGTGCAGGGACATTCAAAGACTACTAATGATCAAGGATACTCAGACAGTGGATGTTCCAGGCACATGACTGGCAATAAGTCCTATCTTTCAGACTTTCAACCTTATGATGGACAATTTGTTAGTTTTGGAGGAGGAATTGGTGGCAAAGTTTCTGGCAAAGGAACAATCAAGGCTGGAAACATTGATTTTGAAGATGTGCAGTATGTGAAAGAGCTCAAGTACAACCTCTTTAGTGTGTCACAGATGTGTGACAAAAAGCATAGAGTTCTATTCACAGAAGATGAATGCTATATCTTATATAAGGATTATAAGCTTCCAGAAGAATGTGACATTTTGCTTAAAATCCCTAGAAAAGGAAATTTGTATAGCATTGACATGCAGAACATAGTGGCTAATAATAATATTACTTGCTTGCTTGCTAAAGCCACTTTGGATGAATCCATGCTTTGGCATAGAAGACTTGGTCATGTTAACTTCAAGACCATCAACAAGATTGTAAAAGATGGCCTTGTCAGAGGACTACCAGAGAAAAGATTTGAAAATGACCAAACTTGTGTTGCCTGTCTCAAAGGAAAGCAACACAGAGCTTCATGCAAGACCAAGGCATTCAATTCAATCAATCATCCACTTTTTATGCTGCATATGGACTTGTTTGGTCCTACCTCTGTGAACAGCATCAATTTGAAGAAATATTGTCTTGTTGTGACTGATGACTTCGGTAGATTTACATGGGTTTTCTTTTTGAGTACCAAAGATGAAACCACAGGCATCCTTAAGACATTCATCACTCAAGTTGAAAATCAATTTGAAAAGAAAATCAAGATCATCAGGTGTGACAATGGGACAGAGTTCAAGAATAAAGTTATGGATGATTTCTGCAGAGACAAAGGTATTAAAAGAGAATTTAGTGTTGCAAGAACTCCTCAACAAAATGGAGTTGCTGAAAGAAGAAATAGAACACTAATTGAGGCTGCTAGAACCATGTTAGCTGATTCCAAGCTTCCAGTGACTTTTTGGGCTGAAGCAGTTATCACTGCTTGTTACATTCAAAATAGGGTTTTAGTGGTCAAAACAAAGAACAAGACACCTTACGAGTTGTTCAGAGGAAGACCTCCTACTTTGGAGTTTATGAGGCCATTTGGGTGTCATGTTACTATTCTCAATACCATTGATCATCTGGGCAAATTTGAAGAAAAGTCAGATGAAGGCTTCTTTGTTGGATACTCTATGGTTAGCAAGGCTTTTAGAGTCTATAACTTAAGAACAAAGAAGATTGAAGAGAACTTGCATGTTCAGTTTCTTGAAAATAAAGCAAACATGACAGTTTCAGGTCCAGATTGGCTATTTGATCTTGAAACATTAACAAATACAATGAATTATGTTCCTCTCACTTCAAGTACTGGAGACAAAGATCTTGAAGATTCAGAAGAATTCATTGATGAAGATGAAGCTTGCAAAGATGATGAAGATCAAATTGTTATGCCACTTTGGGACTTTGGTGATAATTCTGAAAAACCAAGTGATGCAGATACTGTGAATAAAGAAATTCCTACCAGCAGTGGTAACTCAATTCCCACTGCTACACCAGAAGTTTCCACTGTAAGTCCAAATGTGGATAATACTTCTCAGGAATCACCAAGTGATGATGTAGAGATCTCAAACATGTCTACAACATATGATATTCCTAGCACATCACAGTCTACCATTCACAAAGTGCATCCACTTGATAATGTTATTGGTGAACTTCAATCATGTGTGAAGACTAGAAGAGAGACAAAGAAAGATGATATTCATGGGTTCATAAGTGAAGTGTATGAGTCCAAGAAACATAGCAAGAAGAATGAGTGTTTGTTTTTCTGCTTTCTCTCACAGATGGAGCCTAAGAATGTATATATAGCTCTAGGAGAATCTAGCTGGGTTGAAGCTATGCAAGAAGAGTTGTTGCAGTTTAAACTTCAAAAGGTTTGGGTTCTTTGTGACTTGCCTGATGGTATGAAGGTCATTGGTACAAAACGAGTTTTCAGAAATAAGAAAGATGAAAGAGGCATTGTAATCAGGAACAAAGCTAGATTGGTTGCTCAAGGATACACTCAAGAAGAGGGTATTGATTATGAAGAAGTGTTTGCTCCTGTTGCAAGAATTGAGGCTATTAGATTGTTCTTAGCCTATGCATCATTTATGGGCTTTACAGTCTATCAAATGGATGTTAAAAATGCCTTTCTGTATGGAACTATTGATGAGGAGGTATATGTCTCTCAACCTCCAGGCTTTGAAGATCCTCAACACCCAAATAAAGTTTACAAAGTGGTTAAGGCTCTTTATGGCTTACATCAGGCTCCAAGGAAGTGGTATGAAACCTTAGCTAATTATTTATTGAATAATGGGTTTCATAGAGGTAAAATTGATCAAACTTTGTTCATCAAGAAAGACAAGGGTGATATCCTACTTGTGCAAGTATATGTTGATGATATTATCTTTGGATCTACTAAACAAGAGATGTGCAAAGAGTTTGAGAAGCTAATGAAAGATGAATTTCAAATGAGTTCTATGGGAGAACTTACATTCTTTTTGGGGCTACAAGTACAACAGAGTAAGGAAGGCATATTTATCAGCCAAGACAAGTATGTGGCTGAGATTATTAAGAAGTTCAAGTTTACTGATGCAAAATCTTCCAATACCCCTGCTGACAAGACC
The DNA here is from genome assembly GCA_030686995.1 of Artemisia argyi. NCBI lineage: Eukaryota > Viridiplantae > Streptophyta > Magnoliopsida > Asterales > Asteraceae > Artemisia > Artemisia argyi. The sequence goes on from CM060708.1 coordinate 280,374,729, forward strand.
ACTCACTTATTGTTGAAGAATGCAAGTGGTGCTAATGTTGATGTTCACACTTACAGATCTATGATTGGTTCCTTGATGTATCTTACTTCATCAAGACCTGACATTATGTTTGCTGTATGTGCCTGTGCAAGATTTCAAGTGACTCCAAAAACATCACATATGACAGCAGTGGAAAAGATTTTTAGATACTTGAAGACTTATCCTAATCTAGGATTATGGTATCCAAGAGACTCTCCAATGGAATTGATCACATACTCAGATAGTGACTATGCTGGTGCAAGTTTGGATAGAAGATCAACTACTGGAGGATGTCAACTTCTTGGATGTAGATTGGTGTCATGGCAGTGCAAGAAGCAAACTATGGTGGCTACTTCAACCACTGAAGCAGAATATGTTGCAGCTGCTAGTTGTTGTGCTCAAATCCTTTGGCTTCAGAATCAATTATTGGACTATGGGTACAATTTCATGAACACCATTATCTATATAGACAATAGTAGTACCATATGCATTATTAAAAATCCTATGCAACACACAAAAACTAAACATATTAAAATTAGACATCACTTTATTAGAGATTGTTTCGAGAAAAAGCTTATTAATGTTGTCAAGATTCATACTGATGAAAATTATGCTGATTTATTAACAAAAGGGCTTGATGTGGGTAGGTTTCAATACTTGGTAACAGGTATTGGGATGCTCAATCCATAAACTTTTGATGTCTAAATACTTTTCAGTGTTGCAGGATACTTTTTAGGTACTAATATTGTTTGTATTGTATGTATGGTTTTCTACTAACTTGTATGCAGAGTTATCAAGTGCACAGTGGTAATTAACATACAACAGTGGAAAGATTGGTGATAATAACAAGAACACAAGAGTACTTTTATTGATTATTCTAAAAGAGTACATCACAACCATTATGAAAACATTGTCACCTAACCAAGAAAACCATTACAGCTGACATGAACCTACAACCTAACACCTACTCCATGGGTTTCTTTCCTTTTCCCTCATACTGCTGCTTGCCTTTGTAAATTTTCTTTCTCTTGTCATCAAAAGAGAGTTGTTTCCTTGGACAAGCAAGTCCCAGAACTTGCTTGGGAGGCCTTGGTGCTTGAGTAGGCCTGTCTACAGCTGGCCACTTCATGTTGTTTATTGCAGATGTCAATGCTGTGGTAAGGGCCTTTGGGAGTTCCTTGGAAAGATCAAAAGTTAGGTCATTGTCATCATCTGATGAAGAGTTGGAATAAAACTCAAGAGATGGATCAGGATCAGCTGATATCTTCTTATTTGGCTTCATGCTTGAAGATGAGGCAGTTGCAGACTTTGGTGGAAAATATCCACTCCATCCAGAAGAAAGTTCTTCAGAATCTGAGTAATAGCTGATTTCCTCATCAGAAGAATCATCAGAGGAGATGTAGATAAGTGGAAACCAACTCATGATGCTGTATAGGGTTTGTGTTTATTGAAGAAGATTGTTGATGAAAGATAAAAGATGTTGAGCCCCCTTCTATATGCAAAGTCAAGGTCGAATTCTAATTAATGAAGGATATTTACTCCTACTTGTTTTGGTAGGTTGGAGGAGTAAATTTGGTTATTATCGGGTTGACTTTTGGAAGATATTTTTGTGAATAGTAACTTGGTTAAAAAGTTACTTTGAGTTAAGTTATATGGGTTAAGTTGAGTTGATGCATACAACCCATATTATTGAAGTCATTGGAGTAATAAGGTGTGTATCATAGACACACAACAAATGGTTATTGATTCACCATGTCTAATCAACATAAGAATCAGCTAGTCCATAGCAAACGGCTAATGGTAAAGACATATCAAATCCGTTGATAGCTGGTAGTTTGCTAAAAACTATGATAAGAGCAGCAAATGTTCATGTTTTATTAACCACTGCTCTTTGATATTTTTGTGAAAATTTTACCACTGCTAGTTCATCAGTTACCACTGCAAGAGTAATTTTTCCACCGATGACTAGCCGTTACAACTGTTGTGTCAGTAATCTATTTTTTACTAGCCGTTGTAAAAATAACCGTCATTCCTTATTAATAGGGTAAAATCTTTTGTGAATTATCTACTTACTTATTATAAATTATTCTTTTTCCAAAGATAATTCTTTCTAAAGATAATTCACATTGCGCAACCTCCTCAAACCCTATTAGTATAAATTCATTATCATACGGCTTGATTTTTATCTTGATTACTAACACTTTCATTCTCTTCTTCACAAATATCATGGCGATTCTAAACTTTGTCGAGGAGCACAACCAAGTGGCCTACTTATAAAAGTCGAATGAGAAGAGTGGCCCTGTTTTTCATCAGATTGTGGATTTTCTAAACACAACTCACATAAGGTATGCCTTAACTATTAATCCCACAATCTATGTCTCTCATATCAAACAGTTCTGGAACACTGTGGAGTCCATAACTCTTGAACAGGGAGACACACAAGAATCTGTGGATGCTCTAAGAGCCACAGTTGATGGGGTAACTATTGATGTTACTGAGTCATCCTTGAGGAGAATTCTCCAATTGGATGATCTCAATGGTATCATCACATTACCTAATTCAGATATTTTTGCCAATATTGCTTTAATGGGGTATGATACATCTGAACAAAAAGTTACTTTTAGAAAAGGATGTTTTTGTCCTCATTGGAGATTTTTAATCCATACTCTTTTACATTGCCTAAGTCCTAAGAAAACTTATTATGAACAATTTGCATCAACCATGGCTTATCCTTTGGTTTGTTTGGCAACAGATAGGACTTTCAATTTTTCAAAGTTTATTTTCAATAATATGAAAGGCAATGTAAAGAATCCATATAAATTTTTGATGTATCCAAGGTTTGTGCAAGCAGTGTTAAATGAGTTTCAACTGCGACCTCACAAAAGAATTTATGAACCTTCCACTCTTAAGCCAAAAGTTTTTCAAAATATGACTAAGGCTTCCGAACTTTGGAATGGGCAGGTTCATCCACTTTTACCTCAAATGCTTGCTAAACTTTCTCAAGTACAGGGTGAGGATGTATCAATCCCAGTTGCATCTCAAAACACACCCACTATTGTTGTTCCACTAATTCAACATACCCCTGCAGTCACTCACACTTATGAGAGAAGGTCTAAACAGCCAACTTCTCTCATCTCAACATTGCATGTTGCTAAGCCATTTGGTTTAGGAACAAGCAGTGGTGGTTCAAGGCTTATTCCAAGTCCAACTAGGGAAGAGCCTGAATCCATGCCTCATGATTTACCTCTCCCAGTAGGTTACACAGTTGGAAGTGATGAAGGCAGTGTGCAACAAAATGAATTGATGGATATTTGTACCAAATTAGTCAAGCAGGTTCAAGCTCTGGAGAAAGATCTGGCACAGATTAGAGAACAACATGCCACAGAGCTGAATCAATTAAAGGCTGAGATTCAAAAATTGCAGAATGAAGTTGACACTCTCAAGAAGAAAAGATCTCAGGTTGTCTTGTCATCATCTTCACCTTCAGATGAGTTTTCTGCAAGTTCTAGTAAAGTTTTGGGAGATTCTTCCAAACAGGGGAGGAAAATAGATGCAGAGCTTAAGGGGAGGAGTAAAAAATTTGGAAAAGACTTTGCTGAGCTAAGTGATTCTGATGATGCTCAAGCAAAAGATGATGATGCTGAGACTGAGGGGAGGAAATTGGATTTTGAAGATATGGATGCTGATGCAGGTTTTAACTTTGATGATTTAGTTGGAACTGCTCAACCAATTTCCACTGAAGCAGAACAAGTTCCCACTGATCAACAAATTACCACTGCAAGTGAAAATGTTCCCACTGCTAGTCAAGAAATTACCACTGCAGAGGAAGAAGCTACCAGAAGAAGATTAGTTAAAGGAAAAGCTATTGTAATTGCTTCAGATCAAGAGTCAAGAAAGATTTCTAAGTTTGAACAAGCTCAGATTGATTTTGATGCAAGGTTAGCAGAGCAACAACAAGCTGAAGAGTATGAAAGAAAGAAAAAGATTAAGGAAGATGAAGTTGCTAGCTTTATGGAAGCAACTAGGTTGGATAAACTTGAAGCTGTAATGGCAGAACCTATTTCAAGTGTCTCACCAACTGTCATGCATGAGAAACCTCCATTGTTTACCTATGTGCCTACAGAAGAAGAGATTGATTATTTGATTAACAATGATCAAATAATTAGGAAGAAGGCTATTGAATTGATTGCAAATACAACCTTGGATGAAGAACAAAGGTCTGCTCAACTTAAAGATTTTATTCAAATGAAGAATCAGCAGGCTCTTGATGAAATCATTGGAGATGTAAGAAAAGGTCAAAAGAAGCCAAGAAAACCTACAAAGGCACAGATTATCTCTGAGATGAAGACTTTTTGTTGTCATGTTGGTAATATGAAGATGGGTCAATTCAGAGGAATGTCACATGATCAGATTGAAGGTATTTACTATAGAATCAAAAGACAAGATAGTAACTTCATTCCAATGGATCAAGAACCATTATCTATGAAGACAAAAAGGACTGGAGTGAGTCTTGAATCTAAAGAAGCAAAGAAGTTGAAGACTCAGAAATCATCTCAAGAAGAAGAAGGTCCTAGCAAGTTGACTGAAGAGCAAGTTACAAACATGTTGTTTCATAGAAACTGATGTACTTAACATTGAACCTCTACAAGCAAAATATCCAGTAGTTGGTTGGGAAATCTTTTCTGATAGTTTTGGTGTTGCTTGGAAGATCATCAGAAATGGAAGTGTCACAAACATTTGCAGAGATTTTGAAGATATTGTTAGATGTTGTGATAGAGAAGATTTGGATACTTTGTGGAGAATTGTTCAAGATCAGTTTCAAAAGGATGAACTTGTTGATGTCAAAGCTAAGGAGTTATGGGTTCACTTCAGAAGATTATATGAACCTGATCCAAGTGATAGATACTGGAGATTTGAAGCTCATGGTACAAGAACTTTGTGGAAATTCTATGATTTAAGTTCTGTGCATCATGTTTCTACTCAAGATGGAGTTGATGTTTTTATGCTGGCTAAGAAAGAATATCCATTGAGAGCTGGAGTATTAACAGTGATGTTGTCAAAGAAGCTTAGATGTTGGGAAAGAACTGAAGTCATAGATGATCTGTTGCAAAGGATTTATGATCAAAGTGTGAGAGCTGATAGAGAGTTAAGAAGAAGAAGATAAGTGTTTGGAAGAATTCCCATATCCTCATGTTTATTGATTACTTGAAGAAACTTATTGATTTATGTATTAATCATAAGTTAGGAGAGGATTGTTGGGAATTATACTAACAGTTACCATGGCTAAAGAAGAAGTTACAACTGCAGAAGATTGTACTTGCAGTGGAAACTCATTACCACTACAAGAACAATATATTACCACTGCTTATTAGATAACTGTTAGGAAACGCGTCTAGATAAATATAGAATAGATCTTGTGTATATCTTATTCTATTAGCTTTATACTTATCTTGTAGAAGAGGACTCCTTGTGCTATAAAAGGAGATCCTAGGTTATAAGTTGATATACGTTTCTAGAGCTTCAAGGTGTAACCCTAGTGATATCAAGATCACTCGTATTATTATCATTAATAATATTGGAGCTAATAGTTTGTTTACATACATTGTTTATATACAACTGTCTTACTCACAATCAAACTTCTAAGTGTTACTAAGTAGATTCCGCATACTTAGTAATATAATTCAAAGTATCAATCTAACACAAGTTCAAGGTGTTTAGATCCATCAAAATCCAAACACTGCTTTCCACAATTCTTCAACTCTATAAATTTGACCATCTTAGAACACTTCCTAATCACACCATCAACATATCAATCTCTGAATCTAATCTTCTACACCATCATTTTGACAATAACAAAGTTAACAATCACCTCTCCACCATCTCGACCCATTAGGATAACCGCACGCATAAGTGTCAAACCCTTTTATTGCAACACCACCATCAACCTTAGCTCCTCATCTTCGGATGAATCACCACTAATCATTTCCTCACCTATCAAGGACGAAAACTTCCTTAATCTTGCAACTCCCACACCATCACCAAAATTCAATCATGTTATCACCACTCCACCACCAATAAAGACACCCATTGATCAAGTCCACTACCGGCTCCAACTCAACCATCCAAGTCTCCATCACCACCTAAATCACCAAAACTTGAACCAATAGAACTATTTGGAACTCCACCGACATCACCACATCCTTTTCTAGAGGATCTTGAGGATATTCCACCTAGATCACCAAATCCACCACCCTTGCCTTCGTTTTCTTCTATCGAACGAATGGCACATGAACACACAGGGCATTCAAATTTGAACCTAATGTCCCTTTTGAACAAGAATCACCACCACAAGAACAACCTTCACAACCTGTTGTTTCACCCCATCTACAAAGACATCCATGGACCTCTCTATGAAGAACCTCACTTAGAACAACACCAACCACCACAACCTCAAGTATCACAACCACAATCCCATTCCTAACACTTTGAGTCCCTCTTTCCCTCATATGAGGAAATTGAGGCGTCGTTATGGAACAACCCTCCAAACTCCCACGAGGAAATCAACAACCACCTTGATAACCTCTATGCTTTCAAAGTCATGGTGGATAATCATCTCCATCAAGCCATGGAGTTTCAAACCACCTTGCTTGCATCCATTGCAAACCCATCCTCCACCAAAGAAACCACCACCATTCCACCACCTCAACCATCATCCCATGATCAAATCCTACCCAATCCTTGCCATGGTTGCTCACATTGTGAGCGGGAGGCTAAAATAAGTGAGAGCATAAAAATCATGCTCCACCAAGTCCAAGATGAAACCCGCTTTGCTCTACAACACATTCTTGAACGTTTGGATGCTCTCTCACACCCAAACGACTCTTAGAGCGTATTATGGAGGCTTTTCCCCATTTAGGAAAATGTTGGGAGATGTCCATTTATAGAAGTTGGATTTTATTTCTTTGTTACTTTTTGTTTTTCTTTATATTTCTAAAAGTATGAAGAAATTTTTCATTTCTTGTCTTTGACTTTTAGAGAGTCAAATTTTACTTGGAATGACATCTTTTCTACTATCTTGTTTGCATTGTTGGTTGACCATATATGAGTTGTGATTGTGATTGCTTCTATTCTAATATTGTGTTGTGGCTACACTATTTATCGTGTGTCATTATCGCCAACTAACTCTTTTCTTGTAGGTTCCAAATCCATGTTTCCTAACTTGGCACTCCATGTAGGGGGAGTATTGTCCAAGGGGAAGCACTTGCATTATTCCGCTTCGCAACTCTTCTTTTTGTTTCGACAAAGAGGGGGAGAAAATATATTTAAACTTATATTCTTAAATGGTTTTCATCAAATAAGTAAAACAAGTTTAAATACAAACTTTTAAAGACTTAACACTAGAATTAGTGATTTACTTAAAAATAAAGTTTATGTTTTGTCATCAACAAAAAAGGGGAGATTGTTAATACAAATATCGCCTAAAAATGTTATTTATATTTTACGATCTTTGCTATGTTTTGTTAATGACAAAGTGTAAACTTTAGTTTTTAGTAAAACATGATTTTAGTTTTAGTCTTGCATAACTAGACTTTATTTGCTACATTTACATTTCATATTTAACATAACATTTTCATATTTCTAAATATAGAAAATGTAACATGTGCATTTATGGAAAGATTGAGTTTTTGACTTTCCATAAGACTTCTTACACATTTTAGAAGATCTCTTACTTTATCTATTGTGTGTTGACTTGAAGAAGCTTGATTTGGCATTGCTAGATATGAAAAGATTTCTTGAACGCTTTGACTGTCAGACCTGGCGGAACCCTGGGGTTACAAGGGCGGAACCCTTGTTTTGGTTCCGCCAGTGGTCTGGTTTTTTTGGTTATAAATACCCAGCCACTTGCAAGAAATCTTTCATCACTTTTCATCATAATTAACACATACATACTCATATCATTCATCTAACTCATTAACATTTCATTTGTGTGAAGTTCTCTTGTAGCAAAGAAGTTCACAAGTTCATATCAAAGTTACAAGTATTCAACACAACGTTGCAAGACTTGTTAGCATAGCATTGTATAGACTTCGTGTAGTTTATACTTCATTTGATTGTGTATATTCAGTAGTGATCGGTTAGTATTTTAGGCCTTAAAATACATAGTGTGACGGGAGTGGTTGTACCCTTGTAAAAGAACTCGACATCTAGCTTTGTGTCGGTAATCTTGTGTAAGCGACGTGTAAGGTTTTCTCCGCCGGTGAAAGGAGCTTGTTGACTAGTGAAAGAAACTCTCGAGTTGGATACTCGGGGCGTGGAGTAGGGCAAGGAAAAAGAGTCCTTGTAGCCGAACCACGATAAACTATCATGTTGTGGTTTGATTGTTTCTTTCGTTACTCTTGCATATTATATATTGTCTTGTAGTTTAGATCTTTGATTAAACGTAAAGTTTCAAAAGATAATTAACTTAAAAACCGGTAAACTATTCAACCCCCTTCTAGTTTTTCGCAAGTTTGTTGAAAGAGATAATCATTTGAAGTTAATTTAGTTTTTGATGAAGTTGAATGATGATTATGAGAATGTCACAAGTCAAATTTTGTCCATGGATCCACTTCCTAATGTGAATAAGGCCTATTACATTGTGCAACAAATTGAGAAGCAGAAGCAATGTACTCATTGTGGTCAAGAGGGGCATGTTTTTTATCAGTGCTTTGAAAGAATTGGGTATCCTGATTGGTATAAAGGAAAGAAGGCAAAGAAAAATGCTAGAATGGTGCTCATTTTAATGTAGAAGAAATGGTGGTTGTTGAAACACCATTCGATATGGGGAGTGAAAATGAGACTGGACAAGGTCATGTGGATCAAAGGTTAGTTGCTGATGTATGTAGTGAGATGATGAAAATGTTCAAAGGAAAAGCACCTATGGAGGATAATGGGGGTTCTTTGAGGAATTATGCTAGCACATCTGCTCATGCAGGTATAATGTCCTGTTTTACAGTCTCTTTTGCTTTATTCTGCCATCCAAAAATGAACATTAGACTTGATTAGATCACAGATACAGGGGCCTCTAATCACATGACTCCTAATTTTAGTCTATTCATAACTGTCAAGTATTTAACTACCCCTATCATGGTTCATTTACCTGATGGTAGATCACTTAAGGTGACTATTGTTGGGGAAGTGGCCTTAACACCTTCTTTGATTCTCACTGATGTCTTCTGTGTACCTAAATTTCAATTGAACTTACTCTTAGTTGGTAAATTGATTCAAACCAAAAACTTGACTGCTCAATTTTTCCTAACTGCATTCATGTTTCAGGACCTTAAACTAAAGAAGTTGTTGCAGTTGGCAAAGGTTCAAGGTGCTTGTACATCTGCACACCTGTTTCTGATCAAACTTCTTTTTCTGCTAGTGTCATTGAGTTTTATGAGTCACATAAACATCTAGTTCCTTTCATTAGTTTGAATAAAACCGCTTATAGCAATGCTGCTAGTGTAAAGACAAATGTAGATGTTCACACTTTTCATGCTAGACTTGGACATACCTCTGTGTCTAAGCTAGTTCATATTCCTGCTTGTAAATCCTTTGATGTTTTTTAATTTCATTGTGAAAGTTGTATGTTGTCTAAACATCACAGACTTCCTTTCCCAAACAGTCCTTCTATTGAAACTGTTTCTTTTGCATTATTACATGTGGATTTGTGTCCATATAGACATCCAACTTTGAATGGGGCTACTTATTTCTGTACTATTGTGGATGGAAAGAGTAGGGCCACATGGACCTATTTGGTTCATAGGAAAGATCAGATACTTGAATTATTGACTACATTCTTTGCTTATGTGGATACTCAATTTAATGGTAAACCTAAGATTATAAGGTCATACAATGGCACAGAAGTAGTTAACAAAAGTTGTGCAGCTCTTTTTAAGTCCAAAGGTAGTGTTCATCAGAGATCTTAAGCTTATACACCTCAGCAAAATGGTGTAGTGGAAAGGAAGCATAGGCATTTACTTGAAACTGCTAGAGCTATCAGGTCTCATGCTAATTTTCCAATAAGATTCTGGGGTGAATGTATTTTGGCTGCAAATTATCTGATCAATAAAAGGTCTATGAAAAAGTTGAATTGGAAGTCACCTTTTGAACTTTTGTTTGGTAAATTCCAAATTTTGAACATCTTAGAGTCATTGGATGTTTATGTTATTCTGCTGTAATTAAGCCACACAAGGATAAATTTGAAAACAGAGGAGTCAAGTGTGTTCTCATAGGCTATCCTTCTAATAAAAAAGGATACAAGTTGTATAATTTGAAGACTAAAGAGGTATTTTTGAGTAGAGATGTTCATTTTGAAGAGAAGATTTTTCCTTTCAAAGAACCAAATGTTCCTGTATCAATTCCACAAGAACCCTCTTTTCCTGTGTTTGGAGACTCTACAACTGATGATGATCCTCTAGTCATGCCTACAAACACCATTTCTAAGCCAGAGCAGCATGACAATGTTAACCCAAACACCCCTTCTGAGCCAGAGCAGCCTGTGAATGCATCACAACCTTCTCCAATTATCAATCCTATACTCGCTAGAAAGTCCTTAAGAGCTTCCTCAAGGCCTGCATGGTTGAAAGACTTTGTTACTTCCAAACCTACCCATAGTTCAGCTAATTTTTTGTTCTGCTCCACCACAGTACCCTTTATTTGGCAAAGAAGGTTTCAAAGATATTCCACCTGAATATAAGCAATCTGCAACTGAACAAGGATGAGTAGATGCTATGGATTTATAAATTGCAGCTTTGGAGAAGAATGACACTTGGGAGCTAACTACATTACCTAAAGGTCACAAAGCTATAACTTCCAAATGGGTGTTTAAGACTAAATATCATCCAGATGGGACTGTGGAAAGGTTAAAAGCCAGATTGGTAATTAGAGACTTGAATCAGAAAGAAGGTCAAGATTATAAACATACTTTTTCACCAGTTGCAAAACTGGCAACTGTTAGAGTGCTTATTGCTTTGGCAACTGCAAAAAGAGTGGGACTTGCATCAATTAGACATTAACAATGCTTTCCTCCATGGCTATATTGATGAAGAAATTTACATGGTTCCACCTGAAGGGTACACAAAAGCTGGTCCTGGTCAAGTATGCAAACTCAAAAGGTCAATTTATGGTCTCAAACAAGCATCCATGCAGTGGAAATTTGAGTTAACTAAGTTTTTGATAAGCTTGGGGTGTGTGCAGTCCAAAAATGATTATTCTTTGTTTGTCAAAAATAAGAATGGTCAATTCACTGTAGCTTTGGTCTATGTTGATGATATGTTAATCATTGGTAACTGTCCTAATGAGATTAAGTTTCTTAAACATGCTCTTAATCAACAGTTCACCATTAAAGATCTTGGATTAGCAAAATATTATTTGGGAATTGAGATATGCAGAACTAGTGCTAGCACTTACTTGAATCAAAGGAAGTACATTTTGGATCATCTTATAGATGTTGGGTTAACTGCTGCAAAACAAAAGAAGTCCCTCTTCCTACTCAATTCAAACTGTCACTCAATAAAGGAACACCTTTAAAAGATCCAGGATCATATAGAAGATTGGTTGGAAGATTGTTGTACTTAACAATGACTAGGCCAGACATTTCATATGTTGTTCAACACTTAAGTCAGTTTGTATCTGCTCCTAAGGATGTGCATATGCAAGCTGCATTGCATCTTCTAAAGTACTTGAAGGGGACTGTGTCTAAAGGACTCTTCTATCTTGTTCAACCACACCTCAAGTTAACTGGTTTTTCTGATGTTGAATGAGCTTCATGCTTGATGACTAGAAGGTCTCTCACTGGTTATTGCATATTCATAGGACATTCATTGGTATCCTGGAAAACTAAGAAACAAGCTATAGTCTCTACATCATCAACAGAAGCTGAGTATAGGAGTATGGTTGCCACCACTTGTGAACTCTTATGGTTAAGCTATTTACTAAAGGATCTACACATCCCAACATCATACCCTGTTACTCTATTCTGTTATAATAAGTCAGCTCAACAGATAGCAGCAAATCCATGTTATCGTGATAGAACCAAACACCTTGATATTGACTGCCACTTTACAAGAGATAAAGTACAAGAAGGTTTCTTACAAACTGCATATATCCCCACTCAATCTCAGCTTGCAGATGTAATGACAAAGGCATTGGGCAAATTACAACACAATTATATTGTCAACAAGTTGGGTCTCTCTGAGCCTCCAACTTGAGGGGGGATGTAGAAGTATAGTTTTATCATGTTTTGTCAAGTTGTTAATAGTTCAGGGTTAGAATTGTAACATTTTGTATTTCTGTTATTTGGCAGATACAAGGAGCCAATAACTCTTTAAATACTTTGTAATTTCTCATTTTTACACTTAATGAAAATTGAGTTTCTCTCCATCTTTTACTTTTCTATAGCTTTGATCAATTTATTCCTTCAAAGGCTTGAAGGCCATCAACTCTGAGAAAAAGAAAACTTTTGCTTTAATGGGCAAAACTCGAAATTTTCTTGAAATGAATATCTTTTACTTATGTCTATCATCTCCTATTGAGGATGATTTAAGATAAACCAACAGTCTACAACATTAATACTTCAGAATTGTCTCAAAGCAGTGTTCAAATGTGCTTAATCATTTTAAAGATTGATTAAATCACTAGTGGACAAGTGGGATCCTCTAATACACTTTTATGATTGCCGTTTAGGTAAATGATTAGAGAGTTATGTTAGTAGTTATAGCACACTTACCAATTTGATTTGAGACCAGTATACCAACAATTAAAACAGATTATACTTAAAGTATAATTGTTTAGTGCATACATTGGAATGCGCTAATAAAAAATAAAATTATGCAAATCAATCCTCATGTATGAAGCTCTAAGAAAATTCTACCCGTTTTCTATTGTAGGATATAAAAGATGAAGCTTTTCTTATAAACAGGAGTTTTTAGTATGCGTATTCAAACAAAGAAATTAATAGCACGCCTTAAAGATCTATTAAAATAATAATAGCACGCCTTAACATCATGCGAAAATTATGGAACAAATAGTTCATATTAGAGTACGTTTATAAACACGAATCAGCCAAGTGTATGCACACAAAACCCACCATTTTGTTTTATTTTAAAGTTCTACTGTAACTAAGCTAAACTGTTGTTAACACAAAACGACAAAGCAAGCATGTCATTGCTTAGCCAAACCTAACAGAATGTTGGGGGGGGGATTATTTGTTGGTTGTTAAGTGTAAACAGGTTCCCAGAACAGGGTAATGATAATCAATGAGTACCGGATATGCACTTGAAATTGTGGTATCACTTTCCAATAGAAACTATTCGACCCTATGCCTGGGTTACACGAATATCTCTATGGGATAAGACCAAGTGAAGTTCTTGTTTTAGGCACAAACCAAGAACCAGATGCGTATTTAGTGTTTAGGGTTTGTATCCTTATTCTCCATGCAAATCAGTTATGACCTCTATTTATAATAGAGTTTACTCAAACCCTAGCCCATGGAATTATGTATAATTAACGGCCCATTAATTATATCATAATATTTTCCATAATAGTAGGAATCAGTGGTTAACAGTGGAAACAATAACACTAGCAGTGGTAATGTTAACACTAGCAGTGGTAAAATATCACTTGCAGTGGAAACTGTCAGTGGTAAAATAACACTAGCAGTGGAAACTGACAGTAGTATCCACAGTCAATAGAATCAGACTATCAACAGAAATAATACATAACCACTCTTGAGTCAGGGGATTCAGTGACCAAATAGGTGTACACTCCGTACCTCCAAACCCATTACCAGGTGTGAATTAATCCCTCAAGTGCACTAAATTTTCCAACAATCCTCCCCAAATTTAGTTCACTTCCTTTGCATGAAATAATAAACATAAAACAAAACAAATGCATAAATGAAAATATCTTGAAGATTGAATTTCCATCTTAGTACATATACGTTCAAATATTCGAGAATTAGGGTGTTCTAAGAATTGAACCCTTCAACTCATTTGAATACCTGAAGATAAATACACACAAGTTTTCAAACACTTAAATACTCCTGACATTATACAAGCCATGTGTCCATATCCAATTCATAAATGTTGTAAAAGCTAAAAGTCCAAAGCTTCCTGAAGCGGCAAAACTTCAACATTTACATAGGTGGTTCATCTTTAATTCATGCTCCTGCTTAGCACTTTTTCAAAGAAAATTAACCATTAAGAAGTGAAGACTTCATCCTCCTTTCAGCAGGTAACAAGCACAACCTTGGGATATTTGTGATACATGTGCTTCAGTCCACTAAATGATCAGCTTTCCTCATTGAACTCAGCTTCCAAGTTTCCTTAGAAGGGAGTTGGGTATCCTTGCATTCAGTGACTAAGTTGGACTTAAACCCATCCCTTTAGCAGACTTCAAAACCAAGTCTCTAGCCAAACCCTTCGTCAAGTGATCAGCTAAGTTTTGTTGAGATTTAACAAACACTATAGATACCACCCCATTCATGATAAGCTCACGAATCATGCTATGCCTGACACCTAAGTGTCTAGACTTCCCATTATACATCTGGCTATAAGCCTTTGCCAATGTAGCAGCACTATCACAAAGGATAGAAATAGGTGTTATAGGTTTAGACCACAATGGAATCTCAAGAAGCAAGTTTTTCAACCATTCAGCTTCTTTGCCAGCAGCAGCTAAAGCCACAAATTCAGATTCCATGGTTGAACTGGTAATGCAAGTTTGTTTCTTGGATGCCCAAGAAATTGCACCTCCACCAAGTAGGAATACCCAGCCACTAGTAGACGAATTGTCTTCAGTGTTACTGATCCAACTTGCATCAGTGTATCCTTCTAATACTGAAGTATAACCAGTATATGAGAGACTATAATCCATAGTTCTCTTCAAATACTTAAAGACCCTCTGAATTGCTTGCCAATGATGAGCACTAGGATTACTAGTATACCTGCTCAGTTTACCCACAGCAAAAGCAATATCAGGCCTTGTACAAGTCATGGCATACATCAAGCAGCCAATCACCCTAGAATACTCAAGTTGAGATACAGCTTTGCCAGTATTAGGCATTAGCTTCTCACTTGTATCCATAGGAGTACTCACTGGAGTACAATCAAAGTAATTAAATTTCCTTAACACCTTCTCAATGTAATGAGACTGAGAGATAGAAATTTTGTTACTTTCATGTTTAATCCTAATGCCAAGGATAACATCTGCCTCCCCCATATTCTTCATGGAGAACTTTGATGAAAAAAATTCTTTTGTAAGATCAACTTGATTTTGGTCAGTGCCAAAGATCAACATGTCATCAACATATAGACAAATGATGACTCCTTTACCAGATTCATCAAATTTGCTATATACACATTTGTCAGCTTGATTAAGTAAATAACCACTAGACAAAACCACTTCATCAAATTTTTGATGCCATTGCTTAGGTGCCTGTTTTAGTCCATAAAGAGACTTAATCAGTTTACACACCTTGTTTTCATTGCCAGGCATGATGAAGCCCTGAAGTTGGTTCATGTAAACCTCCTCATCTAAATCACCATTCAAGAAAGTTGTCTTCACATCCATCTGATGAATAATCAGATTGTGAATTGATGCCAAAGCAATTAGCAATCTTATGGTACTGATACGTGCCACTGGAGCATAAGTATCAAAGTAGTCTATTCCTGACTTTTGTTTAAAGCCTTGAATAACTAATCTTGCCTTGAACTTTTCAACAGTTCCATCTACCTTCATTTTCTTTTTGAAAATCCATTTGCTACCTAAAGGATTGCAACCAGGTGGTAGATCAGTCAACACATAAGTGTTATTGCCCATGATAGATTCCATCTCATCATTAATTGCTTCTTTCCAGAAAGCAACATCCTGGGACTTCATTGCTTCTTCAAATGTTTTGGGATCATCCTCCACAATGAAGCAATAGGAGTATTGGTCAGAGACCTCACTCCTTGTACCTTCAATTAAGTATAATTGAAACTCAGGTCCAAATAATTTTGGAGTCCTCACCCTATTGCTCCTTCTGAGCTCAGGTTCAGGTTGTTGTTCCACAACCTCAGCAGGAACCTCATCAGCAGGAACCTCTGAAACACCATTGTCATTGGTTCCATTTGGAATCCTTTGACTTGGTCTAGGGATAGATGAGAATCTGTTCTCATCAAAGATTGCATCCCTTGATTCAATTATTGAGTTAATTGAAACAGACTCATTAGGTTCTATAACATAAAACCTATATGCCTTGGAATGCTCAGCATATCCAACAAAGATGCATTCAATGCCTCTTTCACCTAAAGTTTTCTGCTTTGGATCAGGGAGTCTTACAACAGCCCTACAACCCCATATCCTAAGATAATTAAGGTTAGGTTTCTTTTTAGTCCAAAGTTCATAAGGGGTAACTTTGTTCCTTTTGTTGGGAACTCTATTTAATAAATAGCAAGCTGTTAACATAGCTTCACCCCAAAACCCTTGACTCAGCCCAGAATAGGACAACATGGAATTAACCATCTCCTTCAGCACCCTGTTTTTCCTTTCAGAAATACCATTTTGCTGAGGAGTATAAGGGGCAGTCGTTTCATGGATTATACCAACAAACTGAAAATACCGAGTATCCATGTACTCACCTCCCCTATCAGTCCTTAATCTTTTGATCAGGGAACTTTGTTGCAATTCAACTTCAGTTTTAAATACTTTAAATTTATCTAATGCTTCATCTTTAGAATGTAATAAATAAACATGACAAAACCTAGAAGCATCATCAATAAAAGTCAAAAAGTATTTCTTATTCCCCAAAGAGGGAGTAGCATGTAAATCACAAAGATCACTGTGAATTAATTCCAAAACTTTAGTTTCACGTTTTACTCCTTGAAAAGGTTTCTTAGTTATCTTGTTCATCATACAAGTTTTACACTTTTCAGTGTTCATATCAAAGGCTGGAATTAACCCATCCTTAGACATATCTTGCATTCTTTTAAAATGTACATGGCCAAGTCTTGCATGCCATAGGTTTGAATCATTAAGTTTAGATGTAGATATAAAAGCAGAATCAATATTATCATGAACAATATTAAGTCTGAACATTTGATTACATAAATAACCAAAACTAATAAACACACCATTTTTAGATAAGACAAACTTATCAGATTCAATAACCTGTTTATAACCACAATTATTTAAAACACTACTAGAAACCAAATTCTTTCTAATATCAGGAACATGTAAAACATTAAATAAAGAAACAATCTTTCCAGAACTAAACTTCAAATCAACACATCCTTTTCCATGCACCAGGGCAGTTGACTCGTTTCCCATGTGAAGAATAGAACCATCATTTATTGACTTGTAGGTCTTGAACCAGCTTCTATCTTTACACACATGAATTGTTGCTCCAAAGTCAACCCACCATGCAACATCATCATCCTGCACAAAGTAAATATCAGATATATATGTAACATAATAAATCTTAAAAGACTTATTAAACACATTCTGACCTTTCAGAGAATTGGTGTTACCATTCCCTCCACTTGTGCCTGATCCATTGGATTTGTTTCCAACTTTACCACCCTTGCAATCTTTCCTGAAGTGTCCAGGTTTCCCACACTTCCAACAAGTCACCTTAGGTTTCTTGTTAAGATCAGATTTGGTGTTATCTTGATGCTTACGCTTGCCCTTGTTGTCATTGTACTTGGTGGAGTTGTTATGCTCCACCATATTGACAACTGATGGACCAGTAGCAGTGCTACTCTTTGGCTTGTCAATGTCTTGAGCTTTGAGTGAGTCCTCAATGCGCAAGTGACTGCCCAACTCAACAAGAGTTAACTCCTCCTTCTTATGCTTAAGCATATGCTTAACTCTTTCCAAGAGGGAGGTAGTTTATCGATGATACAAGTGACTGAAATAGCCTCATCCATGTTCATCTTGTGTTGTGTGAATCGACCAAGTATACTAAGAAGTTCATTGTATTATTCCATGACAGGTCTAGAATCAACCATTTTGTAACTGTTAAAATTACTTACAAGGAACTTCTTACTTGATGCATCCTCGGCCATATACTTGGCTTCCAAGGAATCCCATAGTTCTTGAGAAGTTTCAACATTCTGATAAATATCAAATAAAGAATCAGACATACCATTGAGAATTAAACCTCTGCATATGTAGTCATCATTCTCCCACTTGCTTCTTGCCCTCATCTGATCCATAGTAGCATCATCTCCATGATCTTCTGGAATCTCAGTCGTGAGAACATACACCACATTCATACTTGACAATAAGAAGTGCATCTTCTTTTGCCACCTTCTGAAATCAACACCTTCAAACTTTTCTAACTTGGAAAAGTTAGCAGCCATTTGTCTCATAGCAGCAGCCATTGATTATCACTAATAGTTTCTATTGATTGTTGGTTGTTAAGTGTAAACGGGTTCCCAGAACAGGGTAAAGATAATCAATGAGTACCGGATATGCACTTGAAATCGTGGTATCACTTTCCAATAGAAACTATTCGACCCTATGCCTGGGTTACACGAATATCTCTATGGGATAAGACCAAGTGAAGTTCTTGTTTTAGGCACAAACCAAGAACTAGATGCGTATTTAGTGTTTAGGGTTTGTATCCTTATTCTCCATGCAAATCAGTTATGACCTCTATTTATAATAAAGTTTACTCAAAACCTAGCCCATGGAATTATGTATAATTAACGGCCCATTAATTATATCATAATATTTTCCATAATAGTAGGAATCAGTGGTTAACAGTGGAAACAATAACACTAGCAGTGGTAATGTTAACACTAGCAGTGGTAAAATATCACTTGCAGTGGAAACTGTCAGTGGTAAAATAACACTAGCAGTGGAAGCTGACAGCAGTATCCACAGTCAATAGAATCATACTATCAACAGAAACAATGCATAACCACTCTTGAGTCAGGGGATTCAGTGACCAAATAGGTGTACACTCCGTACCTCCAAACCCATTACCAGGTGTATTTTCCAACATTATTTGAGGGCACTGATTAGCTCCATGTTGGTTTGGCCAAATAATATTTAATTGTGTCCATTGATTTGTTATTCAAAACTTGATACCTAGAGAATTCCTATAGCCAACAAATTATATAATTAAGAACAATAAAAGAAAATTGACTCAAAGGAATGAATTCACCAATAGACTACGAAGGACACACATTACAAAAGAAGGAAAGACTTTTAACTTTTTACTCAATTTTTCAATTAGTGATTTTTCAATTAGTGTGGGTCATAGAGTTCCCTTTAATTTGGGCATATGATTAAGCATAAAATTGTAGTGGATGATTGATACTAGAGAATGTCATGGAAGAACTAATAAATACCATCCTTAAAACGTGATCACATAATACTTTTTGGAGTCTAACTTTACCCACATTTTTCAATTAGTGTGGGTCATAGAATTGACTTTAATTTGGGCAATTATATGATTAAGCATAAAATTGTACGTAGTAGATGATTGATGCAAGAGAATGACATGGAAGAACTTAGGCCGGTCACTGTAAGGCAATCAAATTCTTCTATTTTCTTTATCACGTCAGCTTTCTCTTTCCAGTGACCTATATGTGATTGGGTGCTCCAGTAAAAACGATCTTAATAATATTAATTGAAAAGTGGGCCCTTTGCTTTTATGTGTGTATGTGAGTCGGTCGAGTTCACGACCAAGTTACAGAAAAAAAAAAAAAAAAAAAAAAAAAAAAAAAAAACATAGTTGATCGATTAGGCGATTGGGTCTCCACAGAAGCATGATCGAATGGGAATTGATCGCCTCAGTCGATCGAGGCTTGTTACTGTGACCAGCCTTATAGAAATACCTTCCTTAAAACGTGATCACATAATAATTTTTGGAGTCTTAACTTTTTTACCCATATTTTTTTCAATGAGAAGTGATTGACATACTCAATTTATTGATCGGATCACTCTATATTACAAGCAGATAAAACACAATGTGAATATTATACAACTAACTGAAGCATAAAAGAGAGTGTCCCAATAAATTATAAAACTTTACAAATCATTTCCTTTTTTCAATTAGTGTGGGTCATAGAATTGCCTTTAATTTGGGCGGTCATTAAAGCATAAAATTATAGTAGATGATTGAATCAAGAGAATGACATGGAAGAACTTATAAATACCTTCCTTAAAACATGATCACATAATTTTTAGAGAAAAAATTGTGGTGGTTTCTTTAACTTGGAATCATGTACAAAAATAGTTTTTAGTTGTTTTTTGCTAGTTAAAACTTTTTAAGAATAATTGTATGAAAATGTGGCTTACTGATAACTTCAGAGTTTTGTGTAGCCATCTATGTTCTTTATGTATATATGTAACATACTTTTGAACGCGGTCTTTTTGGTTTATCGTGTGATCAATTGTGAGTATTATTTTACTATTTTACCTTTCAATTTATACACTCCTATTTAATTTATGAAGGGGTAAATCGATCTGTGCACCAGAAAGATGAAATTCAAAAATACACTACATAGAACAGAAAAGAAAAATAGCAACACAGAAATATAAAATATAGCAAGTAAGCTATATTTTTATGCAAGCTTTTTTAAATACAAAGAAATATAAAATATGCAGCCTGTGATAGTTAGACCATATCTTTGCAAAAACCTAGTATGAGGTTAATATAGATTGTTCCCAATGTGGTTGGAATTTGAGGTGCACCTTATTGGATTTCTATTGTCAAGATATATCCGAATTGAGAGCAATGTTTGTGTCATAGTGTACTTATTTTGTTTGTATTACAATTTGATTGGTGTGTTAACGATGTGATATGTAACGCTAGGTTGCATACATAGGTTGAAGTACACCGTTTACGTGACCGTTGTACTCTAGTCTAATACAAAAAAATTGACTAAACTTGATGAAAGTTTGAATATTGATATTTATCCTGGCGAGTTATATAGAGGCTTGGTCCGGATATAATTATTTATCCGACACAGTTTATCTGCAACTTTTGTAGAGACAAATATTTCGAGTTTAGTTTAATAACTAATCAAAAGGCGTTTATTTTCATACAAACTTCTAAGTTTCGGTTACATACCTAATCATAAGATATCAAAATGTTTCAATCTTTAGTCATGTTACAAATCCTAGGGGCAGGCCCGTCCCCAGAATTTTGGAGGCCCTGTGCAAAAATGGAAAATAGGCCTCATAAACACACAAATTTTGAATTTTAGAGGCTTTGCCATATACCATAACAAAAAATGAGGCCCCATAAAGAAACGAAACTAGATATATGTAGATAATTTCATTAACTTTAGATAAAGATCCTTGTTTAAAAGAATTTATAAACTGATATCGTATGAATATTGTTATGGCTTCTTAGTTACGAAGTACTATTTTGAAAATGGGCCATGTATTGAATTTTTATATAAGGAATGGTCTCAGAAAATGGTGCCCCTCATAATTATTGGGCCCTGGGCACCCAGCCTGCCCTTGCTGTGAACCGGGCCTGCCTAGGGGTCAAAGTGTATATAACAACTACGTTTGATTGCATTTAATTTCCAACCAAGTATTTTTGATAGCACCTTATACGTTTGCATTCTTTTTGATCAATTTTGTGTCTTAATAATATTTGATGACCTGATGTCTTCCAATATTTGATACAGGATTTAAAAACTATTACATCTTAATTATAAGAACAGTATATGAAGTCACAACTTTAAACATTATTTTTTATTAAATTGTGCCATTTTAGTTTTCACACTAATCAGCAATTCGTAGATTATTATTCATAAACTTCTACGATTTCATTGGACCATAATCGATAAGTTACAACTTTAAAACACTTATGAAATCATGGGACCAAACATATTAAATACATGAAAACAAATCCAGCACATTTTGTCAGCTCATGAGTGTCCCTTTCACCATAATTGTCCTAACCTCATCAACAAACTCTTGAATATTTCGATCTGAGGAACCTCCTCCGGCCACCGCTTCCTCCGCCAACTTCTTCCACTTTAAAGCATTCCTTTTCATCTCGGCCACAATTACGCCACTAGTCGCCTCCCGTAAGCACATCTCCACTTCCTTCCTCCCAATCACTTTATTCTCAGTCTGACCCCTACTCATCCTAATCCCAACCTTCCATTCATCAGCCAAGTACTTTGCATCCGTCACTTGATCACCCCACCCCGGAAATGCCACCACGGGAACACCGCTTGACAACGCCTCCAAAGTTGAGTTCCACCCACAATGACTCACGAAACAAGACACTGCACGGTGGGATAAAACTTCAGTTTGTGGACTCCACTCCACTATCATCCCTTTATCACCCACGGACTCCAGAAACTCTTTAGGTAGGGTGCCAGATTCACCCGTAAATGTGGCACCCTTCCTCAGGGCCCACAAAAATGAGAGGCCAGAATTCATAATACCATAAGCTAGCTCACTCATTTGTTCTTGGCTAAAGGTTACAAGAGTTCCAAACGCTATATAAACAACCGATGAAGGGTTCTTTGAGTCTAGCCACTTTAGACAATTGTCCGCCTTTTTCATGTCACCAGAGATATTCGAGATCGTTTCAAGTAAAGGGTTTTTGAACATTGGGCCGACAGGTCGTATAGGGCATATTGTAGACATGTACTTGATCAAGTCATCTTCTAGTTCTTGAAACGTTTCCATCAATATACAAATCGTTTTTGGCAAGCTCTTGAGCTGCCGTATAACAGCTGTTCTCAAAAATGGGTAAGCCGTTGAAGGATGTAAAAAAGATGGAATCTCGTCCGATTTCAACAAAGGCATGTTCGGCATCTGAACATCCATGTCAGGTTGTTCCTCACTTGGAAAAGGTATAACCGAATTCCCGTAATGGTAATAAGAGGCAAAACAAGCACAAGATTGCAACCAAAGCATCACCGAACTAATGTTTAGCTCTTGTGCTAACTCACATACCCAAGGCATAGCAGGGTTGTTGATAAGGCAACAGACCGGGCTACCATCTTGAGCATGATCCTTAAGGATAGTAGTAAGTGCTTTCTTTCCGTGAGTCTCAATCATAGACAAATGGGATTCAAGATCGTTGCGTTCGCTGTCTTCTGAGAACCCATCATCAAAGAACTCAAACCGAATCATTCCACCACAGTTGCCAATTGGGGTAGGATCACCTGAGACATCTGTTCCAGCTTCCTTCATTTTCTTTCCAAAAGATTTGGTCGTAGAGAAGGTAACTAGAAGGTTACCCTTTGAAGCTAGAAGCTTAGCGAGTCTCAGAAATGGATTGACATGGCCTTGTGCTGGAAACGTCACTAGATACACATGTGGAAGATCTGATTTACATGCCATTTCAAAATTTATGTGTTAGTGTGAGTGTTAAATATATATTGGATGTTTCTAAGCTATGTGCATCAGAGTATGGAAGTGTGGATGATTATTGATGGTGCTTAAATAGATGCGTATATCTGGACCTACTTACTCTAATGTATACTACATATAATAAAAGGATCACTTCTCTCTCCAAAATTTTGAGACTTACAAGAAATTAAACATGATTTACAACACTTTAATGAACACAATTTTCAGACTTGCAAAAAAACAAACATAGTGTACAATAAAATAAGCAAGGTGTAATTTTCAGACTTATAACATTAATGCTATTAATTAATACACCTCATCACCAATTAATACAAAATGTAAAACACAATGTACAAATAAAAAAATATATGCTCCCCTTTCTTTTCTTTCTTTTTAATTTAAAATTCATTTTTCTCATACTAAAAAAAACCAATCAACAAACCTCAATCTATGTTCGTAACCCATCTCCAAACAACTATAATCGAAACATGCAAGAATATCCCATCTCCAAATCAATAAGCATCAGTCTCGAACTCATAAAAGAAAAAGAATAAACCACGATCTCAGCTTTGTTTATTTTAGTACAAATCTTCAAAATTTTTCATATATGAACATAACCCATCATTGTTCTATGTGAAGCATAGCTTCTCGTAAAAGAAAGATCAAAACATAAGTGTTTCAAACTTACTTTTTTTCGGTTAAAAAAAAAAAAAAAAAAAAAAAAAAAAAAAAAAAAAAAAAACCTACATGAGACCCCTTATGGGATCTTGAAGCCGATTTGTTCTTCGAATGGTTAATGTTCAACAATAAAAGAAAAGAAAGATTTTGTGAACTTGATGATTCGAATATATATGTGAAGTACCTTGGTTCATGTTTATAAGAATTAAAGTTAAAAAAACAAGGTTGGTTAATGGTGGTGGTGCTTCATTTACTTTGAGAAAAGAAGAAATAAAAAAAGTTTTGTGGCTGCGATATGTAATAGAGATTAGAGAGAAAAGAACATGCTTGTGTGTTTTTAGAATGAGAGTGATTTAGGGTTGTTCTCCATATTTTGGGCTTGGGCCTAGGATCACATTTTTCTTAAACAATACACAACTAACAGACTACAAAGTCATTTTGCCTAGGATCAAATTTATAAGAACTATTATATAGACACCCATTTTGTCATGATTCGGCTTGGTTCTTTTAATCCTATAATGATGATAAAATGGTTAATGCATGGATGCTTGGCAAAGAACGGATTAATTAATATACATAGAAGATTTGAAAATATCACTCCGGTAGGAAACATATGCATTTTTATTGACAAGCATTGACCCGCACAGTGCGACGACAAGTACCATGTGATTATATTTTGCGGCGAGCAAATATTATTCAGTTACACGTTTTTCTAACAATAACTGTACAAATAAATGGTAATTTAAATTAAAATAACTTTAAGCAATAACAATGCAAAGTATTTCATATCCAAATTTTCTGTTGTTGAAACAAAAAATCCAAAAGGATTATACAAACAATACCAACACAAGAAAATAATAATCCAAATAAACTAACCACATATTAAAAAAAATAAATAAATAAAATAAATAACTTCTACAACAAGAGTGTATCAACTTATTACGTTTTCAAATAAATTAAAAAGAAAAACAACATTAAAAAAGACTTGTACAATAAAAGTGTATCAACTTTTTTAGAGTTCAAGACTTTGCATTGTTATTGGTTAAAGTTATTTTAATTTAAATAATCATTCATTTGTACAGTTATTGTTAGTAAAATGTGTAATCGAATAACATTTTTTTGTCGCAAAATATAATCATAGGGTACCCGCCGCCGCATAGCGCGGGTACCCTGCTAGTATCAAGTAAAGAAAGAGATAAATTAAATGAGTCATGATTGGCATGCCTAAAAGAATGTCTAAACTGAGGTGTCATCCTCTGACCGGTAATATTTCTTTACATTTTATCTTTTCTCATATCTAGTTTTCATTTTGCCACTTGTCTTCATATATATATATATATATATATATATATATATATATATATATATATATATATATATATATATATATATATATATTAGCGAAAATTGTATCTTCATTAGAAAATCAACAAGTGTTGAACACTATACAATGAATTACTACACTAAGTATAGATCTTATGGCAAATGAATTAGCCATTTGAAAGAAGATCTACCATAACGTAACTAAGCACAAGCTACAAATTCTACTATCGATAGCACGATTACAACACCCAAGGTTGTGACACCCATATGTAATATTGGTGTGTTTGAAATAAGCCAACTGCCACAGACCAGTGAAAGCTTTTCAAAACCACTAATGTTGCCACTTTATTCCAACATAAGATTTTCCCGTTGAAAATTGCTTCATTTCTATCTTTCCAAATCTCCCATATTGCAGATGAGCCTATTAATGCCCAAAATTTTCTAGTCTTGAATTTCATTCCTTCGAACCAATCTTGAGCAAATTGTTCCAACGAAAAAGGTAGCGCCCACACCAGATGCCACCACGAAAACAACTTCCTCCATATGCGATGCGTCCATCCACAATGCAATAACCAATGGTGAATCGTTTCTGGTTGACGTTGATACCATATACATGAAATGTCCTCATCACTTGAAATTACATGTTTGTTCCTTAATACTTCCAACACGGGAATTTTTCCCTGTAGTGCCAACCACATAAAGCAACTAACCTTTAATGGAATTGCCTTGTTCCATATTTGAGAAACCCAAAAAGCATTATTACCCGGAAGTAACTCTTGAGTATATCAAAAAGCATTATTACACAGAAAGCAACTAACGTTGTCTTCATTTTTTTATTAGGCATATTTTAAGTATATCAATTAGGTCTATGAATCATTTTTCAAATTAAATTGCACGTAACACGTACATAAAACACGCCAATGGTGTGTTTATAATTATTTATATTTTAGCAGGATTTTAAGGATCCGAATTTGTTGCTGATTATATTGTTGAGATTATTATATCATTCAGTTCTGATTCAAATAATCCTCACATGACAAGACTCATAGGCTAACCCATATTTTCTACAATCGGTATATATTCAAGATATTTCAATGACATCAAATCTTATGGGGTATTTGTTTAAGCCTATACGTGGCTATTATTTAATAGCATTAATGTGGTTTGATAGAAAAGTGGTCTGAAAATGACTCCATGCTTATTTTTGTTGTACCATATGCTTGTTTTGTTGTAATTCTTAAAATTTGGTGCATTAAAGTATTGTAAACCATGCTTTACTTCTTGTAAGTCTAAAAATTTTGGAGAGAGATTAATTTGTGCATTATATGTAGTATAGATAATAACAAAGGTCTATCTAACTAACTGGGTGAGATACAATGTCGAGTGAAAGAATGAACAAAGTAATGCAATGAAAATTCTAATTGATTGAGTTATTACTATTTTATTGTCTCGTTTGGTTTACATGTTTAAATGAAATAAATCATTCACACATATTATTTAATACTTGTAATGGACGTGACAAATGAAAGAAATAAATGGAAAATGACATATTATTTAATACTTGTAACCTTCGTGTTGGATCTGGTCATTTTACTCGGTTTTGGAAAGATGTGTGGGTCGGAGATATCCAGTTGTGTGTTCTCTTTCCGCGGTTGTTTATGTTGGAAGATAACAAAGATTGCACGGTGGCAGATAAGTTACATGGGTCTCTCTCTGATTCGTTTCGACGTATGGTTCGTGGTGGCGTTGAATCCTCTCAATTGGAGGCACTCCGTGGCTTAATTGAAGGTATTGAGCTCTCGAGTTCGAATGATCGTTGGATATGGGATTTAAATAATGAAGGTATGTATCGTGTTAGTGATGCTCGCTTCCTCTTGGATGATTTTTTCCTCCCTAAATAGTCTATAGCGACTAGGTGGGTTAAATATGTTCCCATCAAGGTAAATGTTTTTACATGGAAACTTCACCTTGATCGCCTTCCTACTAGGGCGAATTTGGGTCGAAGGGGTGTCCAGATTGATTCGTTATGTTGTCCTGTTTGTACTACAGAGGTGGAAGATGTTTCACACTTGTTCTTTCAATGTAACATGGCTCGTGACATTTATGGGCTTGTATGTCGCTGGTGGGATATTCCTTGTTTTTGTGGTTGTTCTTATGAGGAGTGGATCTCCTAGTTTTGTGGGTTACGACTGGGATCTCGTCTTAAAGGTCTCTTGGAAGGTGTTTTCTCTGTTATGTGGTGGAGTATTTGGAGCTTTCGAAATCAACTCTTGTTTTCGTCTCAATATGCTCGGAAGCACATTCTTTTTGATGATATTGTTATGTACTCGTTTATGTGGTGTCATTCTAGATGTAGAAATAGTTTTACATGGGATTCTTGGCTTCAACATCCTTATTTAATTACTTTGTAATCCCTTTCTAGCTTCTTGCTAGTTTTTTTTAATAAAAGTCGTCCAAAAAAACATAGATGTAATGACATAATTTAAGGAAGGGCGGTCATATAATAAAAATAGCGGTGATAGAAGTAACAGAATAAATTAAAGAATAATTATATTCCAAAAATAAAACAAACATAAAGTTTACATTATTGAAATGATTAATTTCATTATCACTTTGGTTCCACATACCAAATATAGCGTAAAAATTTGTTTACAAAATGACTTGTACCTCAACAGTTCCTTTCCGTTGTAAGAGATTTTTTTTCCAACCAAATAACTAGGAGTTTAACTTTGTATATGACAGGTGAGATAACTTGTGGTGTATATATCGAAGCTCAGCGAATTACTTAAGCATATACGAGGTGGTCGACGGCATAAGGTGTCTTTTATTAAAACAAAAAACAAACTTTACGTTTACAAAGGTTTTAAATTTTTTATAATTAGTAGAAGAGAGAGCTTTGATCAAGTTATTCCTTCAAAGGCTTGAAGGCCATCAACTACGAGGAAAAGAAAACTTTTGCTTTAGAAATGAATATCTTTTGCTTTAGAAATGAATATCTTTTACTTATATCTATCATCTCCTATCGAAGATTATTTAAGATAAACCAACAGTATACAACATTAATAATTCAGAATTGTCTCAAAGGAGGGTTCAAATGCGCTTAATTATTTTAAAGGCTGCGTTTGGGAAAAGGCTTATAGGGGCTTCTAGAGGCTTGAGTATTTAAAATAAGTCGCCTAATAAAATAAGTCTCGTTTGTAACAGGATTTATGAAAAAGCTTATAAAATAAGTCGGCTAAAAACTTTAGCCCCATAAAAGGGGCTAAAAACTTTAGCTCGGGTTTTTGAAAAATAAATTACTTATTTACACACAAAAATATCTAACATATACAAAAACTCATTTAATTATGTCTTTTTTTTTAGTAATTTTGCAATAATAAGTCCAACCAATTTGCCAAACAAGTTTATAAAAATACAAATTTTAATTTCGGCTTATAATATAAGTATAAGCCCTAGCCCCAGCCCATTTCATCAAACATACCCAAAGTATTGAGTAATTCACTAGTGAACAAATGGGCTCCTCTAATACACTTTTATGATTGCCGTTTAGGTAAATGATTAGAGAGTTATGTTAGTAACTAAAGTTGTAGCACACTTACCAATTTGATTGAGACAGTATACCAACAATTAAAGGGAGATTATTCTTAATGTATAATTGTTTAGTGCATACATTAAAATGCGCTAATAAAGAATAAAAGTATGCAAATCAATCCTCATGTATGAAGCTCTAAGAAAATTTTACCGCGTTCCATTGTATCATATAAAAGATGAAGCTTTTCTTATAAACAGAAGTTTTAGTCTGCGAATTCAAACAAAGAAATTAAAGGCACGCCTTAAGGATCTATTAAAATAATAATAACACGCCTTAAGATCATGCGAAATTATAGAGCAAATAGTTCATATTAGAGTACGTTTATAAACACGAATCAGACCAGCGTATGCACACAATTTATAGCGTGTAAAGATGTTACATGTATTATGATTTTTATTTAGAACCGGCAACTACTATTAGAGCAAACCCACCATTTTGTTTTATTTTAAAGTTCTAATCAAGCTAAACTGTTGTTCATACAAAACGAAAAAGCAATCATGTCATTGCTTAGCCAACCTTAATAGAATGTCGGGGGATTATTGAGGGCACTGAATAGGTCCATGTTGGTTTGGCCAAATACTGTAATATTTAATTGTGTCCTTTGATTTGTTATTCAAAACTTGACACCTAGAGAATTCCATATAGCCAACATATATAATTAAGACCAACAACAAAAAAAATTTGACACAAAGGAATGAATTCACCAGTAGACATTAACGAGCATGTAAGTCCGCGCGTTGCTGTGGGGCGACAGTGTTTATGTTTATGAGAATATCCAACATAAGGCGAACTGACTCATTATGGTAATATATTTGCAGAAACCAAATTCACTTGCTGTTCTTTATAACCTGAAGTTTAATTATTCAATTATTTTACAAACAACAACGAGGAACTTTTTTACAATTTTAGATTATGCAAAAGTATTTAGAGGAGGCGATTTCAGCCCATTCCAACATCAGAAAATCCGCTCCAAAAACTTTTTACAATGATGCGTTGGGTATCAGATTTATTTACAATAATCCAACTCATTAAAAGCTTTGTAAAACGATGTTGTAAGCTTCAATTCCACCTTCAGAAAATGTGATACCCATCTCGTTAGAAGCTTGGATCCAGCGGTCCCTTAACAAAGACAAAGAAGCCTTCCTGCATCAGTCTGCAGCAATGCTAACTTCTGTCAGGAGTAAAGCATCCGTTCGCTTCACTGCAACAACATTAAAGTATTAGAGTAAGTGGTTATGAAATTGAACTTTATAAACTCTTTTCATTAATTGATTGCAGCAGTTGATGACCATTTAATTGTGCTTAGTGTGGACTGTTTGGATAGCTGATTACAACAACTTATTAACCTTGAATCGTGCTTATTATGGCTGCTTGGAAATCTTAGTTAAGTACCTAAATGACCTTCACCTGTTGATATTAAGGGCGATTTGGATAGCCTATTTCAGTAGCTAATTAACAGCAACCTGTTGTAACTATGGGTTGTTTGGATAGCTTATTACAACCACTAATATACATTGAAATGATCATTTCAAGCTCTATTACTAATTTGTTAAATCATGGGTTGTTTGGATAGCCTATTTCAACATCTTATTATAGTGGCCTAAAATATAACATAAAAAATGTGCAATAATACTTGCCTGTATTTGAATATGTTCATTGATTGCAGCCAAAAGCATTACTGAGTTGTACCTACGGAAATAAAACTTGATTTATAGATGCAACACCAGAGGATAATTTAAACCAAATGTAGAATGAAAATCACATCTACAATATGAATTAACTTTTTTGGAATATTTTTTTATCACCAATGTTATTCGATTGTCTTCTCTATGCAATACACGCTCAATATTATCTGCCAATGCTTGGAAAGCTGGCACAACCATAGCAAATGCATTAGTTCCAAGTCACTTATAGTAGTTGCTAAAAAAAATTCAAAGCCAAATTACGTGCGCTTCTTGTTTTTATATATTACTGCACAAATTGAGTAAAATAGTTATTACTAATTGTTGCATTATTCAAGACCTTGATACTACCCTAATGAGATAGTAATTTTGGGTCTAGCATGTAGACGATGTGATTATTGGTAGACAATCATTTTTATCTACAAACAATCATCGGTTTATACTGGTGACTGAAGCAGTAACCTATTCGTTGAATAAAAAGGTAGAATTTTGTAGGGATTCAGAAGGAATAACCTTTAAGCGATCCATCTGAACAGAATATTTAGCAAGAGTTGTGCAAACTGCATCGCTCGTGCTTCCTCATAAAAATCCTCATAGCATGTGAAGATTCCCCTTTCTAAACCATAATTAAAACAACCCGTAATCAGAAACACAGCGAACATCATAAAGTTAAAAAAAACATATAGGCATTAATACATACAACTCAATTATGCGATTTAGCTCTGTTGAGGTAACATGATCAAGATCTCTTTATGTTTAATGATGACAAATAAACCATCGAAACACATAAAATAACAAACGTTAGCTCAAAATCGCCGGAGCCAATGTCTGCTCCTGGCGCGCTGCCCGCGGCGTCAATGCGCGGGTGACGCGCCAGGAGTCTGTATGGTTCCGGGTGAATTTTGAAAGTCGGCTTTCTCCTTACCCGACAAATGTGGACCTTTCAATACAGGTATGAATATGTTATGTGCTTAATTGAGAACACTCGAAACGAGTTTTGAGACTTGAGAGATCTCACTTTTAGAACACCCATTTACGAGAAAACGCCAACTCATGTTTTCTAACTATCGCCTCTTGCCAAGGCTTTTCTAAACTTAGGGAGCTTGTATATTTCATGTGACATCGTGTTGAAGCATCCATATGCTCATATCCCGTGCTTACGTCTTCTCTAATTACGTAACGGGTTTACTCCCTTATTGGTCAAACTAAGTCAAAGGTCACTTTGCGTAAACACATCCTTTCCCACTTGGGTTATGCTTTACATCAAGGCAAAGCACTTAACTTGTTTGAACCAATGTATTAATTAAGAACGTCGAGTCGTGGAAAGTCATGAGATATGAACCTATGAATTCTCGACGTTGTGTTACTTGAACTTATAAGTAACCTATGATTTTCTCAACTTATAATCTTAATTGTCTAAACCTTTACTTCTTAATGACAATTACATTATGTCTTAATCATCTTCTTAATCTCATCTTTACTAAAGACAAAACCAATCATATCCATATCAAATATTCTATTACACAATCTCTTACACAATCTCTTACACTCTTACATATTCCCTTACACACTACATCTCAACCATCCATTCCCTTACAACACATCTCATCCCTTCATTTCTATCACATGGGGAATTGTTTGAATTCCAAAGAGGCTCCTTTGATCTCAACGATTGAATTCAAATAAAAAACAT
The DNA here is from genome assembly GCA_030686995.1 of Artemisia argyi. NCBI lineage: Eukaryota > Viridiplantae > Streptophyta > Magnoliopsida > Asterales > Asteraceae > Artemisia > Artemisia argyi. Next base: position 280,407,061 of record CM060708.1, read on the forward strand.
CTCAACCATCCATTCAATCTCTCTTCTCTATACCACCACATGTGTTTAATCCAAGCCATCCATTTCAAACCAAAACCATCTCAACCTTTGATCTCTCATTTCCCCCCAAGCAAAGCATATTCCCTTGGAATATCCATTCTCAACCCTAACCTAGGCTTCTTTGATCTTAGCCATCTATTTCACATCATCACATCTCAACCATCCACTTTCCCCACATGTCAAATTATTTGAAAACCAAGGGAGGCTCCCTTTGATCTCCACCATCCAATTCAAACCATCTAATCTCAACCCTCCATCTCATTCTTCCCCCCAAGCATTGGAATATTCCTTGGCATATTCTTTCTCTCTTTTCTATGCCATGTGAGGAGATACACTTCTACCCCTTCCAAATTACCCTATCTACACCTTATACCCTTGGCAATTTGATTTTCTCTTTAAACACTTCACAAATGATTTCCAAATTGGCTATTTGAGTTAGTAAACCTTAGAATGATTAATGTTAAGGTTTAGTGTGAAGTACAATTGGGATTTTAGCAAGGTAAGGTATTTATAAGTGATGCGTGGGAATTGCACCAGGCTTTACCTCTCGAGGGATCTCGAGAAGCTTACAACCCCCACTAGGCAGTGTACCTGATCATTGTAGTATAGTATAGTGACAAGTACCGGGGGATTGATCGTTCAACTCAGGAATAGTGTCGCTAGGATTAGAAAGCCTAAAAACTAGGTCTAGAGGTGAGGGATGATTCTTTTTGTATTTTTATATTTTTTAGGAAAGCAAGTAAAATCTTGGGTTTTTGGAAGAGTGGGCGGAATTAGTTGCTAGTCAACTAACCCAATAACTACAGATGAAATCAAAATAAAATAACAGAAATGTAAATTAAACTAATTAAACTAGTGGTGTGAACAATATATGGGAGAATTGTATTTACTTAGACTTCACTACTCCCTATATATGTTTTATAGGTTAATTGTTTGTCCCAGTTGCGTTGATGACGGTTTATATTCCTTAATACCAATCGTGGGGTGGCGTACTTACTTCCCCAACTCTATAAGCTCCTACTGCACTCCTATGTCGAGCCTGCAAGAAGCTCCTAACATGGGATCACTAGAATTCGCTCATGCATTAAATACAACCATAAAAACCTAGTACGCATTGGTTCATGTTTCTTAAGACATTCAAGCATGTTACACAATGGAAGTCTGCCAGTTTTCTTAAGCCTAACATTGAAATCATTCATCCATTACAACTATAAACAAGCAATCAACCTATAATCAACATCTAGGTTTTATTACATCTAAGCAAACATACAAAAGATCTAGCCTAGCATGTTAAAATTAAGACAAGCGTAAGATATATTCAAACAACACATAGACATATTAAATGAATTAAAAGGATACTTATCTCAATTGAACATGAAGGGTTTCAAGGGGTAAAAACCCTTGAAAATACTGTAAAAGTCGTGTTAGGGTTTATTAAGTTCGACCCTAAAATTCTCCTCTCTTTAGAATGAAAATTACAAAAACTATATATAGATTTCCTAAGGTGACGGCGTCGAGAAGAAATTTCTGACGCCGTCAACCCGCCGCCCATAAAATTCTCGGACTGCCTAGATCCAGATCAGACGCCTTCATGTGTAATCTTGTTCTGGGCCGGCACACTTTTACTCTGGACGGCCATGTTTTGACGTCGTCACGTTTTCACTGGGCCGTCACCATTTTTGCTCTTGACACCGTCATCAAAGTCTTCTTGACGCCTTCAGGTACTGTTCCCAGCAAGGAAAATCAAGACTTTGTCGTTTTCTTCACTTTTATGCTCCAAAAATGTCCAAAATGCTTCTTTTCCAGAATTCACTCCCAAAGTACCTAAAATCACAAAAGGAACGATTTAGGGCAATATTTGATCAAATAAATTCAAATTCCGGCTTAAATGACCCCCTAAAAACGGATCATTTTTCGCCTCATCATATACCCTTACACTTGAGATTTGCTTGTCCTCAAGCAAATGCACTTTTATTCTAATCAAAATACAAGTTAGGGGTCATTTTACACTAATATAAAAGTAATTACAACAAATAATCGTTCCACTAAAGACCAAAGACAAGCACGGAGGTCATACACTAGCACCTCACAAATAGTGTTTAGATACTCACATCTCTCGGGTGTAATAAAGTATATATCACCATATGGAAATGGAAAACATCTCTCACTACCTGTCATAGCATAATAGATTACCATAGGCTTGGGAAAGGATCAAACCTCCACCACATGGCATAAGCACCTAGGATAAACTATTAAAGAGGTCTTTTAAAGGGTTATAGTGTTAGGTGTAGGGATATGGAATACACAGTATTTTTGGATATAGGCAATGTTTACTGGTGGTGAGCTAATCATCTTGGTTAATTACATGTACAATATAGCGTTGCTAAGCCAAGACTAGACTCGACTTAAGCTAATAAATGAAAAATAACAAAAAACATAAAACAATCATAGAATGAAACGGGATGGTAATAATAGATGTCCTTCCCCATTACTCCATAAGATTAGTACTTTACCCATGAGTCCCAATCGTCCCAAAATAATATGTACAAGGATATGACTCGACTTAGCAACCATGTAATCAATTAGATAATTAACTAAGGGTTTAACATGAAACAATAATGCACTAAAGATGAGTGCATACACGGAAGGCTAAGGCGATTTGGGTGTACATTTAAGTGGGTTGTAACAAATTCTTCCTTTAAGTAAGATGCTTAAAGTTAGAAACGAAAAGATAGGCTTGGAGGGGTGTACTAGGGGTATCGTGTACTAAAAATGAGTACAACGCTAAGGTGTGGGAAAAATTAATTGACTTAACTAGCCAAGTAATATGACTTAAATGGTCAAGTAATTATGATACGGGTTTAACACAAGCGTGATCCTAATGCCTCTTATCATGTAGTAAATCCTACTACACGAATGTAGTCTCACTAGTGGTCTCAGGATGCGTCACTAACGCAAGTTCTAGAATCTGAATGCTACCGGTACACTCATAAGCACTAATAGTAAATGTTTTTCCTATCAAATCTAAAGGCGACCCTCACATATTTGGGTGGAAAATTTTTCTGAATGGTACGGTTTTGTGCTAGTCATACAACTCCTATCCATGAGACGCTTGTTATGGCTAAAGTTTCACTCCTAAATGTTGTAAAAAAATTTAAATTTGGCGCTAAAATTTCACTAACAAGTATTTCTCATAGTTTTATTACAGACCTACCATCAAACAAACAAACTCAAGCGAAAGTGTATCCTATGAGGTATCATCATTTTACCCTCCCCTTACACTTAGGATGAACATTGTCCCCAATGTTCAATTAAAGAATGTAAAAATAAAACAGGTAAAAGAATGAAATCAAATACTCCCCTGATTTGCTCGGTATGGATAGTATGGTAACAAGGTTAGATCTTCTTCCAAGAAAATGAACAATCAAAGCTTCCCTTCCAGAAATATAAATATTCTTCTTTTCATACATAACCTGTTAAACCTGAGAAAACACATAAGGCAATCTCGCGTAAAATCGGCGGCAATCTATATATGATAACAAATCCTAGAAAACAAAGTAAGATATAATGCTTGTGGAATGAATGTTTGCAGATTTCCTGGAGTTTATAAAACTAAAGATTTAACAAAAACTTTAAGACTCCGTTAGAAAAACAAAACTAGCAAAATTTCCAGATTTTTACACATGACGCCGTCAGGAATTATTTCCTGACACCGTCAGAAGTGATCTGCAGAAATTCTTACGTTAAGTTTCTGGAAAAACTTATGTCCTAATTCCTGGAAAATCCTGCAAAATATCATTATGACTCAATACAAGCATTTGACTCTAACAAATACGAATATACATGTTCATTAAATATTGTGGAGAATCATGATCAATTTTGTTTCTTAAAAACATATTTGGGGTTTCCCCTTACACTTATCTTTTGCGAAATACCTTTGGATGAAGTTAAGACTAAGTCAAACGACAAAATAAAGTATTTTCACCATTTTAGTTTTGAAACATGATCTACCAACAATAAAAATAAAGCACGCATACGGAAACAAATAACAATCAAACAAAATAAAAATCACACAAAGCATGGGTTGCCTCCCAAGAAGCGCTTTTCTTTATTTACGAGTCTTGTAGCTAGACTCAAGGTCATGGGTTACTACGTGACCTCATCTCTCGAGATGATGTACCCCATATAGTTGCGATCATTACTATCGTGGTGGTGGTGTTTCAATCTGTCGATACTCGCAATCACCTCTCCTCCTCCGTTACTTCTCAAGTTAGCCATCCCATCTTGGCTTATGCTTTCAATTATGAAAGGCCCATACCACCAGGGACTCGGTTTATCGGGAGGTATCGTTATCTCCAAGTGTCTTAAGAGTACTAGGTCCCCTTTTTCGAATGGTACATGGTTCCTTGTTGGTTGAATATGTTCAAACTCGACATGAACTTCGTTGCTTTTGCTTTTGCTTTTGCTTTTGCTTTTGCTTTTGCTTTTGCTTTTGCTTCCTTCATGTTTAGTTTCTTTGTAACTTTTGATTCTTGCCTCCCATGCAAGTATCTTCTCCTGAACATGAATAGGCGATGTGTCAATGTTGTTTTTGAGCCTTCCCTTCATCAAACTTTCTTGCGCATATCGCGGGGTCATGGGAAAGCTAATCTTTCTTTTCCCTGATTTAAGCTCAATTTTCCTATTTTCATACCTAATGACATCTATTGCGGTGGTAAGGAATGGTGCCCCAAGGATTATTGGCATGCATCCACCCCCTTTATCATCAATGATCATGAAATCAACGGGATACATGAATCCCGCGACATTGACCAGCACATCTTCTGCGATTCCCAGAGGGTACACGTAAGAGCGTCCAGCGAAGGATAGCCTAATACGAGTGGTGGCTGGTATTTTTGACGTTAGTTGGGCGTAGATAGTCAGGGGCATAAGATTTACTTCTGATCCTTGGTCGGCGAAAGCGTTTAGATATTTCAAATTCCCGATGCTGGCCGGTATCTCAAAGTTCCCACACGCCATCTGCTTAGTAGCTACTTTTTGTACCAGTAGTTTCTCAAATATCGGTCCCCCAGGTAATGTATCATACTCTTCTTTTCCCTCTTCCTCCTTCTCTGAACCCTGTTTGGAGGATTGGTTACGCCCGTCACCCTTTATCCAATTTGTTATGGTGCTTTCGTTTATATCATGTTTCAGATAGTAACTTAAGGGTTGAGATTGTGGCGGTTCTTCTGTGGTTTGTTCCCTAGGGGTTTCTACTTTCTCATTATTCGTATGGACAATTGTAATGGAATTAACAAACCGGGTAGTGGGGATGACGCTTTCTTTCCTCAGTAACATCCTTTCAGGGGTTTTCTGGTTGGCATACTCCTCCACTAGGCTCATCATCTCATTCATTTTCTCTTGCATCTCCTCCTTTTGTTTATAGACCGCTTCCTCGAATCTGGCAAGCCGCTCAGAATGGGTTGCCATATATTCCCTCATTCTGGCTTCAAATTCCGGGCTAAGTTTCTCAGGAGGACAATAAGGTGGGGCATAGTTTTTAAAGGTCTCAACATTCTCTCTAGAGGGTGACTCTGATAACGGCGTTGAAGTCATTTTCGAGACAGAATTGACAGCAGCCCGCCTAGGGCTTAAGGGTCTCTCTTGCCTTTCCTCAAAATAGTCAACTTTTGCCTCAAGTTTGCAAAGGAGTTCATCAGAGATTTGATTAGTCCCTCCAGGTGTCGAGATTGGGTTGATGGCCGCTTTTATAGTGTGATTAAACTCCCATAACTATTGATTATTGGCGGCAAGCTCGTCAATAATTGCCCAAGACTCCTCGACGTTCTTATCACGCAGTCTACCTCCTGCGGCTCCATCGATGGTACGTTTAGTGTGATAGTCGACATGGTCATAGAAGATTTGAACTAATAACCAAAGATTTATACCATGATCAGGGACTTTGTGGAGTAGATCCTTGAAACGAGCCCATGCTTCATAGAAAGTTTCACCCTGATGTTGTTCAAACATCAAGATGTCATTTCTAAGCATTGCAGTCTTCCCCAGTGGGAAGAATTGAGCATGGAAACGAGTGGTGAGATCATCCCATGAGGTGATGGATCCCGCGGGTAAACGTTCAAGCCATTGACTAGCTTGATCACGTAGAGAGAATTGGAATAGGCGTAATCAGGTCGACTCTCTAGTTGTAACATCAAGGTCTATAGAATCTACGATTTTAAGGAAGTCCTTGAGATGTTGATTAGGATCTTCGGAACGAAGTCCATGGAATGCACATCCGCTTTGCACCAACCGGATGGTGTCAGATCGCCAGGGAGACACATTGGCTCCTTGGGTGAGCTCAATAGTGTTTCGATAGCCTTGGTGGCTAAGTCGGGAATACTCTCCTAGGGTTCGGGGCCTAAGAGGTTGGTTAGCTAGTGGTGGGTTTTGTGGGTGGTCTTGTTGTGGTGGGTTGATGGGTTCAAAGATGTTACCACCTTCCATGATGTCGGATGGTAAAGGTTACGAACAAAGACACGAAGAAATAGATAGACTAAAGAGAACCTAAAAATAAAAATAAAATCTTACTAGAAAAGAATCTAGCAAATAGACCTAATAAAAAGAAATTCTAACCTAGACAATAACTATTCCCCGGGCTGCGGCGCCAAAAACTTGATGCGTGGGAATTGCACCAGGCTTTACCTCTCGAGGGATCTCGAGAAGCTTACAACCCCCACCAGGCAGTATACCTAATCATTTGTAGTATAGTATAGTGACAAGTACCGGGGGATTGATCGTTCAACTCAGGAATAGTGTCGCTAGGATTAGAAAGCCTAAAAACTAGGTCTAGAGGTGAGGGATGATTCTTTTTATATTTTTATATTTTTTATGAAAGCAAGTAAAATCTCGGGTTTTTTGAAGAGTGGACGGAATTAGTTGCTAGTCAACTAACCCAATAACTACATATGCAATCAAAATAAAATAACTGAAATGTAAATTAAACTAATTAAACTAGTGGTGTGAACAATATATGGGAGAATTGTGTTTACTTAGATTTTACTACTCCCTATATATCTTTTACAAGTTAATTGTTTGTTACAGTTGCGTGGATGACGGGTTATATTCCTTAATACCAGTCGTGGGGTGGCGTACTTACTTCCCCAACTCTATAAGCTCCTACTTCACTCCTATGTCGAGCCTGCAAGAAGCTCCTAACATGGGATCACTAGAATTAGCTCATGCATTAAATACAACCATAAAAACCTAGTACACATTGGTTCATGTTTCTTAAGACGTTCAATCATGTTACACAATGGAAGTCTGCCAGTTTTCTTAAGCCTAACATTGAAATCATTCATCCATTACAACTATAAACAAGCAATCAACCTATAATCAACATCTAGGTTTCATTACATCTAAGCAAACACACAAAAGATCTAGCCTAGCATGTTAAAATTAAGACAAGCATAAGATATATTCAAACAACACACAGACATATTGAATGAGTTGAAAGGATACTTATCTCAATTGAACATGAAGGGTTTCAAGGGGTAAAAACCCTTGAAAATACTGTAAAAGTCGTGTTAGGGTTTATTAAGTTCGACCCTAAAATTCTCTTCTCTTTAGAATGAAAATTACAAAAACTATATATAGATTTCCTAAGGTGACGGCGTCAAGAAGAAACTTCTAACGCCTTCAACCCGCCGCTCATAAAATTCTCGGACTGCCTAGATCGAGATCTGACGCCGTCATGTGTAATCTTGTTCTGGGCCGTCACCACTTTTACTCTTGACGGCCATGTTTTGACACTGTCACGTTTTCACTGGGCCGTCACCATTTTTGCTCTTGACGCCGTCAGGTACTGTTCCCAGCAAGGAAAATCAAGACTTTGCCGTTTTCTTCACTTTTATGCTCCAAAAACGTCCAAAATGCTTCTTTTCCAGAATTCACTCCCAAAGTACCTAAAATCACAAAAGGAACGATTTAGGGCAATATTTGATCAAATAAATTCAAATTCCGGCTTAAATGACCCCCTAAAAACTTTTCGCCTCATCAATAAGCCAACACCTAAAGCTTTGGGAAAATTTTCCCAGAGTGTCTGGCGCGTCACCCACGCGTCAATGCGTGGGCTGCGCGCCGGCCTCAGTAAAATTTTCCCAAGTTGGGTTCTTGGCCTATAAATACCACCCTTGCCTCTTGTATTCCTCACCCCTTGCCATTATTCTTTCTCTCTAGATTCTTTCTCTCAATTTCTCTCAAATCTCTCTATCTCTAATCTTGTGTTCTTGATTTTCATACTAACATCTTTGAAAGAACACATATCTTTGCAAGGGAAGAATCACAAGAACCTAATCCACTCTTGTAATTGTGTCGAGGGTCTTCTTATCTATACCCTTTCTACTAGAATCGAGTCTCTAGGTTAGGTTAGGACTTGATTGAACAAACATTCATTCATTCATTCAATTGTTTGTAAGGGAAGTCTTGTATCTTGGTGACCAAGCCTAGATCATTGGGGATCTAGTTGGGGTTTGATACTTCCGGTGGGAAGTCTTGGTAGAGATCTTTGTGATCCTTAGGTGAAGTCGAATCGCGAGATTCTTTTGGGTAGTTTCCGAGGGCGGAATACCGTTGGGGAGTAACTCCTTCTTTGTGAGCATCAATATTGGTGGAGTGAATTGTAACGGTTTTTAGTCCACCGAAAGGATTATACTAGTGAATAGTATCGGAGTTGTAGATTCGCAACTGGACGTACGGATGGTATAAACCCCCATCCCGAACCAGTATATATCGTGGTGTCTTTCTTTACTCGCATTATATACTTAGGTTGTGTGTGTGGTTGTTTGGTTCGATTATACAAGCACTTGGATTTCTTTGAGGCTTAAAGTTTTTTAAATGTCTTAAAAGCCTAAGAAACCGTATTCACCCCCCTCTACGGTTCTACAAGCTCTTTTTCAATTATTGCTTTGCACAGATTCACGTACTGTAAACTCAAGATGACCATCCGCCAACATAGAAAACATCCCCCTATTCACTTGCATATCAATAATGGACCAAAAATTACCCCTCTCTTTGTTGACCCGGCCTAACCGATCCAGCATCAAAAGACACACTCATCGGTAATGCCCGAGGAACATTTTGACTCATTCCCTTTGTGTGTGAACTGACTGCAAAAAGTCACCCATTAACAAAATTGAGGCATAAAGTGAAAATAGATTCAACATCACATTATATTATTCATTAACATGTAACTATTTAAAAGTGTGAATAAGAAACGTGTACCAAGTTTCTTACTCAAACTTTTGACGTATACGGGGTTCTAAAGTTTATAATAAAAGAGTTTCGCACTTTTTAAGTCCAATAATGCATCACCTGAGCTTATGTCTATGTCCTCCTGTTCTGGTGTAGTGGCAAATATAAAATAGCGAACCAATATCAGTTGATTTTCCATTTATGTCATGCACAATTAATTGTTCATCACATTTTTGGAAATCATTTACAAAATTAACACAATGTTAGATAACAAACCTGATCAATCGAAAAACTTGCAATGGTTGCGATTTATTAATCTCTTTTCTCTATACATGAGGCCTCCTCACTAACAGCAAGCTCGTTTACATATATATGGAAAATTAAGACCAACGTATTGTAGACGACCAAAAAGGAGCCCATGGGAAAGTCCAAGGGTATTCTTTGGCTTGTTGTGCGACAATACTTTCATAGTTATTAGCCAGCAACCAAAAGAAGACATTAACTATTACGTTGTTAGTGATTGTTGAACTCCAGCAGAATCAGCAAACCACATGATAACCTGCAACTTAAAATTCTTTTATCGTGCGAGTGCTTTAAGGAAAGATATCAGGTACTAACCTTTGACCGAATGTTTCTATCATATAAGAACTTGGTAATCACTCTACAATCAGGCGCTAGCTTATGAAACTATATGATTACATCCATTAATTCATGAAACTTGCAATGTGTAAACATGTTTTGACTTTTATAAAGAGTTCAAAAAAGATATAATGCTTGCAAATTTTGTTCGTTTCTGTATTGGTTTTCATCCGGTTTTACACGTTTTCATCCATTTTCATACGTTTTTATCCGCTTTTATATATTCTTATGTGTTTTTGTACGGTTTTATACGTTTTTGTGTGTTTTTATATGTTATAGTACGTTTTATACATTTTTATACTTTTTATATGTTTTCATACGTATTTATCTGTTATTAACCATTTTTATTTGTTTTCATACGTATAAAAATGCACAAAATGTAAGAAAACGAATAAAAACTCAAGAAAACGGATAGAAATGTATGAAAATCTAAGAAATCATATAAAAACGGACGAAATCGTATAAAACAGATAAAAACATATGAAAACGTATAAAAATTGACAAAACTAGATGAAAACATAAGAAAACGTATAAAACCATATAAAAAATGGATAAAATTGTATGAAACCACAAAATAAACCTTAAAACATATAAAAACGGACAAAAAATTATAATAACATAAAAAAGGGGCAAAAACATAAGAAAATTGGCAAAACGTATAAAAATGAGCGAAAACGTATAAAAACGGAAGCAAATATTTTAAAACGTAAGAAAAATTGTCGAAAATGTATAAAAACGGTTAAAAATGTATGAGAGCTTAAGAAAACGGGCGAAAACGTATAAAAATAGATGAAAACGTATTAAAATAAACGAAAACGTATAAAAACGTAAAAAAATGGACGAAAACGTATAAAAACGTATAAAACGGATGAAAACTTATAAAAACTGATGAAAACGGATAAAAACAGACAAAAACGGATAAAAACGTGTGAAAAAATGATTTAAGTAATTAACTCAAGTTAAATTTTAAAACATATAAAAAATTTGATAACTTGTTGAAAAGGTAATTTTTCTCAAATTTAAGCAAAATTTAGATTTTAATACCTTAAATTGTTAAAAATAAACCTGAGTACCTCAATTAGATATTGAAATTGAAAGTAAATTAAGTACCTTTTTTGCATTTTGTCATTTTGAATATTGATACTCTTTCCGTTTCAAAATATAAGTTCAGTTTGATTTTTTGATTCGAACTTTGACCTTAAATATTTTTTATTGTATTATATAATACTTAATGCAAAATATATAAATGGATGGCGTTTGAAAAGCATTTTCATTTGGTATAATTTTCATTAAGTGATATATAATACAAAGAAAAATATTTAAGGTCAAAGTTCGATTGAAAAAGTCAAATTAAACTTATATTTTGGGACGGAGGTAGTATTTATCTTAGCAAATTATATAGAGGCTTGGTCCGGATTTAATTATTTATCGGACACAGTTTATCTGCAACTTTTGTAACAGAGAAATATTTCGAGTTTTAATCATTCATCAAAAGGCGTTTATTTGCATAAAAACTTCTACGTTTCTGTTACATACCTAGATGCCGGATCCCTTGCAAAGTACCCAAACTTTGCAAAGCCTAAAAAGAAATTTGGTGCTGCCACGTGTCCCTCATTTATTTTATTTAAAAAATCTGGATAGGGGCAAAATAGTAAAATTACTTGTTTTTTCTTTTTTCACCTCAAATTTCAAACGCACATATCTCTTAAACGACAAACTTTTAGAAAAAACCGATTTCACAATAATTTTTAAAATTTAATCCTCTTTAATTTGGTATAAATTTTGTTAAAAATTTCGAAACCTTTTTTTTACATACAAAATGGGTGTTAATTTTCTTGATTTTTTGGGCATTTTCGACCTTATTTTGTACCATCATAAATGCCGAATCGTGAAAATTTTAAAACATGAAAGTCGTAGCTTCTTGGCCATTCTTTACCGAGAAATTTGAATCAATCAAATCCAATATGATATGATTGAGATAGCGTATGTTAAAGATGACGTTTTACTCATATTTGTTGCACAAAACATGTTTGATGAAATGTTTAGCTTAGATTTTTAGTCTTAAAATCGAGTTAAATTCACTAATTTTTGTACAACAATGCACTTTTAGTCATTTTATTAATGTAAGATTCAAAAAGTTTTTTTTTTTTTTTTTTTTTTTTTTTTTTTTTTTTTTAACTGATGAACCTTATTAACTGATTTAATAAGTTCATCAGTTAATAAGGTTCATCAGTTAATAAGTTCATCAGTTAATATAGTTCAACCAGTTAATAAGGCTGATGAACTTTATTAACTGATTTAATAAGTTCTACGTTAATAAGGTTTATCAGTTAATAAGTTCATCAGTTAATAAAGTTCAACCAGTTAATAAGGCTGATGAACCTTATTAACTGATGAACCTTATTGAATCAGTTAATAAGGCTCTTTAACTGATGAACCTTATTAACTGATGAACCTTATTAACCTTATTAACTAATTTAATAAGTTCATCGGTTAATAAAGTTCATCAGTTAATAAGTTCATCAGTTAATATAGTTCAACCAGTTAATAAGGCTAATGAACCTTATTAACTGATTTAATAAGTTCTACGTTAATAAGGTTTATCAGTTAATAAGTTCATCAGTTAATAAAGTTCAACCAGTTAATAAGGCTGATGAACCTTATTAACTGATGAACCTTATTAAATCAGTTAATAAGGCTCTTTAACTGATGAACCTTATTAACTAATTTAATAAGTTCATCAGTTAATAAAGTTCATTAGTTAATAAGTTCATCAGTTAATATAGTTCAACCAGTTAATAAGGCTGATGAACCTTATTAACTGATTTAATAAGTTCATCAGTTAATAAGGTTTATCAGTTAATAAGGCTCTTTAAAGCGCGATATGTCTTTTTTAAAAATCAGTTAATAAGGTTCATCAGTTAATAAGGTTCATCAGTTAATATAGTTCAACCAAAGTAACTGATGAACAAAATGTCTTTTTTAAAAATCAGTTAATAAGGTTAGGGGTGTAAACGAGCCAAGCTTTTATCAAGCAACTCGAGCTCGAGTTCAAGCTCGACTCGATTGAGCCGAGCTTTTATCGAGCTCAAGCCGAGCTCAAGCCCAGTAAACTGGCTCGAAATATATAATGAGCCGAGCTCGAGCTTTTGATAGCTCGGCTCGAGCGATTATCGAGCTTTTCGAGCCTTAGTATAGATATATTTTCATATTATTTTATGTATGTAAATAAGGTCCGATTTGAATATTAACTAAATTATAAGGACTAACTCCATAAAGGATAAAATATTTGAGAATTTTATTGTTGGTTTTATTACTCTTAAAAATATTTAATTTAGTTTTCAAACGGTTAAGTATTTCTCTTCCAATATGTGATTCGAGATCATGTACAAGTTCTGTGTGAAGACTATATTTATTTTGTGGTATCTGAAATTTGCAATTCGTTTTGACACAGAATGGTGTATCTACTTTTTTGTTCGAGCTCATTTTAGCGACAAATATCAGTTGGCGTATATTCGAGCTTTTCATATACGTATATTATTTCGAGCTTTTCAAGCTAAGCTCGAGCTTTGCTTGAATCCTGCTCGAGCCGAGCTCAAACTTGGATGGTTAAAGCTTGACGAGCAATCGAGCCGAGCTCGAGCCAACCTTTTATCTTTCGAGCCGAGCTCGAGCCTTGTTGAGCTCGGGCTCGGCTCGGCTCGATTACACCCCTAAATAAGGTTCATCAGTTAAAAAAAACAACAAAAAAACAAGAAAAATCACAACTTTTTGAATCTTATATTAATAAAATAACTAAAGGTGCATTGTTGTAGAAAAATTAGAGCATTTAACTCGATTTTAAGACTAAAAATCTAAGCTAAACATTTCGTCAAACACATTGTGTGCAACAAATATGAGTAAAACGTCATCTTTAACATACGATATCTCACTCATATAATATTGGATTTGAGTGGTTCAAATTTCTGGGTAAAGAATGGCCAAGAAGCTACAACTTTCGTGTTTTAAGTTTTGCAAAATTCGGCCTTTAAACTAGACAAAATTAGAGCCGAAAAAGCTAAAACTTTCAAGAAAATTCTGACCAAATGAATATGTCACAAAAAAAGTTTCGAAAACATTAAAAAGATTTATACCAAATTAAAGAGGATTAAATTAAAAAAATTATGGTGAAATCGGTTTTTTGTAAAAGTTTGTCGTTTGAAAGTTATTTGCATTTGAAATTTAAGGTGGAATTTAAAAAATGGGTCAAATGACTAAAATGTCTTCTAACCGAAAATATTAAAAAAAAAAAAAAAAAAAAAAATGAGAGAATGAGTGGGAGACACATAGCACTAGCTTAATGGCTAGAAACCTTTTTTAGCATTTTTAATTTTTAATCCTTTTATGAGATCGCAACTCTACATACCTAATCATAAAATATCAAAATGTTTCAATCTTTAGTCATGTTACAAATCCTAGGGGTCAGAGTGTATAAAGCAACTACGTTTGATTGCATATAATTTCCAACTAAGTATTTTTGATAGCACCTATATGTTTGCATTCTTTTTAATCGATTTTGTGTTTTAATAATATTTGATGACTGGATGTCTTCCAATATTTTGATACAGGATTTAAAAACTATTATGTCTTAGTTATAAGAACAGTATATATGCATTTTTTCACACTAATCAGCAATTCGTATTCGTAGATTATGATTCATAAACTTCTACGATTTCATTGGACCATAATCAACAAGTTACAACTTTAAAACACTTGTGAAATCATGAGACCAAACAAATTAAATACAGTACATGAAAACAAATCCAGCACATTTTGTCAGCTCATGTCCCTTTCACCATTATTGTCCTAACCTCATCAACAAACTCTTGAATATTTCGATCTGAGGAACCACCTCCAGCCACCGCTTCCTCCGCCAATTTCTTCCACTTTAAAGCATTCCTTTTCATCTCGGCCACGATTACGCCGCTAGTCGCCTCCCGTAAGCACATCTCCACTTCCTTCCTCCTAATCACTTTATTCTCAGTCTGACCCCTACTCATCCTAATCCCAACCTTCCATTCATCAGCCAAGTACTTTGCATCCGTTACTTGATCACCCCACCCCGGAAATGCCACCACGGGAACACCGCTTGACAACGCCTCCAAAGTCGAGTTCCACCCACAATGACTCACGAAACAAGACACTGCAGGGTGGGATAAAACTTCAGCTTGTGGACTCCACTCCACTATCATCCCTTTATCACCCACGGACTCCAGAAACTCTTTAGGTAGGGTGCCAGATTCACCCGTAAATGTGGTACCCTTCCTCAGGGCCCACAAAAATGAGAGGCCAGAATTCATAATACCATAAGCTAGCTCACTCATTTGTTCTTGGCTAAAGGTTACAAGAGTTCCAAACGATATATAAACAACCGATGAAGGGTTCTTTGAGTCTAGCCACTTTAGACAATCGTCTGCCTTTTTCATGTCACCAGAGATATTAGATATCGTTTCAAGTAAAGGGTTTTTGAACATTGGACCGACAGGTCGGATAGGGCATATTGTAGACATGTACTTGATCAAGTCATCTTCAAGTTCTTGAAACGTTTCCATCAATATACAAAACGTTTTTGACAAGCTCTTGAGCTGCCGTATAAGAGCTGTTCTCAAAAATGGGTAAGTCGTTGAAGGATGTAAAAAAGTAGGAATCTCATCCGATTTCAACAAAGGCATGTTCGGCATCTGAACATCCATGTCGGGTTGTTCCTCACTTGGAAAAGGTATAACCGAATTGCCGTAATGGTAATAAGAGGCAAAACAAGCACAAGATTGCAACCAAAGCATCACCGAACTAATGTTTAGCTCTTGTGCTAACTCACATACCCAAGGCATAAAAGGGTTGTTGATAAGGCAAGAGACCGGGCTACCATCTTGAGCATGATCCTTAAGGATATTAGTAAGTGCTTTCTTTCCGTGAGTCTCAAGCATTGATAAATGAGCTTCAAGATCGATGCGTTCGCTGTCTTCTGAGCATCCATCATCAAAGAACTCAAACCGAATCATTCCACCACAGTTGCCAATTGGGGTAGGATCACCCGAGACGTCGGTTCCAGCTTCCTTCATTTTCTTTCCGAAAGATTTGGTTGTAGAGAAGGTGACAAGAAGGTTACCTTTTGAAGCTAGAAGCTTTGCAAGTCTCAGGAACGGATTGACATGGCCTTGTGCTGGATACGTGACTAGATACACATGTGGAAGATCTAATTTGGAAGTCATTTCAAAATTTATGTGTTAGTGTGAGTGATAAATATATAATGGGAGTTTTTAGGCCATGTATATATATATGGAACTATGGATGAATATTGATGGTACTTAAATACAGTAGCAAGGGATGAAAATGCTAGTATGAAAAAGATAAAGACTGAATCTCTTTGGCCTGGTGGGTGCTTAATAATCGTGAAAAGCTAATGAATCAATTAAAACGTGCTTCTCCGAGACTAAGGTTGTCCAAAGTATTCAAGGTGCTTCGTCAAACAGCATTGTAACATGCGCGTTTTTAGATTCAATGGTTATTGGTTTCTTGGATAGTATTAGGTGTTAGTTTGGTCTATCGAGTTTAGTTTTAAGTTTAGCCCACTTTTAGGTGTTTGTTTCTTTAGCTCAATCATTTTTCATGGTTGCATGTGGGTAGGGATGGCAACGGGTCGGGTTTTAGTGAACCCGTACCCGTTTATAATATCCATACCCAAACTCACTCCAAAACCCGTCGGGTACCCGATTAATATTATCCATCGGTTTTTCAGGTTTTCTCGCGGGTTTCGATTATCCCCAATTGAATAATATATAGATAAAATGAGGGTATTAAAATTAAGTGACACTAGAATCCACCGAAAAACAAAGGAAAGCACTCTAATATAATCATTTTTTTTAAGTTAAAGAAAATAATATAGTATCAAACGATTTAATGCTTTTGAATAATTCATGTACAAAATAAAATATGTTATGTAATAGAGATACGTATATAAAAAAATATAATGGAAGAAATTATAAATAATACATATATATTCTAGTTAATTATAATATCAATAAAGCGGGTATAGATTCGGGTAAACGGATACGGGTGCGGGTGCGGGTGCGGGTACGGGTAATCGGGTGGATATTACCAGAACCCGTACTCAAACCCGTACCCGGATAAAAGATTATATCAATACCCAAACCCGCATCCAAACCCGCCAACCCGCCCCCGAACCTGACCCAACCGGTTCGGGTTTCGGTTTTCCCCGTCGGTTTCGGGTGCTTTTGCCATCCCTACATGTGGGTGGTCTTTTAGGTGATTTTGTAAGAATGTTTTGTTGGCGTTTGTATCTTCTAGCTTATTGCTAGCTTTTAATTTAAACTATTGTCATAATAATAATAATAATAATAATAATAATAATAATAATAATAATAATAATAATAATAATAATAATAATAATAATAATAATAATAATAATAATAATAATGTAGAATTCAAGATTCACGTTCCGGAGGACGAGGTTGATCGAAATACACCATTATTCTAGAGAGAGAAAGTAGAGAGAAAGTGAGGTGAAATAAAGATGTTTTTATTATGATAAATGATGTTGTACACCCACACCCCTCAAGTGAAGCCTTGAGGTGTATTTATAGGCCTTACATAAGACAACTTTTACAATATTACATTAGTAGTCCCTGCACTTTATGCATTCTAGTTGTCTACTCCAATTCACATAAATATCACTCAGCTTCATTTCTAACAATCTCCCTCCAGCTGGAGATATACGTGAATTGGTTACAGTGATTCCTAACAAGTAAAATAAAACAATCAAAGTAAGCGCAGCAATGCTGAGGAAGACTTCATAGCTCTTTTTTTCATAAATATCCCCAACAATCTTTGTTTACTTGTAGACGAATCACTTGCTAATCTAATTGGGTTATTACTCCCTCCCAATTAGTGATCCATTTTCATTTACATGCTCCCTCCCAAATGGACAACCCGTTTGATATAACCTTGATGCTTGTTGAAGAAGTATCTTTGAATTCTGCCCATATAATATTCAGTCTCATGCACAGCGGAAAATGAATCTTAGACTGATAATATGTAACTTCTTCACATGTTTGTTTGGGGAGCATCATATTGTCATCTTCAACTCACTTAGAATGCTTTCAGTTCTTCAATAAAAGCCCCGATGTACACATTTCTCCCTCCTGGATGATGACGATCTCTCGGAATCATCATAAATATGTGTACATAAACATATCAACTGGAAGCAACATACAAGCCAATACCCCATGAGTGAAATGGCAATAACTATTCTCTCTACAATTCATCTCAGATCAACCTCTTTTCACTTCCTTTGGCTAATAGTAAGTGACCACGTGTTGAGACAACCCAACATGACAAACTTGAGTGTGAAGTAAAATTCCCCAGACTTGTGACTTAAGCTTGTACAATCCTGATTAAGAACCTATATGAGCACAACAACGTTACTCCTTACAATATAGGTAGTGGCATATACCCAACCATCCATCCTTTATTGTATATCCGTCTCTTGAACAATCCACAACCTTGTGTGACACTGAGCACTACAACGTAACTCCTTAAAGTGATAGCTAGTGTGAGCATTAAGAATCCAAGATTCACGTTCCGGAGGACGAGGTTGATCGAAATACACCATTATTCTAGAGAGAGAAAGTAGAGAGAAGGTGAGGTAAAACAAAGATGTTTTTATTATGATAAATGATGTTGCACACCCACACCCCTCAAGTGAAGCCTTGAGGGGTATTTATAGGCCTTACATAAGACAACTTTTACAATATTACATTAGTAGTCCCTGCACTTTATGCATTCTAATTGTCTACTTCAATTCACGTAAATATCGCTCAGCTTCATCTCTAACAAATAATAATAATAATAATAATAATAATAATAATAATAATAATAATAATAATAATAATAATAATAATAATAATAATAATAATAATAATAATAATAATAATAATAATAATAACAAGTGATCGATGATATTTAGGGTCCGTTTGTCTTGAGCGCCAAAAAAAAGACTTTGGAGTTAGAGGCATTATTTGGTTGCTTCATTTATAAATCTAAACAGTGATCAATTCCTAATAAATGAGGATCAAGAAAAACTAATCATGAGGCCAGCATTATACACCGATTAGATTTTGGTAATAAATATTCTGTTTTATATTATCTTTAAATCTTAAAATATACGATAATATATATAAAAAATATTTTCTCTCTCGTACCTCAAATACAAATCATAATTCTAGTCCTATCGACAAACCAAACATACCCTTATAATATGCAGAGGTGGATGATGTATATCCAGATCTACTTACTTTAATTTAAGAGAAATTTAATATATATCCCTCTTTTGTGTTAAAATTAAATCAAGGAAATTCCATATTTCCTCAATAAAAACATCAAAATTCTATATTTTCCCAAATATGCATAAAAAATAAGTGCTCAACATGTATTATTAACTTGAAAATTGGGTAAATATGGTATTTTGAGGTTTATATTGGGTAAATATAGAATTAACTTAATTATATATATATATATATATATATATATATATATATATATATATATATATATATATATATATATATATATATATATATATATATATATATATATCCAACCTAACATAAATATTATATATATATCCAATCTAAAACTTAAAATTACATATCAAACCTAACTTTAAGTTTTTTTATATATCCAATCTAAAACTTAAAATTATCAAATATGGCCAAATACCCAATATTAGATATAATTAAAATCTTAAAATACGTAATAAATATTATTTGATTTTAAAATGACCATTATACCCTTTTCATTATAGTCACACATAAGGGTGTTAGTCGGGTATAAGAGAATTTTAAGTTAGGTTGAATATATATATATATATATATATATATATATATATATATATATATATATATATATATATATATATATATATATATATATATAACTTTATGTTTTAGATTTGTTATATATGTAATTTTTAAGTTAGGTTAGATATATATATATATATGTAATTTTAATATATATGAAATTCTTCCTTAATTTAAAGTACAAAAAGGAAATAAATTGCATGCAACACATACATAACTTTTTTTAGATGTTATGTTATCCAGATTTACTTCCTTTAATTTAAAGTACAAAAAGGAGATAAATTGCATGTCACTCGTACATAAAACTGTTAGTAGCTTTTATGTTATGTATATTGGGCCAAGCCCATGTCTTGTAAGGTTTCAGTTCGTGAAACAGAGGATCTTGATAAGGATCGAAGGTATAGTATATCAGTTGTAGTAGTAAATTACGTTTAAACTGGTATAGTATATTAGTTGTAGTGAAACACAAGATCTTCATAAGGATCGAAGGTATAGTATATTATTTGTGTTTTTGGGGACTTAGTAAATCACGAAGATTGCTATTTATGATATAAAATGTGAATATAATGTTATTTCTTTTATCCTAAAAGCTTCAATTATTAATTTTTGATATTGATGACGTAACATTAGGAAGACATCTATTTAGGGCCTGTTTGTTTGATGGGGTTAGACATTAAAGATTAGGATTGGTTTGATAAAAGCTATTTGATTAGAAGGATTAGGTTTTTAAATTGGACATCAAAGTCATGAGATTAGGATTTTTCAAAACCTGATAAGAGGGGTAAGGTTTCTCTCTCTTCTATTAATGTGTGTAGTACAGTTATAAATCTTTTATATTTTAGTGACTTTTATTTTAAAGCATCAATTTATTTTGTAAACTGTTGACATAAATAATGCCTAAAAATATTATTAACATATTATTAATATCTTTATGTTTTGATAATTACAAAACATAAACGCATTGAACTAAAATTTATGACATAAACAAGTATTTAGTGATTAATATTATCTTTACATCCAAATCACTTAGACAAAAACGTAAAAAATTGTATGGAAAAATAAAAAATCGGACGAAAACGTAAAACAAACGAAAACGTTATTCGATGTTAAATTTTACTTTTTTAATTCTTAATTTTCTCGTATTAAATTTTCTAGTTATTTTATAATTTAGTTGGTTAGTTTTATAATATTTGTTTTTGTGTTTTGAAAATGTTTTTATAATATTAATAAGGTGGATAGTGAATTAAGATATAAAACAACAACACTTAAACATGTTTTTTAGTTTTGTAAAATGGAAAACACAAACACATGTTTCTCATACTAAACGCGTTTTATAAATTTTCTATTATTTTGTAGAAATCAAACTCCCTTCTCTTTTCCTACAAAACAAAAAATATGAAATGAAAGAAAATGTTTTCCAACTAAACGGCTAGTTTTCAATATTTTGTCACACATTTGTTTACATTTAGATAAACGTACGTGATCGTACGTCATACAGAATATCATAATGATTCTGACATTTATTCGATCATACACCATTGTATATTATGCAACATTGTAGACATTACTTTACGGTTTAATCTTGTATGGAGTTTGATGATGATGAAGCAATGATTTCATTTATGAACATCTGGATATTGTTTTCCGATGAACCACCATCTGCCAACGCCCTATGAGCTGCCAATTTCAACTCTGCCGCATTCTTCTTGAATTCTGTGGACCTAGGGCCACTCATAATCTCTTCCACGCATCTTACGACTTCATCCCCGCTAATACTACCTTCTGAACTCCTCTTCAGCTTCACTCCTACATCCCAAACATCGGTCACTAGCTTAGCGTTTGTTGGATGATCGGTCCATTCCGGACAAGCAATAAGTGGTACACCGGCTGCAATACTTTCTAACAACGAGTTTCACCCGCAGTGACTCAAGAAACACCCAACTGATGGATGTGATAACACTGATGTTTGAGGACTCCAACTCACAATCAACCCTTGTTCCTTAATCTCCTCCAAAATGTCTAATTCCGATGTATTCTGATTTTCAGTGGGCCTTATCACCCACAGAAACGGCCGTTTATTGTGTTTTAGACCAATTGCTATGCTCTCTATCTGTTTTTGAGACAAAAATAGGAGAGTTCCGAATGATATATATACAACCGATGAGGGTTCTTGATTGTTTAACCATTCTATGCAATTACTCTCCTCACCGGATTGATAATTATCTAAATCTACATCTCCTTCCATACCTAAAAGTATGGGTGGAACAATCGGTCCAACGGGGAGAAATTTACAACCGGCCTCATTCACAGACGCAATCACATCTTTTTCGATCTCCATGAATGAATTCCCGAACACCCACTGGCACCAGTGTTCTGAAAGGCTCAAGGCGCACTAAGGCGCAAAGGGGGGCAAAGAGCGTCAAGTCGAGGCGCATTCCAAGGCGCGGGATTCATGAATGTAAGGCGCACTAAAAACATTAAGTTTTTTATAACATATATGACCATTTATGTAGCTTAAATAACACAAAATAACATTAAAATACTTATTGCATGACACATATTGCCATTATAAATATTAAAATGGATTAGTTGTCACTTCTAAAACGGATCAACTCTTTGGCTCGATGACCTATATAGAGATTAAAATCCATATTAGACTAAATATGCTTGTGTCCTACACTTGTAGCTTACATCTAAAAAAAAAAAAAAAAAAAAAAAAAAAAAAAAAAAAAAAAAAAAAAAACAGTTACATCTCCTAGGCGCAAAAAGCCCCGAGGCGCAAAGGCGCAAAAAGTCCCAAGGCGCGCGCTTTTTGTGGGATTCATGCATGTCGTGAGCCTCGATCTGAAAAAAGCCCAAAGACTAGAGCCTTGCTCCGAGGCGCGATTTTGACAACTATGCCCACTGCACCTTGTGCATGTTATGAAACATTTCGTTCAGTATATTATCAAACATACGGAACCTATTCGAGGGAAGCACAAATGATGGCAGTTCTTCAGGAACGAAAACCGCCAGCCCAGGCAACTTCACACATAAATTTTGATTGTTTTGCGAAGGGAACTCATCTAGTTGATTGTAAAAACGATCATATATCTGGTACACGGTGCATGCTTGGATCCATAGCATGGCGCTTGGAACACCGATCTCCGCCGCCACATCAGCCGCCCATGGCACCAAAGGAGTATAAATGATGCAAGAAAATTTTCTTGGATGTGATTGGATTAAGGCCAAGAGGTTAACAGGCCCAAACTCACCTAGCATGTCCATTAAGTGCTCCATGTTTCCCTGGCGGTTGTACTCTATCGGTAGGTGATGAGTGTCTAAATACTCATCATTTTATACCAATCTGAACTGCCAAAACATCCAAAAACACTCAAATATGCATCAAAATACTAAGATTATTCCAAAAGTGTGTTTTATATGTTTCAGATGCAAAATAATCAAAAACAGATACAAAACGTACAAAGTTTGCATCATTGGCAGTTTCAGTCCCTCAACTTTCAAAACTTGTCAAAACTAGTCCCTGAAGGTTTAAAAATGAAAGAAAAGTCAACTTAGGTCCTTGGGAAATCAAACATGTTCACTATAAACTCCTGGATAAAAGTTTCACAAAATGGCAATATTTACCCCTCAAGTTTCAAAATTGGCAAAATTAGTCCCTGGGTGTTTTAAAATGGAATTTTATCAAATATCACCCTTGTACTATTCATAAAATACAATTTGGAACAATTTGATAACTTTTGGGAAATTACATTTTCACCCCCTCAACTTTGGTGAAATTACATAAATGGTCCTTGGTTTATAAAATAAATGGAAAAAATCATATATAGTCCTTGTACTAATGATAAATGGCAGGAATGGTCCCTATGATAAATTTGGAAGCTTGTCATTTTCAATCCTCAAAGTTTCAGCAGTTGGCAAAATTAGTCCTTGGGCTATAACACAAAACAAACCAAACCGGATCCATTTACCCTTTTTAAACCAAATCCTTATAATCCAAAATAAAAACCCACCCAAAATAAAAGCCTGATCCAAAACTTTTACCAGGCCCAACTCACACAAGCCCACTCAAAACCGTTTTAAATAAAACGGGGTCAAACCATTGACCCTCGTTGACCGGTTGACCACCCCCATCATCCCCAACCTCGTCACCACCTTATCCACCATCCACCATTCCCCTCTCCACTTGCACTTCCACTTTCCACCTCAACCCCCCTCTGTCATCCCCACAACCAAACCCCCTCCCCTGGTTTTGCACCAGGGGAGCTCCACGTGTAACACCTATACCCTCCACCACCCTATAACCTGCAACTCCTTACACCACCACCCAAAAACCACTCCTATACTCCAAATTGTCCCCCCTCACCTTCAATTTTCAAATCAAGAGCATTTAATGCAAGGAAATCGGCTGCAAGCAACCTATCTCATTTTGGCGCCAAAAGCAGTTTTAAACGGATGAGATTAATTGAACAAATTGAAGGGTCAAGATCAAGTGGGATATGCTCAGAGGGTGTTCCCAAACCCTAATATGAGCCTATAAAAGGAAGAAGGTGCAAGCAGAGAAAGTAGTAGTTTAATTTTAATTTTATTTGTCGTTCAAATTAGTATAAGCAATCTTAGTTTAATTTCAAGCTTTTGAGTAGTGTACTAAGTCTTTTCAGTGTATTGTACTCTTTTCAAGTAATAAAATTCAAGTCTCCTTAACTATATCATCTTATGCAATTTCAGTTTCAATTTCCTAAATCTCAAATGTTCAATTGTTGTTATTGTGTTATATACTGGACTTATAAGCTCCTAGATAGCTTATAAAAGCTATTAGAAACTATTAAAAACAGTTTAATAGTAGAAATTCAAAAAATTCCATAAGAGTCAACAAAAGTCAAACTGTCAAGATTCATGGTGATCATTGCTGGAGCAGGGTTGATTATGGATGGCCTTTGGTATTAGAAGCTTTGTGGAAAGCTTATAGGAAAGAAAATTGGGTCCTTGTTCCTTGTTCTCAGTAGTAGCTGGAATGCACAAATTGTAAGCTCAATTCTCAATTTAAGCTTTGTACTTTTCAAGCTACTTATTATTGTTAATCTTTGTACCTTTAAGTTTATTTAGTGTTAGTTAACATTTATTTTGCCTTAAATCACTAGTTTATTATTTGAAATTGATTGTCACTTAGTATTTTAGTTTTAACTGTCAAAACTAGCTTAAGACATAATATCAGTAATTAGTAAGTAATACTTGTTGCTCTGTGATAATTTAGTATTATTAAACTATATTATAAGTCTGCAAATCAGTAATATGGCAAGAATCTGTGAGATCCTTTGAAATCAAGTTTTTAGTCACTTTTATAGGGGTGTTTGGATTGACTGATCTAGCCACTGTTGAGGTTGTTTGTATTGTTATTTATCACTGAGACATATCATATTAGGTTATTTGAGGTTAGTTAAGTAATAAAAATTAGTAGTCATTAATTAAAAAGTCAAAATCAGTTTTAAAATAACCTTACTAGTAATCTGCTGGGATTTGGTAGTTCATTTTCATCATATAGGCTCATTACTTGGTAATTTAGCTTAAGATCTTGTAATTACAGCTTATCTTAACATAATTAATTGTGAGATTAAGGTAGAATTTCATATTAGTCAACTTAGGGGTTTAAACATAAAAAGTCAAAATTCACAGAAATGGATTTTTGAATAAAAAGTTGATTTAATTGTGGCTTTAATACTAGGTTTTAGGTCATAAGCTTTTAGGGTATTAATATTTTGTTGCTCATGTTCATTAGAATATTTTTGTTAATTTTTAAAAGCTTAGTTTAACTGCTTAATTAGTAGCTTATTTTTGGTACTTTTTCAAAAGAGTGCCCTGTGCACAATCTAATACTTTATTTGATACAGCTTGCATAAGCTTGGTTAGTAGGTGTTAGATTGTGTTTTTGGCTTCCATAAAAAGCCCTTATGGCCTAGGTAATATGTGTATGCTTATTTCTCTCTTTTGTGCTTATTTGACAGCTTAAATTGTGCTTATGATGTTGCTCATAGTCACTCCCTACACTGAGTCATCAGTGTAGGTGAGCCTTTTCAAAAGCTCATAGAAAGTTCAAAATTGAGCTTAAGCTTGTGTAAATTAGTTTTTTAGAAAGCTTATCTGTCCACCTTTAAGTTTTAAAGCTCAAATTTCAATTTACAGCTTATTTGATTGGTCTGCTTATAGCTTTTAGTTTGTTCCATTTTTCTTTGTACACTGATTACTCAGTCTATTCAAGCAATTCCACAAGCTCCTCAGTAGACTAAATAAGCCAAGCTTGGGCTTTTTGAAAAGCCCAATAGCTCAGCTTATTGGAGCAGGCTTCCATTCAAACCCTAGTTCACTCCTGTGGGCCCCACAAGGTCACCAAGAGTGCCCTTTGGGCCTGTTTGGATGTAGCAGGGTATTGGGATTGCTTATTTGGCTTTCTAGCTTATTGTAGTGTATATTTTTGTTCACTTCTGCTTATTTCTAATTCATATAATCTAGTTCTATCTTATTTCATAATTTGTTTTTAGTTTGTAGCTTATTTGTAGCTCTTTGCTTTTACAAAATCCAAGTTTGGCCTTTTTAAGCCAACTGATAAGCAAATAAGCTCATACAGAGCTTATTTGGTTGTTATAAAAAGTTTCCTTTTTTTAAAGTTTCTCATTTTTGCTTATTTAGTAGTTGTGTAAAAGAAAAATTTTTTAAAAAAATAATTTGGCAAAAATGTTGGGTGTGAGTTTCGAACTCAGGACCTCAGGCTAGTATACATGCATAACCCCCACACCCCTTCCAGTAGCTCTGGGGCACCAGTTCCGTCCAACTCTCCCTAAATAATATACTTAAGGTGTTTTTTGTGTAATAAGCTTAAATAAGCCGTTTAGCTTATAACAGCTTATTTGAATAAGCTGTTGACTCCCACTTAATTTTCCTAGGCTTTTTATCATAAAATATACCTTCTGTATTTTTTTCATAATTTTTACTGTTCACGTAATATTTATTTTAATTAATCCTAGTTTAATTAGTAATTAGGTAATATTAGGTAATTAAATAGTTTTAATAATTTTTAGTTAATAACAACATCTTTTTATATTTTTTAAAAGTCTTATAGACCATTAGGTATTTGTAAAAAATAATTTCCTAATTGTTACTGTTCATTTCCTATTTTCTTTAATTAAATTTAGTTAATTAGATCTTAAATAATAAATAAGTAATTAATTAGTAAATTAGCCTAAATATAATTTTTAGAATAATTTTATAATTTTTTAGGATTCCTGTGATGGTTAATTAGTTTTATAAATTTTTTCATAATTTTATAAGTCATTTTGGTATTTTTAGTAATTTAAAATATTTTATTTAGTTTAATTAAAATACTTAGTAATTAATTAATAAAAAACACATAAAAAGACAAAAATATTTATTTTTAATTTTTTATACTTTCTTCAAGTTCATTTAAGTTTTAGAAAATATTTTTGCAAGTTTTTAGTTTAATTTGTAGTTTTTATTATTTGTAGTTTAAATTAAAGATAGTTTTAAATTAAATAGTTAAATAGTTTTTAATTAGATAATTAGTAATAAATAATAAAATAATCTAAAAAATAATTTTCTTTTTAATTTAATTTTCTTTTAAGTTTAAGTTTATATAATTTTCATTTTTAACCCCTGTAGTTTATTTTTTTCCTTAAAAACTCACCTTTTTCTGAGTACGCACACGTATTTGTTTACATTATCAGTTTACGTGTATACATAGTTGTTTATTATGCTTGTTTTATATTATCCAAATAATATCAGTAGTGAAAATCAAACCCACTTCATTTTTTGGTTACTGTCCTCAGTACCATTTATTCCCGAAACGTTTACAAATACAATTTCAATCTCGTTGGGACTTAACGACCCGGGGATTTCCCTGTACTTCCACGGATTTTAACACTTGACTTTTTCTCCCAGGTGGGCCTATCATCTGCACACGGTTGACTGGTTGGTTTGGGAGGAGTCAGTAGGCCGTCGGAGAATACCTGAAGTTGTACCCCACCAATGGAGTTCTGCACCAAAGGACGATTTTTGAGGATATAGTCGTTAGCGGCAAGAGTGATATTGAGGCCCTTAGAAACCAGAGTGGTTCCAAGTCTTAGAATAGGGTTCAAGTGTCCTGGTGCCGAAATTGTAACTAGAAGAACATTCATTTGATGCTTTTGTTCACATATAGAATCCATCTTTTGAAATAATGGGGTTGTATGTCGACCTAATACTTATAGACTACCATGAAGTCTATAAGTCATAGAGTTTGATGTCAATTTTCATAAAACTTTTCCATTTGCTTTCAATAGTTCGACCTATCCAAAAAAATTGTCGGCCTACGAATGTGGATATTTGGCACTTCGTTCAAAAAAAAATATATATATATATATATATATATATATATATATATATATATATATATATATATATATATTTGGCACTTGCTGTCGTATAGTGTACCTGATATCAATAAAAAAAAATTGTAATTTGATTCTAACTAAGGCTAGTAGGCAAGTTAGTGTTTTTTTCACCATACACATCAGCCCCACGTCAGCTTTCTCTCTCCTCTCACTCCCCTTCACCACTCTTCACCAATTAGTGGGTAAGGGATATGTTTTTCACCAATTTTATGCTTGGAAAATGTGTTCACCAATTTTATGCTTGGGAAATGTGTTCAGCGGGTGAAGAAAATAGCTGGGCAAGGGCTTTGCTGCGTGGGGTGGGCCCGTTTGGTGAACCAATGCCTTCCTTGCCCAATAGCCTAATGTAAAGTATATGTATGACACATTTGGCACATGGCTAGCTGGCTCGATCATTTTCTATTAAAAAGTACAAAGTTAACAAAAGAGCCATATGGCTAGCTGGCTCGATCATTTTCTATTAAAAAGTACATTTGTGATGTATTTTTTAGTGTAATTAACAACTAAAAGATATAATTGTTTTCATATGTAAGACCGCTATATTATTGGAGGCATTGAGCCCAAGGTTTTCAAGATCGGGATCTTACTCCAGATCATTTTCGTTTTTGAAAAATCAAAATCATAGAAACTGATCGGGATTTTAAGATTCTACTATAATATCATTTTTTAATAATATTTGTAATATTATTAAAACCTAAAAATTGTTATAGGTCATAAACACAAAATTATATGAATTGAATGTTTCATGAAAATTTTGACATAATTATCAATATAGAATGTTTAAAAAGATTAAGGGCTTGTTTGTTTTTTTTTTAAAAAAAGGGTCTGATTGCCTCTTACCTCTGACCAGTCAGACGCGGTCACAGGTTTTGGTTGTTTGTTTTTTCATGTCGAGTCAGACGCGATCAGACCTTATATATCTGACTCAGTAAGACGCTTGCACAAGTCTGACTACCTCTAACCCTAATAACACCTTCATCTTCTCCACTCCACCCATTCATCTTCTCCACCTTCACCAGCCGCCGACCACCTCCAGCCTTGGCCGGCCACCACCACTTCTTCTCCACCTCTACTCCGCCTTCTTCTCCACCTCTACGCCGCCGTCATCTCCACCTCTAAGGTATGCTTTTTTTCTTTTTCTTTCTTTTTCTCTTTACCTTTACTTGTTATTTTTTGTGAGTATGTGAGGTTGGGTTTTGATAATTTTGATATGGGTTGCTTTGTTTTGATACATCTAATACAGGTTGCTTTGTAATTTTGATACGGGTTGCTTTGTTTTGATATTCTGATATGGGTTGCTTTAAGGTTCTTTTTCATGTTGCAAACTTATAATAGTGCTTCATAGGCTGTTTTTTAGGGGGTAGTTTAGGTTAGCTTATTTTTTTGGGCTTATGGGCTTCTTTGGATATGGAAAAGCTTATAAGCTCAACATTTTTGGCTTATGACCTTGTGAAGCTGAACTTATGAAGCCCATAAGCTCATCTTCATAAGCCGACAAAAGTGGGGCTTATGAGCTTTTCTAAACCCAAATAAGCTCATGAACTATGTTCGAGTCACTTCTGTTAATGGATTCTGCTCTACATATATACAAATTTATAAAAGTTGCATCCAAACCACAATCGTTTGGTCTCGAGCTTTGTGAACTCAACAAGTGTCGGTCCTTACTGTTCATGGCCGAAAAATGGGTTTGAAACTGTACAGTTTTTCAATATTTGACCAAACTGAACCCATCAAATTTGTAGATCGGTTTTCATATCCTTATGCATTGTCCTAAGAACTAACGATTGAAAATAGCGAGGAAGGTGATATCTTTTAAAATGAAAGACGATATAGCAGAGTAGTATTCTCTACTCAGTACTCACTCATCACTCGCACCTTTATCTTAACGTTTCATTCAAGTCTCTTTTTTCAGTCAACTCAAGTCCAATAAAAGGTTCTTTAAACTCTTATCATGTTTACCTACCATTGTTGTTGAGCAAGTTCATTGACACATTTAGTGGGTTGACGCCTGCCAACAATGACCCATTTTGCTTTAGTTGAGGCGTTTATCAGTCAAGTTGTACTATTGGCTTCAACTAGTCCAAGGTATGTTTGGTTTTAGTGGAAGCATGTGGGTTGTTACTTCAATGTTTGGTTTTAGTGGCAAAGTATGTTTCTTTTTAAACAAATACCCAATTCATATCAGGAATCAGAAGCATACGCATGGTTCAGTGAGATCTACGGTGTATTTACTCTTGTGGGACTGCACATTTAAGCCACTGGTTCAATTAGGTACTATAGAATTAATGGTTGCATATATCATTCTTATAAAGAAGCCATCAATGTGGTAACTTAAGGTCGTTGGGTCTGGACAAGGGTGGCATTTTAAAGAGCACAACTGATAAGTTTCCAATAAAACATTTTAGTTTCCAATAAGGCCATAGTTAGGTAGTAGCAAATCCGAAAACAAAACCAGCCAAATTCATTTTCATTGATTGATTTCAAAAGCAAAATGAGGTTAGCACTTGTTTTTTATTACTCGTATTTGTTAAATTAAAACTTTGTTCATAAACAAAATTTAGTGGCAAAGTATGCTACATTGTTAGGGCCAAGTATATTTTTATGCTTCAGAGCTTCTTAAATCAAGTAGGCCAGGAAGACCAAAGTTTACATGTGAAGTATAAATTAGCTGATGGTTAATCAGATAATCTGTTTGTTCTTCAAGCTGATTGAGATAGTGTTGGAATGTGTTTACATGTGAAGTTGTTAAAACAGTCTGTCATTGTTTCTTTATTTGAGGATTTTCATGTAAAACATTTTTCTAAATTATCATATACTCCGAATCAGTTACTTTAAAATGCTATGTAAGTTATCTTTTGTTCAAAGCAATGTCTATGTATGTAGGGGTTGTCTCTTATCCACATCTTTAAATGCATTTCGCTTAATTATTTTATTGTCGTAAATTTCTTGGTGGCTGTCTCTTATCAACATCTTCTTTTATATGTATGGGCTGCCACTAGTTGGAAACAAGGCACCAGACTTTGAAGCCGAAGCTGTATTTGATCAAGAGTTCATTAACGTAAGTGAATGAATATACATATATAGGTAGACAATACTACTAATGATCATATAAGCCTTGTTGAGTGTCGTCATTCTGTGTGTGCATATGCTGTGGCTAGATGATAATGTTTAGAATGCTTATTTTCTTATTCTTGGTTTAAACAGGAAAGGTTCACGGTTCCTTGGCTCGTGCTGCTAAGGTGAGAGACTGAGAGGACATACCCCAAAGATCACTAAGCAAGACAAGAAGAAGCAGCCTCGTGGACGTGCTCACAAGTGTATCTAACCCTCTTGTCACAGTGTCTAAACTAGCAGGTGTAGTAACTTCTTTTTTTTACTATTTTTAATGTGTTTTTGGTTTGTTTTGTGTGTTGTGGAAAAAAGTTTGGATTTTTAGTTAGGATTATGTGTTGGGTGAATTGGGTATTTGTTTAAAATGGAAAAAGATGATTAATTTGGTAAGTACGATTATCTTTGCAAATCATCTTATATTAAAGAGTTATAGATTAGTAGTACTTCTTTAGCTAAATCATGTAGTTGTAAACTGATTAAGAAAGGTGATGTGAGTAAACCAATCACTTGCTAAGGTAACTTTCTTTACAAGTACTCCACTTTATTAGTAAATTAATCTTATATTTTCATACTGAATTCTTATAATAGAAAAAGCTATTTGTTATTATATTTGCGTTATCAAATTTTTTATTTGAGTAGTATAACTTGAAGTTGCAAATAGCTGATAATGATTATGTATTTTAAACTAATAGTTAACTAGTTATTTGAAGTCAAGAGAGTATTCTGAACATTGAAACTGATATGAGAGTTCATATAGAAGACACGAATAGCGAATGAAATAATGTGTGTATTAAACACGTATTTGAAGTAATAGTTAACTAGTTATTTGAAGTCAAGAGAGTATTCTGAACATTGAAACTGATATGAGAGTTCAGATAGAAGACACGAATAGCAAATGAAATAATGTGTGTATTAAACACGTAAACAAAACCATTATCAGTTTCGAATATGTAAGTGATATCCCAAACCCTCCATTTCAGAAACAGAGGCAACTTGTTGAACGACACTTCTAAGGAATTATGTGGCCTCAATTCAATGTATTGTGTCTACAAACTATTTTTAACTGTATTTTTATTTTGTCTCTTATTTTCAGCTTCCTTTTTGTTGCCAGCAATTGCAACCTGTAACAGATAATACATAATGAAATATTGAAATGCTAATACTGATTAGTACTTAGTGATGAATGCAGATCTGTTCTCACTTCTGAGTAGTACAGTTTGCGCTGAATTGGTTTAAAGCTTAAGATAGTTGATCATATACTTATCAAGTAATTGCTGATACGTTAATGTATGATTCTGTATCGGAATATGAAGATCTGTTTTGATTATTGTAGTGAAGGATACTTGATATTATATTTAGTTAAATGCTAGTAATGATCTGTTTTGATTATTGTAGTGAAAGATACTTGATATTATATCTATTGTTGTATGCTTATTTGTTAATACATCTAAGTATGTTAAATAGGCTGCGAGTTGTGTATTTATATGCTTGCATTGTTTTTTTTTTTTATAGGAATGGGTGACACGATTACACTAAATTTTACTCCTGATCCCTACAAGTTTTTTTGGACTCATGTATCGAGGATGTGAATAGGGTAGATGCTAAGGGTAATAGCCTACATATTGAGTCGTGGGTGATAGTTGGAAAAAAAAATGAAGGAAAATTTTGGCCTAACGACCACCCAAAAACAATTAAAAAAATAAGTTTGATTACTACAAAGGAAAACATCAGGTTCATGCTTATTTAAGAGGAAAAACAGGAAATCTTTTCAATGCCGATACAAATACATTCAACCTAACGGATGAAGAGTGGAAAGATTTAAACAAGGTGGGTTCATGAATACTTTGAATGTAATTTTTACATACATATAATATAGTAATGACAACGTTAATAATCTTTACTTTCTTTGTGAATTTTGTTTAGAAATTTCCGAAATCGAGTAGTTTGAAAACTAGTCCATTGCTACATTATGATCTATGTGATTACTTATTTGCAAAGTGCGCCGCATCCGGTTCTATTCGTCGACCCGTTGCTGAATGAAGACCTTCTCAAAATTCTCGTGTCAAATTAGTTGAAGTTGAGGATGGTTTTATTCGTCAACCCGTTGTTGAAGGCAGGTCTTCTTCTCAAAATTCAGGTGTCAAAGTTGTTGAAGTTGAGGATGACGTGAACAGTTTGAATGAAGATGTTGGTTCTTGGGCAGCTAGCGAGCATAGAAACGTTGATGCGGGTTATGACTCTGGTTTTGAAGGTGGTTCTTCTAAAGAACCAAATGTTGCACGAGGCAGGAAAAAGAAAATGAGTAAAAAGGATTCAGAGTTATGTGAGTTGGAAGAAAATATGAAGAATGCAATTGCTAAAATTGCTGTTCAAGAAAACCAAGGTCCAACTATGGAGGAGTGACATGAGAAGTTGAAGAAGTTGAGGTTGGAATCTGAAGATCCAATTTATTTGGCGGCACTTGGGGTTTTTTGTCAGTCTAAGAGCCACAGGGAGGCATGGATACTATTACCGTCAGAACCAAATGTCTTAAAGAAATGGATTCAAATGATGGCACGTCAAATTGGTATATTGAAGTAGTATTGTTGAACTATTAGGAGTTTGTGGTATTTGGTACTTTGTTATGTTGAACTATTAGGAGTTTGTCGTATTTGGTACTTTGTTATGTTGAACTATTAGGAGTTTGTAGTATTTGGTACTTTGTCATGTTGAATTATTAGGAGTTTATCGTATTTGGTACTATTTTGAACTATTTGATGTTAGTTTTGTTTGGTACTTTACGATGTTAAACTGTTTGATCTATTGTTATTTGGTTTTGATGTTAAATTATTTGGTGTTTGTCTTCATTTGGTAATAATCCTAAACCCATTTGGTATGTATTGTTTATATAGGTTAAATGGATGTTGCCCAAAAACTGGCGTTCATCTACATTGTTTATTTTTATTTTAAGTATTTTCGGCGAAGTGTAAGGAAACGTAAGCGGGATAATACTTCTGCAATGTTTGGGCATCAATATACTCAGGAACTTTTGCAAGGAAATAATTTACAATGTACGGAGTTAATACGGATGTCTCGTGACTCGTTTGTTCGACTATGCAACCATTTTAAAGAAAGAAATTGATTAAGAGATAGCAAACATATATCAGTTGAGGAGAAGATGTTTATCTTCCTTATGATAGTCGGGCATAATGAACGATTTTCTGTTATGAAGCGTAGGTTTCAACACTCGAAGGAAACGATTCATAAGTGCTTTCACGAAGTATTAACTCAAATGTTGGTATTTGCCGAAGAAGTTATAAGACCGACAACATTTAATCTAAATCCAAACATTCCAGGAAACAATAGAAGGGAGCGTCGAATATTTAAGGTAACTATCAAATTTATAACTAGTGTGTCTCTTTGTTTGATTGTATTTTAACAATTTGTTGTTCTAAATTAGGGAGTTGTTGGTGCACTTGATGGAACCCTTATACATGCTGTTGTTCCATCTCATAAACAGAATGTATATAGAGCAAGAGGAAGAGGTGATTGTTATCAAAATGTTTTGGCAATTTGTGATTTCAACATGATCTTTACCTACATTGTCGCTGGATGGGAAGGTACGGCACACGATGCGAGAATACTAAATGAAGCTTTAGTAGATCCGGTATTTGAGTTTCCAATTCCCCCTGCAGGTATTAAGTTTGGAATTGTAATATATATGAAAACTTAGATATCAAAATCATGGTTGTCAGGATCCCGATCCTGATCTTAGGATCTTACGATTTTACGATACTGCAAAGCAAAAACGATGTCACACCCCCAGAATCGGGTCCAGCGGAAGCATACATGTAGCTGGGGTGTAACTCAATTGGTATTAAAACACAAGTTCAAAAATGGTTTTCACTTGAATCATTTAGAATAAAATTGTTTAACCAAAAGTATTGGATTTACATTGTTAAAAGTAGTGCGGAAGTAGGCCTTTAAAATAGTTTTAAACGGTCCCCAAATGAATATCAGAGTCTTTTATGACCATGCCATGCCCTGCCAAAACCTCCTGTAGCGTGCCATAGCTTAATCCCTGAAAATACATGCTAAAGTGTCAACACGAGGTTGGTGAGTTCATAGATTTTAGTAAACATGTTATGTAAAACATTTGAAAGAAGAATTCCCAGCAAAAGTATCGTAAATCCACTCAGTTACAAGTCCCGCCATAAGAGACTTGTAACCTGTGTGTTTACGACCCACTGCCAAATGTAATTAGTTTCCGTGAACAAAAGTAATACTTGATAAATTAACTCGTATGTACAATAACCACAAGTATAAAGTAAGGTGACAAAATGTCAAAAAGCTACATTGTCTCTTAAGCTCATGGCCCCGAAGCTAGACGTACTAAAATTGGCCCCAAATGAGTGGTTACCAGTCACTCAAATATTAGACATGAAATGCATTCGTTTTTCTTATGGAGCAACCCAAACACGAATGGAGGAGTCACCCTCAATAAATCTATTCATTCACTCTCGCTTGGCAATATAATTAACGGTCCATGATAATAAAGGGGACTTAATGTGGTAGTACTAAGGAAACTTAAGCAATGTATGGAATTTGTAATACTTTGGCATTGTACAAAAATAATTCAAGCTGCGTATTCTTCCCCATAAGTAATTCAAATCGTATAAAAACATGGAACAAGTATTTCAACCATTCAGTAATGTTTGAGAAAATGAATCGCGTTCAATTAAAACAAGCATTGAATTTAAATAGTATCGAGCATGTATCTTCCCCCAAAACAGTTGTAAAACAAGTAAAAGTAGGGGTTATGAACTCACCTAGTGCGATAGCTACGATGACAAAAGTGAATACACAGAAATGAGGCACGATCTCTAACCGCAACCTAATATGAATGGTATGATCTAATGTAAGAAATGAAATAATGCTACACATGCAAATACGTATGTTATCGATACCACTTGTTAGTTTTGAAAATAACGTTTATCGTCGAAAAATATATCTTTGACGCCTCGTTAAGTTAATAACCACTTTTCAGGTAAATATGTTGAAACGGTACTCCACGATCCTTGTTTGGTGTTCTATCGGCAAATATAAGGTTTTCGTCGCAAAAATAACATTTTCCTTACTTGAAAATATGCCCAAAATGGCCTCGCAAAACAAGTCGCGAAATGTTGTACGTTAAGGGTTAGTGATGAAACTCGGCGTTTTTGAAAACCTTGTAACAATATCTAGAAGTCGCGTCATTTAACTTTTGGCGATACGGGTCTCGATCGATGAGAAAATCGACTCTTATTGTTGTTACTTGAAAGTATTATGTTCAATACTTAGAAAATTTCATTATAGTAAAAGCTGTCACAATATATATAGTTTATCGGGTATATAGATGAGGTCGTAGTTTATTCGTTATAAGTCTATTCGACGAACGGCCAATTGATTTGAAAAGATTGTTGGAAGATCTTGATTTCATAAAACTACGGCTCGGACTCAAATTGATCCGATCATGAAGAAAAACAGCCAAGAAAGTGGTGTCTCGCAAAGACAGTTTTGCGGCAAAATAATAATAGAAAAGCTGATGGAAATTTGTAAAAATCGTCTAAGTTCAAACGCTTGTATCTATTTCGTTATAAGCTCGTTTTCTACGTTCTTTATATCCCCGGAATCGTGGGACATCATACTAATATATTTTTGATAAGTCGGGACGGCTAGATCAAGTTTTACGTCTCGAAACAGTCCATGAACACTGTTCAACAGCAAGCTATTTTTCAGAAAATAGTTTTCGTCGTTAAAATTGAAAATAGCATATCTTTTTCGTCGTAACTCGGATTTTAGTGATTCAAGCGGCCACGGTTTCGTTTTTGAAAGTATTTTCTGAATATCTAACCCAATGTTACCCGGAAACCCCTGAGTTTTCTGAAATTGGCGATTTGGGACAGAACCTATATTTGAAAGTATTTTTCGTTGTTAATATTCGGAAAATCATATCTCCTTCGTTATTAACTCGTTTTTATCCCCGTTTTCGGCCATAGTTTCGTCTCGGAATGTATTTTCTAAATCTTTGGTCCAAAGTTACACCCTAGACCCTGAGTTTCCCACGTTTTACAAAAATGGACAGTAGCTTTATATAGTTTGCAAAAATCAACTTTTCTAGTTTGTAACTTGTTCAAGGCTTAACCAAACTATCTCAAATCAACTTCACAAGTAATCAATCCTACCATACACCTTCTTAGGGTGTCATGGGTTCCTAAAAATCACCAATCTTGGTGGATCTCATGAGATTATTAGTGAAATTTATAGATCTAGTGTTTATAAACAAAAATAAACAATAAGTGGTATGAATACATATGTATACTTGCATGTTTAGTACTAGAAAATGAAATTGATCATGTATGAATATTGTAAGAGTATAAAAATTGTTTAGCAAACTTACTTGAGTGATTATGAACTTTTGAGCAAGAAAACTTAATAATCTTGAGGTTTTTATTTCAAAACCTTAACAAGATATGTAAATGGGACTTGATTATAACTTGATCTTGAAAAATCCATGGTTTCTTGTTGGTGTTCTTGTTGTGGTCGATCCAAGAAGAAGAGAGGAAGAGAGAATTTGAGGTTTTTGCTAGTTTATTTTGTTAGGAAAATGAATGTGTAAAAATAAGAAGTAGATATTTTAGGTGAATAAATCAAGTGTATTAGGACTAGGGAGGGAAACATGGGGCACCAATTAGGGAAAAGGTGGAAGAGTTTTGTGGGCTAATTAATACTTGTGTCCCCATTTGTAAGTATTGGTTAGTTTTATGTATGCATTAGGTGTTATCGGGTACCGAGTTAACTAAAAATAAATGTTAACGAGGTGAAATAAAATACGACGAAGTTGTAAAAGTTGTAAAATATTATTCCTTGCAAGAATCGGGTGTTAAAATAATTATCGTGTTGAGATTACGCAAACCGACGGAGTAATAAGCTCCGTCCGTAAAATATAGTAATTGATTCCAAAACACCGTGTAAATTAATAATACAATTTTTATATTATTATAATGAGTATGAAAATAAGTTAGGATCGTAGTCGGGAGTATCGAGTATACGTTCGTAGTAAAAACTGAGTGGTAACGTTAATTACAAATTAAACATACGTATATAGAAATAATGCATAACCGTGTAGTAACTAATATGATGATGATGTGTAGACTAATCCAGTCTATATGAAGTGTCATTAATGAATTATGCATGAATTCGCAGCTAAACCACATTGGTTACGCGAATTTGAAGACCCGTAAACTCAATTTACGATGAAATGAACGACAATCGTGAATAGTGATTTCCTTCCGGAAATGAATAGTGTCATATGAATAGTAAAATTTCTGAATGCTTCTCAGAATCACAAACTGACTCCGAAAATGATGAATAGTGACCAGTGAATAGTAAATGATGAATAGTAACTGATGAATAGTAAATATGAGAAATGTCTTGAAAATGCGGGTTGTTACAAACGATCCGGATCTTACATAGGATCTTTGAAATCTTAAGATCTTATAGGATCCCGATCTTTACCATAGGTTCTTAAGATCTAATCCGATCCGATCCTAATTTTCTCGGATAACAAACAAAAAAACTGCACATTTCTAGATTATTTTTTTATAGAATTTAAAAAACTACATGTTAATCTTATTAAACATTTCATAATCATAATTTATGACAACATTTTGATGCAACATTCATATAATTTTGTTCTTATAATATATAATAATTTGTAAATTTGTATAATATTACAAAAACTATTAAGAAAATAACATTATAGTAGGATCTTACGATCCCGATCCGATCTTACGATCACGATCTTGCAAAGATAAAAATGATCCTGGGTAGGATCCCGATCTTGAAAACCTTGATCAAAATATCCAAAAATTTATATGTTTGTTTGTTTTTGTTTTTTTTTTTTTTTTTTTTTTTTTTTTTTTTTTTTTATTTTTTTTTCCAGATAAATATTATTTATGTGATGCTGCCTATAAGCACACACGTGGGTTTATGGCTCCATATCGCAATGTCAGGTATTGGTTAGGAGACTTTCGTCGGAAACGTGCAATGAGTAGTAAAGAAAAATTCAATCACGCTCATGCAAAGCTTCGAAACGTAATTGAGAGGGCATTTGGAGTCCTAAAAGCGCCTTTTCCAATCTTGAAGAGTATGCCTAAATTTCCTTTGGTAACACAAAGAGATATTACTATTTCATTGTTTGCTATTCATAATTTTATTCGAAAAGAAGGTTTAGACGATGATTTGTTCTCTCAATACGATCAAGGTGACGTACATGATAATGAAAATGTACATGATGATAATAACGGTGATGTTGAAGTTGTTCAACAAATTGGGAGTGACGCGGATCAACGATACATGATTAACTTAAGAGATCAAATCGCGGCACAAAGTATGCAAAGCTAGGTTTTAAATTATTTGGTATTGGTTAAGTAACTTAATTGTTGTTTCATTTGCGTTAAGCTTATGTTTTATTTTAATACGATTTATGTAATAGTTTTTATTATGTTAATTTTTTTATATGTATTAAGATAAATTGTTTAATGATTTATAATTGTGTTAAATTTGTTGACATAAATAATGTGTGAAAACGTTATTTATATTTTTCGATATCTCTATATTTTGACGATCACAAAATGTAAACTCATCAAACGAAAGATTACTACGTAAACAAGTATTAAACTAGTTTATATCATTATATCCAACTTAATCACTTAAGGTATGGATAAACAAGTGCTTAATACATCTCATGATCAAAGGGATATTTAATTAATTAATACAAAGTTTATTTAATTATATAAACATTTTATATATTTTTGAAAAACACTTTTGGTAATAAAGAAAAATGTTTTAATCATACTAATTATATGATTTCAAATTTTTAACCAAAATCAGTTAGTTTTTCACCAAATAAACTTTCCCCACTAAAAGACAAGTTTTCTGGCCGTTACAGTTGGGCGGCCTCCTTAATTATAAGGGGCGGTCCCCTTAATTTTAAGGGGGCCGGCCACGCTCCTCTGTCAGAACTTGTTGCCTATAAATACCACCTTAAATTTGGAATTTTTCTCACCTTTTGCATGAAATTTTCAGATCTCAAACCCTCTAAACATCCTCTAAAACCCTTTGATCATTTGTTTATTAATCCTTGTTTCAAGTGATTCAATTCCTTCTCATCCATCCTCATCCAAAGTGCAAAAGAAGAACACTCCTTCTACAACTAAGTTCAAGAAGTATTAAAAAGTAGTTGTGCATTGTATATATATATATATATATATATATATATATATATATATATATATATATATATATATATATATATATATTTGTGAAGTTGTGTTGTGTATGTAATAAATTGTTTAGAAGAAATAGAAGTTTTGTAGGAAGTAGAAGTTGATTAGTAGTGAAGTATGATAGTTGTGAAGAAGATAGGTGTGTAGTAGATTGAAGTGAAGAAGATAGGTGTGTAGTAGATTTGTGTGAAGAAGAAAGGTGTGAAGAAGATAGGTGTGAAGTAAATAGGTGTGAAGAAGTTGTGTAGAAGTTGTGATCAAGTTGTGATGTTGTTGTGGTGTGTTAATTGATGTGTAAGATTTTCTCCGCCATAAGGGAGTTTGTTGACATAGTGAAGAAAGCTCTTGATGCGTAGGAATTGCACCAGGCTTTACCTCTCAAGGGATCTTGAGAAGCTTACAACCCCCACCAGGCAGTGTACCTGATCGTTGTAGTATAATATAGTGACAAGTACCGGGGGATTGATCGTTCAGCTAGGAATAGTGTCGCTAGGATTAGAAAACCTAAATACTAGTTCTAGAGATGATGGATGATTATTTTTGTATTTTTATATTTTTTAGAAAGAAAGTAAAAATCTCGGGTTTGAAGGATTTGGGCGGAATTAGTTGCTAGTCAACTAACCCAATACTAAAGATGCAATCAAAATAAAATACTAGAAATGAAAATAAAACTAAATTAACTAAGGTTGTGAGCAATAAGTGGAGAAATTGTGTTTACTTAGATTTCACTACTCCCTAGATATCTTTTACACGTTAATTACTTGCTATAGTTGCGTGGATGACGGATTGTATTCCTTAATACCATTCATGGGGTGGCGCACTTAATTCCCCAATCCTATGAGTGCCTACTTCACTCCTATGTCGAGCCGGCTAAGAAGCTCCTAACATGGGATCATTAGAATTTACTCATGCATTAAATACAACCAATAAAACC
This sequence comes from Artemisia argyi, assembly GCA_030686995.1. Taxonomy (NCBI): domain Eukaryota; kingdom Viridiplantae; phylum Streptophyta; class Magnoliopsida; order Asterales; family Asteraceae; genus Artemisia; species Artemisia argyi. The sequence continues at coordinate 280,448,678 of CM060708.1, forward strand.
TAGTGCACGTCAGTTCATGTTTCCTAAGACGTTCAAGCATGTTACCATTTGGAGATCTGCCAGTTTTCTTAAGCCTAACATCGAAATCATTCATCCAATACAACCATAAACAAGTAATCAACACATAATCAACATCTAGGTTTCATTAGATCTAAGCAAACATAAAATAGATCTAGCCTAGCATGATGGAATTAAGACAAGAACAAGATATAGACAACCAACACATAGACATATTGATTGAATTAGAAGAACACTTATCTCAATTACACATGAAAGGGTTCAAGGGCTGAAAACCCTTGAAAAACTTGTAAAATTCGTAATAGGTTCGGCCTTAGGGTTTCTCCAAACTTCTCTCTTCTTATGAATGAAAATTAGAAAACTATATATAGGAAATTGAGGCTGACGGCGTCAAGACCAAATAGGTGACGCCGTCATCTCGCCGCCAAAATACTTCTCGGGCTGCCTTAATCTTCATCTGACGCCGTCATGTGTTATGGTCTTCCAGGCCGTCACGTGTTTTACTCTTGACGCTCTACTTGTGACGCCTTCATGTTTGTATTGGGCCGTCATGCAATTTACTCTTGACGCCGTCAGGATGTTGCTCTTGACGCCGTCACCTACTGTTCCAAGCAAAGAAAATTAAGACTTTGGCGTTTCACTTTTATGCTCCAAAAACGCCCGAATTGCTTCCTTTTTCCAGATTTCTCTCCCAAAGTACCTAAAATCACAAAAGGGACGATTTAGGGCAATATTTGATCAAATAAATTCAATTTCGGACTTAAATGACCCCCTAAAAGTGGTTCATTTTTCGCCTCATCAGCTCTCGAGTAGGTGACTCGGGGAGTGGAGTAGGAACAAGGAAGGTGACCTTGTAGCCGAACCACTATAAATCCTTGTGTTGTGGTTTGATCTCTCCAACTCTTTTCATTACTTACTTATATATCTTTACTATATTAGTTAGTTAGTTATTATACAATTGTTCATATAGTGCAAGTATTGAGATCACATAAACTAGAATCGAAGTTTTTAAACAAACATGTTTTTATAAATTTTAAAAGGACGTAAAACTATTCAACCCCCCTTCTAGTTTTCCACAATTAGTATCAAGAGCCACTTCTAGCAAGATTTTTTAAAATATATTGTATTTTAAAACATGTAATGATCTATGGAATCTGAAAAATATTTAGAAAGGCAATCTATGCAAAGACCACCACTATTTGAAAGTGATAGATTTTTATATTGGAAAAATCGATTCGAAACTTATGTGAAATCAAAAGATCTAGATCTTGGCATGTTATTACCAATGGTGACTTTTTACCTATTCAAAATAACCCTGAAACTAAGAAAGATAAAATTGTACCTTTTGAAAAACAAAATAATGATTTAAAAAGAAAACTTGCTAAAAATAATGAAGCAAAAATGGTTATTTACAATGCGTTACCACGTAAAGAGTACGAAAGGATCTTTATGTGTGAAACCGCAAAAGAAATTTGGAACTCTTTATTAATAACTCACCAAGGTAATAATCAAGTCAAAGATAATAAAATAGATCTACTTGTTCAACAATATGAGTAATTCACGATTCCGGAAGAGGAATCAATTGATAATGCTTTGCTAGATTTAACACTATCATCACAAGTTTAAAAGTACTTGATGAGAATTTTTCTAGTAAGAATTTTGTTAGGAAGTTTCTTAGAGCTCTTCACCCAAAATGGCGAGCTAAAGTGACGGCTATAGAGGAATCAAAGAATTTGTCAACACTACAACTTGATGAATTAATTGGAAATTTGAAAGTGTATGAAGCAATTATAAAGAAGGACTCCGAAATGGTTAAAGGAAAACGAGAACAAAGCAAGTCAATCGCCTTGAAAGCTAGAAAGGAATCCAACAATGAAGATAGCTCATCTTCCGAAAGCGATGACGAAGAATATGCCATGGCCGTAAGATATTTCAAGAAATTCTTCAAAAGGCGAGGAAGATTCGTTAGACAACCACATGATGAAAGGAGAGCACCTCAAAGGAATAATGATGACAAGTATAGCAAGAATGAGAGAAGGTGTTTCAAGTGTGGTGATCCGAATCACCTCATTGGAAAATGTCCAATGATGACAAGAGATCAAAATTAAAGAGCGTTTGTTGGAGGAGCGTGGAGTGATAGCGATGAAGATGAGAAAGAAACAACAAAAGAAGAAAAGTGTCTCATGTCTAAGACATCAAGTGAGGTACGTTCTGAAACCGAATACTTTAGTGATGAAAATTTATCATTAGATGAAAAAGATTTAGATAGTGAATACAATAGATTATGCAAACTAGGACAACAAGTAATGGCTAAAAACAAATCACTAAAATACATAAACAACCAACTAGAAAATGAAGTACTAGAACTAAAAATTAAAATACATCAACTTGAAAAGGGTAAAGAAATTGTTGAAAAATGTAAATCATGCCAAGAGCTTAAAAGTGAAAACAACAAACTTAGGGAAGAAATTTGCAAACTTGATAAATTTGAAAATAGTAGTAACTCACTTAGTAAAATCATAAGTATTCAAAGAGTATCCGGAGATAAAACCGGTTTAGGATTTTATTCAACTGAAGCTTCAACAAGTGAAATTAAAAATGTTAAATTTGAAAGTGAACTCAAGGAATTAAAACCTTCAAAATCTAATCCTAAGTATATACTCATAAATGATAAGAAAATACCTATTTCTAGTAATGAAGAAATAAAACCGTTTTATAAACCATCTTTAAAAACTGAAGTAGGATCGTCCAAACCTAAAACAAGATCCAAAACTCCACCACCTCGGAAACCAAATAATTCTTACCCTAGACCTAAAACACCTCAACCAAGAGCAAACCAAAATAGACGAAACTTTAACAATAATCAACAACTATGGAACTTCAATCCGTGGGGAATGTTTCCACCATATATGCACCCAAGTCAAATACAAAACATGTTCGGATCAAATAATTTTAGTCAAATGAGACAATGGGGACCAACGTAAAAATATTCGCCATTCAAACATGGAAACTTTTGATGTCACTTCTTGTTCGGACTATTCCTTGAAGACTTTGAAGATAAACGCGTTGAAGACGAAAGGTACATATTTCCTTTTATTTCCTTACCAAGAAATGCATGCTTAGTTTAGTATCTAGTTGTTATGTAACTTTGTTTGACTCATTGTTTCTTCTAGTTTTTATATCTATACATATATATACCTATATATATATATATATATATATATATATATATATATATATATATATATATAAACTTAGTTACATATAGGATCATATAACCTAGAAAATTCATTTGTTGATTTTCTAGAACTAGAAATTGTTCGTTTACGAACCCTTTCTTTCCCCCATTTGCCTTATTGAACTTTAATGTTCAACAACACTCATGCTGATGAAGAGAGATGAGTCGAAAAATCTATGGATGAAACAAACTCCCGGCTTCCGTTGCATACGTCTCCCTCCTATATTCTCGTCTTATAAGCCCTTACTATATACATACATACATACATACATACATATATATATATATATATACACACACACACAAAAGTGGCGACCGTCGATCGTGACCACGACCCATTTGGGTTTTTTGTCGACCGGCAACCGACTAGCTACAACTAGGCCGACCGAATTGACCGAGGACGACCGACTTGGTCTCAATTCTTATTGTCGCCAGCCTTAGATCTTTCAAGATTTAAACTTCTACGTCATCATTTCACTTTTTTGTTTTATTTTATAGTCAATTGAATGCTCTACAATTTACAAAACTTTCACAGATAATCATGTTTTCTTTCAAATAATTATAATATCATTTTCTTTCAAATAATAAACTGAAATAAACGCATTTTTAAAAAAGTTGCTTAAATAATATATTGTTTCATAAAAATATCGTGTTGTTATTGAAATCAGTAAATAATGTACGGTTGTCTTTTGGAATTTCAATATGTTTATGTTCAAAGAAATTAGTAACTTACTCCGAATAATATAAGCGCTAAAGTACAAAAACTAACGTAAACGTATGCAATGACGCAACAACGGATCTATGTGTTTTTGTTTCCTTGTACGAATCAAAACTTGTTTTGGTATATTGAACTTTTTATTTGGTAACCTTCAAATCATTAATCCTTCTTTATAAACTTCTTTCAAACACTAGCAAAGAACAAGAATAAAGTTCATCTGGGTAAAAAGAACGTAATGATGGTTTATTAAGCCAATATAACAAATCAATATTTACATTCTTTCCTCTACTACGAAGCCAAAGCTACTTTATGATGAATTGTTTTCCGATATATACGCATTTTGTCTAAGATATTGACATTTTCTTTAGTGTTGTCGAATTGCAAATCATTTTATCTCCCACCATTATCAATACTCTAGTATGCCTTTACAATATCATGTTATGGAATTGTTGATTAGTTAGTTACATATAAAAATCAAATAACCAAGCGTAAAAGATTATGAAGATAGTCAAAAATACAAATGGCATTTTTCGAAGATGGGTATTAAAGAGCTAGGTAACTACTACTACTACTACTACGTATATTATTGGCAAGGGGAGCTGCCGAATGTTCATAGAACCATACGAACTTTAGACCCATTGGAGATCGAAAATTATGGGCTTTCAAGCATTTTAAAGGAAGTCCTTCAATTGTGGAACTTATTTCATGTCTATAAAATTAATTGGCAAATCCTAATAACTTATTTACAAAAATTATAATAAACCAATTTCAATAATTGCAAATATGAGTGTTGTATTTATCGATGGCCCAATGGTGGAAAATTTTCTCAAGGATTCTGATGCTTTTGGAAAATGCATCGAGGAGAGATTTAACACGTTAGATGTGAATAAAGATGGAGTTTTGTCTCGTGATGAACTCCGAAATGAGGCTACCGATTTGGCTTCGGTGGAATTAATGTTGCAATCCAAAGAAGAGGTTGATAATCTATATGATGCAATATTTGAGAAGTTTGATGCTGGAAAGAAAGGTACACTCAAGAGCGAGGAGTTTAGTTCGTTGATGAAGGAAGTGATACAAGCTCAGGCTGATGGTATTGGAAAGACTCCTGTATGCATTATTCTTCAGGAGGATAGCTTGCTTCAAAAGGCCGTTTAACATCGATTCATAAAATAAAAACTGACAATTTGTTAATTATTATTTTGTGGCCAGCCCGTCTCGAGAAAATTTTCTCCAAGTATCTCTACAAAAATTTTCTCCTCTTATTTTTTGTGATTCTATTAAAAAAAAAAATGATGTTGTAAACTATTAATAGTAATTGTAATTACCAGAACGGTTTACATGAGAGCAGCATTTAAGTTGCCTTCACACACTTTTTAAGATTCCGTTCTCGAGTTCATTTTTAGAAGGAAAGGAAAGGAAATGATAAGAAACTGAAATTTTATTGCGTTCTTGAGTTTTTCTTAGACAGAAAGGAAAGGAAACACAAAGGAAATGAAAGGAAAATTCTTATCACTTTCCTATATGAATTTTCCGCCCAAATATGGGCGGATTTGGACGGAAACAATTCTACACCCGCACTATTTAGTATATAATGACAAATATAACTTTCAATATTTACTCATATTCAACTCTTATGATAAAATGAACATATTTAAAAGTGCGTAAATGTAATTATGTCTCTTTTTCTTTCTTTTCTTCCCAACTCGAGAACACAACATTATTTATTTTCCTTTCATTTCATTTCAACTCGAGAACATGAAATATAAAATCAACTTTCTTTCCTTTCCTTTTCCTTTCATTTCTCTTCTTTACACATCATTTCTATCCCCACCTAGAAAAACTCGAGAACGCTAAACATACTTTAAATCTTGTATGTTTATTCTGAAGTTAAATGAAAAGAATGATTACAAACTTTCTTCCAAACGCTTGAGGTTTAGACATTGCACACGTCCCCAAACTTATGGCCCAAATTTTATATCCATCTTATGTGTATTGTTATCCCAAAGCCAAAGCCCAGTCCAAAATTTTATATCCATTTATGTTATTTTTTTTGAAATATCCATTTATGTTATTCACTTAATATTTATTTTTCGCTTTATATATTAGAGTTTAGTTATTTAAATCTTAAAGTAGTTGCATAGGTAGCTGAAAATAATAAGAAATGTTACATCCACAAAAGGTTTATAAATATAAATACACATATGCATACGTCATGTGAATATGATGGATAAGAACAATGAAAGAGAAAATGTCATACAATTTAATTGGTCTAACTTCCTTATCATGTAATTGTGTGAATACTTTTTTGTAAATTTTTTGTTAATGTAGCATCTCTCGAAAATAATAACAACAAAGACAAACAATTTAAAAAATACATCATCTACAAAGTAGAATCCATTCTCAACGTTCATCTAAAAGTGATATCTTGGTCATTTTACATTATTATTTTATTTTTATTTTTTGTGCTAAAATGAGAAATAATACCTAGCATGAGACTTCCAAACCTATACACCAGGTGAAACGAGATAAGGCATCTTAGGAGTTATTCGAGATTGACTCATAAACTACTCAAAATTTACTCAATTTAAACGAGTATAGCGCAAGCTACTCGAGTATGTTTTCGAAAAAGTTGCACATGTCCCAAACTTATAGATTGTCTCTTCATAAAATCTTACTTTGGTCTGTATACGAGCATATATCCAATTCACACAGTTACGGATCAAGGCATTAGGTAGTGGTTGATACTTGATAAATATTGCTCATTCAAGGTGTGAGGTAGCCTTTGCTTGATTAATGGATCTGGACATAAGTAGTTGTTGCTTATAAGAGTAAGCTTTCTTTTGTATGACACACTTACATCCTACACAAGTGAGTGTTAAAAGCATTTAAATTTATTACGGGTGCTATTAGAGGTGTTATCGGGTCGGGTTATCGGGGTTATCGGGATTGTCGGGTAGGGTTTAGTCGGGTTTTGAGTTTTTAAAAAGTCACCCGCAACCCGACCCGGTAAGTAATCGGGTTATCGGGTTCGGGTGGTATTCGGGTCGGGTTATGTCAGATCGGGTGATTCGGGTTATCGGGTGACCCGATTAAGTAATAGTAAGTAAAAAACATGAAGTACTTATACAAATTTTAAGCAATGTACACATATTTCATTTGAACACAACACTAGCTTGTTATACAGGCACTTCTAAATACTAAAATGGTACAACCTATCTAAACTTTATTCAATGGAGTATACCATTTAAACACAACACCAGCTTATTAAAAACGGATTTTCATAACTGGAAGATACGACAAGAAAACAATAGCCAGTCAATAAAACCATTAATAAGAAAAACAACATAATATCTATTATGCAGAGTTATAGACATTAAAGAGACTGCATACAATAACAATCTGAACAACAATTTTTGGCTATTAATTAGGACAGCTTATGGTGTGTTGCAGCATTACAGAACCCATTTAAACTTCAAGACTCGAAGCCTGAGGTTCAGCAGAGTCTTCAGTGTTATTGCTAATTTGCTATAGTGACAAAAACCAGACTTCTTTACAGCAACACACATGTACTAAATAAATAATTCACTTCAAAAGGTCACAACTTGATGACTAATTATGACCATAAAAATTCCAACAACTAAACTAAATTGGAATCTGATTTCCTAATTTGGGGGCAGTTATAAGGACGGGGGTTGTTTTTTTAGAAGGACGGGGGTGGTTTTTTTTTTTTTTTTTTTTTTTTTTTTTGATTTTTTTTTTTTTTTTTTTATAATTTTGTTTATATCAAAAAGCTATAAACCTGAAAGTGCGGAACAGAAAATATAAAGTTTAATATGTCAAACGGTTAAAACTGTCAGAAATACGGAACAGAAACTGGCAAAAACTGTGTTGTACTGAAATAAAAGGGGGACAAAATGGGGGGACAAAAGGACTGCCATGTGCAGTCTATGGGGGTAGACCCCGTTAATATAGGGGACCCCCCCTAATTTAAAGGCATGGGTTATATTAACGGGGGTACTTTTTTTATTCTAACGGGGGTTTGACTTTTTTGGCATTTTGTGACTTTTTTTTTTTTTTTTTTTTTTTTTTTTTTTTTTTTTTTTAATTTTGTTTATATCAAAAAGCTATAAACCTGAAAGTGTGGAACAGAAAATATAAAGTTTAATAAGTCAAACTGTTAAAACTGTCAGAAATACGGAACAGAAACTGGGCTACGCTGGAAAATAATAGGGGACAAAGGGGAGACAAAAGGACTGACACCTTTGTCCCCCCGTCTTTATAGGGCATCCCAATTTAAAACACAATGTGTAGTCCTATATGTTTGTTATGGGGGACCCCTATATTAACGGGGTCTACCCCTAGCCCTGCCCACTTGTCCCCCACTTTTGTCCCCTTTTTTTCCAGCGCAGCCCAGTTTCTGTTCCGTATTTCTGACAGTTTTAACAGTTTGACTTATTAAACTTTATATTTTTTGTTCCGCACTTTCATGTTTATAGCTTTTTGATATAAACAAAATTATAAAAATAAAAAAAAAAAAAAAAAAAAAAAAAAAAAAATGGCACAAAACGCCAAAAAAGTCAAACCCCCGTTAGAATAAAAAACATACCCCCGTCCTTATAACTGCCCCTTGTTATGATACTATATGCATAGGAAAGTCATACTAATTACACTGACTTGTGCAGACATTAGACATTGAGCTCTAAAAAGTAATAATTAAAAAAGCAATAATTAAAAGTGATACTAATTACACTGACTTGTGCAGACATTAGACATTCGAGAATCACGCCTACGTCGACATAATTTCATTGATCATTAAAGACCCCCCAAATTTCTCATATATGATTCATCTCAAGTGGGGGTATATTATCATTTATGTGCTTTCTAAAAAAAGAAAAAAGTGAAATTCTGTATGTACAGTTGATGAGGCGAAAAATGAACCACTTTTAGGGGGTCATTTAAGCTCAGAATTGAATTTATTTGATCAAATATTGCCCTAAATCGTTCCTTTTGTGATTTAGGTACTTTGGGAGAGAAATCTGGAAAAGGAAGCAATTCGGACGTTTTTGGAGCATAAAAGTGAAGAAAACGCCAAAGTCGTAATTTTCCTTGCTGGGAACAGTAGGTGACGCCGTCAAGAAGGAAATTCTGACGGCGTCAAGAGTAATTTCCATGACGACCCAGTACAGAATTGAAGGCGTCACGAGGTAGAGCGTCAAGAGTAAAATACGTGACGGCCTGGAAAATGCTATAACGTGACGGCGTCAAAAGTAGATCAAGGCAGTCCGAGAAGTATTTTGGCGGCGAGATGACGGCGTCACCAATTTGGTCTTGACGCCGTCAGCCTCAATTTCCTATATATAGTTTTCTAATTTTCATTCATAAAAAAGAGAAGTTTTGGAGAAACCCTAAGGCCGAACTTAGTACGAATTTTACAGGTTTTTCAAGGGTTCTCAGCCCTTGAACCCTTTCATGTGTAATTAAGATAAGTATTCTTTTAATTCAATCAATATGTCTATGTGTTGGTTGTCTATATCTTGTTCTTGTCTTAATTCCATCATGCTAGGCTAGATCTATCTTGTGTTTGCTTGGATCTAATGAAACCTAGATGTTAATTATGTGTTGATTACTTGTTTATGGTTGTATTGGATGAATGATTTCGATGTTAGGCTTAAGAAAACTGGCAGATCTCCAATTGGTAACATGCTTGAACGTCTTAGGAAACATGAACTGACGTGCACTAGGTTTTATTGGTTGTATTTAATGCATGAGTAAATTCTAATGATCCCATGTTAGGAGCTTCTTAGCCGGCTCGACATAGGAGTGAAGTAGGCACTCATAGGATTGGGGAATTAAGTGCGCCACCCCATGAATGGTATTAAGGAATACAATCCGTCATCCACGCAACTATAACAAGTAATTAACGTGTAAAAGATATCTAGGGAGTAGTGAAATCTAAGTAAACACAACTTCTCCACTTATTGCTTACAACCTTAGTTAATTTAGTTTATTTTTATTTTTAGTATTTTATTTTGATTGCATCTTTAGTATTGGGTTAGTTGACTAGCAACTAATTCCGCCCAAATCCTTCAAACCCGAGATATTTACTTGCTTTTTAAAAAATATAAAAAATACAAAAATAATCATCCTTCATCTTTAGAACTAGTATTTAGGTTTTCTAATCCTAGCGACACTATTCCTAGCTGAACGATCAATCCCCTGGTACTTGTCACTATACTATACTACAACGATCAGGTACACTGCCTGGTGGGGGTTGTAAGCTTCTCAAGATCCCTTGAGAGGTAAATCCTGGTGCGATTCCCACGTATCAAGTTTTTGGCGCCGCAGCCCAGGGAATAGTTATTGTCTAGGTTAGAATCTCTTTTTATTAGGTCTACTTGCTAGATTCCTTTCTAGTAAGATTTTATTTTTATTTTTAGGTTTTCTTTAGTCTATCTTTTTCTTTGTGCCTTTGTTAGTAAATTAAATTCATTGACTATTCCGTTGACCATTATGGAAAACGCGAATCCACCCCTTTCCCCTAGAGAAGTGGCCGTGTTACGTGAACAAATTGAGGGTGAGATTAGGGAATTTAGAGAGCTTAATAGGTTGATTAAGGTTGAGCTCGAACATGCATTTAGTGACCTAGCGACCGCCTTGTATTCAAATGAGGACCTAGGGCCTAATGACTTTGTGAATGTTGTTGAGGGACTAGAAGAGGGGGAAATAGATCCGAAGCTTAATGACTACTTTAATCTATACCCCACTAAGGAGGATATTGCATATTATAATAATCTTATTGATAACCCGCGATCTCCTTTCACTATAATCGAACCTAAGATAAAGAGAGGCGATCATAAGAATGCTAAAATACCATGTATGATTGGGTATAGACACGTTGAAAATGCTTACATTGACTTTAAATCCCCAATCAACATCATGTCCTCAAATGTTTATAATGATATTGTGAAAACAAGACTTGAACCTAGAAGAGATCCCAAATACCCCGGTGGAGTTTGTAACTTTGTCGGGAGAGTTAAAGGTCTACATGTATTTGTTGGTAATTTCACTTTTGTCACCGACTTTATGATTGTGGAAGATCTTGCTAATGTTATTGATTGTCGATTATCCAATGTTGTGTTTGGCAAACCGTTTGTTGAGGAGTCAATGTTAGAATATGATGAGATAGAAGGGACAATCCGATTTGCAAGTAACACCGATAGTATCACTTATAGGATGTCTAATAGAATGAAAGAGTTTCGCTTTATATCCCGATTTGATAAGGATAACATTGGTGCTTTTGAGAACATCAATGAAGAGGATAAGAAAAAGGGCATGGATTATGTATGGGAAAAGAGGAGTCTTTTTTATAAAGATTGCTTGGCCCTAGGACCAAGGTATAAAGTCGATAAGGAATTGGCCCAAAGGATTATGGGGGCGATTGAGAAAAAGGTGATTGGTTTCTACAAAGAATACTTACAATCAGAGAGTGAAACCAAGGATGAGGTCACGTAGTAACCCATGACCTTGAGTCTAGCTACAAGACTCGTAAATAAAGAAAAGCGCTTCTTGGGAGGCAACCCATGTTTTGTGTGATTTTATTTTGTTTGTTTGTTATTTGCTTCAGTATGCATGCTTTATTTTTATTGTTGGTAGATCATGTTTCTCTATTAAATAGTGGAAATACTTTACTTTGTTATTTTGGCGTAGTCTTAACTCCACCTAAAAGTATTTTTGCAAAAGATAAGTGTAAGGGGAAACCCCAAATATGTTTTTAAGAAACAAACCGATCATGATTCTCCACAATATTAAATGAACATGTGTATTCGTATTTGTTAGAGTCAAATGCTTGTATTGAGTCATAATGAAGTTTTGCAGGATTTTCCAGGAAGTTGGACCAAGTTTTTCCAAAAATTTTCCGGAAACTTAACATAAGAATTTCTGCAGGTCACTTCTGACGGCGTCACATGTAAAAATCTGGAAATTTTACCGGTTTTGTTTTTCTAACGGAGTCTTATGGTTTTTGTTAATTATTAAGTTTTATAATCTCCAGGAGATCTGCAAACTTCATTCCACAAGCATTATATCTTATTTTGTTTTCTAGGATCTAGTAACTTATATAGGTTGCCGCCGATTTTATGCGAGGTTGTTGTGACAAACGGTAATTTTTCACCCATTGTTAAATAGTAAATATTAATTTATTAGTGCCCAACTATTTGAAATAAGCATTCATAAGCTTACATAACTATTCGGGAAGCAAACCCGTATATTGCGACTTACGATAACTCATGACAACGACCATAATTATCAGAAAATGTGAAAATATTATTTTCTGACCTATACTGATATTTATTTACCGAACCGAGATTTTATCTCGAGCACAGCACGACACGCGTACCGACAGTACTTTAATTACGGCAACCATACAATAATTAATAAATGGTACTAAATACGTTCTTATATTACTATTATTAAGACGTTTCCCGCAGATATATTTTTCACATTCGCGTCGAACCAAAAATATTGCGTTACAGCAAAACTCAACGAAACACGGGGTATACAAGACCCAATCACTTTAAAGTGAGCATAAATGTTAAATACCATTTTTACTCCACCATTTGATATACACGTTTATAAAAAAAAATAAAAAAAAAATAATAATAAATAATGAAACGTTAAGGTAAAATAATCCCACACGCCTCAAAATAAAAAGGGATAAACACGTACTCTTTTTCCCTCTTCCCCACAAAACGCGTATTCACCTCCTACAAGAAAACCAGATCTGCTTTCTCTCCTTCTCTTCCCAAGAAGCAGATATCAAAAAAAAAAAAAAAAAAAAAAAAAAAAAAAAAAAAAAAAAAAAGAAGAAGAAAATCAAGAAAACATGTGGTTAAAAATCTATTGTAGTCTCGGATTCCTCTCCAAGGCTAACCCTTGCACGCCAAGGGGACACTTTCCCGCTGTAAATCTCTTATCCAACCAAGAAGAGTCACGAGGTAACATATGAAGAAGCCAAGTTTTGTTTTTAGTCCATTTTTGGTTATAAACGATTTTCGATATACAAAAGGTTGGTATTAGGGTTACTAATTTTCCTTCTTTTTATTCCACCCGACCTATAATGGCACCACAACTTCCTTGGTGTGGATTGCTTGCTTGGGGCTCGGATTGGATCATCTTCTTGTAATTTCATCAAAGTATTGTAAGAAATTCAAAACCCTTGTTTGATTTAATTAAATTCGAAATACATATGTTTATGTGTTTGGTTAATGATATTGTTGTTAATCATGTTGAATCCGATAATTATTAAACATTATTATTGAAATCGATTGGTGTTTAATTGTTATGGGGTTTTGGAAATTAATAAGAATCTGAGTTTCTGATATACATTTGTTGTTAAGATGGTTATTTTAATTTGATTTTACAAGATGTAAACTTGTTTCAGTTTATTCATGTCGTATGAATAATTGGATTTTTCTTCTTGTTGTTGATTTAATCTTATGTGGCTGTTAATAAACTCAAAACTAAAAACCTGAGTATTGGCTTATGAATTGGAAGTACTTATTTTAATTGCTTAGTACGCGTTGTAACTGATTTGGTTAGCCTGTTAGTATTGGTTTTGGGTCGTAGGCCGAAACCCACTGTGGTGGAACCACAGTGGTGTATATGTGTTGGTCGTTTTGTTTTGGCAAGTGATAATGGTTCTTTTTTTCTTTGTGTCTGCTGTCGTGAGCCACCACTCCAACAGTGGGTAACCCGACGTTACTCATTCTTGATTAAACTTCATTCTCGCGTATCCCAAATATTAAGAGCACACTTGATAAATTTAAACTTAACATATTTGGCTTCGTTTCTTTCCCCAGTTGTAACTTTTCAATTGTTTTAAATGGCATCGAAATGGGGATTCAACCTGGTTTTGGGTTATACTTGTGGAGTCGAGGGAATTGAGTCCAACGCAGGGTGCGTTTAGGGTGTTGGGATATGATAAAATGCGAACTAAATGGGTTGAGTCGTTTTACTTCTGAAACTGGAGATGGGAATGTTTGAGATGGGAATGTTTGGTGTTTAATCCTCTTTTATCAAACTCTCACCAACTGTTATAAAAAAAATTTCCTTACCTTGAGTGCACTTGAAAATATATTTCTGATTTTGAAATTTCCTCCAAAAGCTGTTAATGGTGAAATGAGTTACTGGTTTTGGTTTGTCAAACTCGTTTTGGGCTTGGACCCATTCCATTTGAACATGCCTAGGAGGCTAGGATGCATTTGTTTGTGCTAGTCATACCAGTAATTGCATATTTATTTTCTAAAATTGACAAGGTATAATGAAAACTTAATTTTGTGATCTTTTAGTGAATCGACAAACTTTGTATACTCGACCCATCCCACGACACATTCTCGACTTTCCAAATTTATATTATCGCGACATATTTTTCCCAACGTATGTAAATCGACATTATATGCAGTTTACTAACACGACACACCTCGAAGTTGATACTCCATACCTTCTAAACTATAAAAATTAAGTCATGAATCAACTAATGAAGATATAAAATTTGAAATATTGTAATCATTGATTAGTGACATGGGTTTTAGAAAACGGATTCGAAACTTAATAGTTTTGTACCACTACACCAAACTAATGAAGAATGTAAATTTTAACTTAACTTTTTGATTTATGTTTCTTACTATGGTTTATCTGAACTTAGTGAATTTATAAAAGTTTGACATTTAGTCACCTTGGACAAACTAAAACAATACATGGGGCATGCCCATTTTTCATCAAAATATATATAATTAGTTTACACTTCTTTTAACCGAGAATGAAGAATTTCATTAGTAACTTACCTTTAAAAAAAAAGAGAGAATATTAACTAAAGTATTTTACTTAACTCTGGTTAGATGTTTTTATGAATAACATATACAACCCATTTAGTAGTATATACTCTCTTTGCAATGATATATACAAAGTCCGTCAACGCCTAACATCTATTCGTAATCATTTTCTGTGCCTCGTTTTTCAGTTATTGTCGAACCAAAGAGTTATTCGTCCTTGATATTTTATTATTTACTTAAATACTTGTACACTTCCAAAAGCCAATACTTACACATACTCAGAAAATTATTTTCAAACATAAATGCTGCCACACAAGCAACAACAACATAAACACTTTGAAACTTTAAAACTTATTTAAAATTCATTGAGTCTTAAACCCAAAACTGTAAACTAAACTTGCCATACTAATCTAGGTCGCGTGTCGGTGACGCTCACTATCACTATTTGACTTTTCGCTATCGCGACTACTAATCACTAAGGTGAGTTTATAGCCCCACTTTGCTTATACTCGTTTACAAAACTATGGGGTGAGAAACATGCAAAACATTTCTGGACCATGCTATTATTTCTCAACACTATTGCGTAGTTAGCCTAAGCCCTGAACCCACTGTTATGCCCACTTTCATGAACCGTTAATTCCTGTTAGGAAGCGCGATTGATATAGATAGATCTATTGGGGGTAACTCCCCCGTTCGGTTGGCCAGACGGGTCAATGCGAACGTATACCAAGTCGGACTATGAGTGTATTGGGTTAAACACTCGCTATGGGCCCTCACTATTATTATATGTGCTACATTGTGGCATACTATACTGTTTAGCTTCGGTTGCATGAACTTAGTGCTAGCGCGATAGACTATTTTGTATGACATTATATGCGTTGTAATGTTTGTACACAAACCTATTGGTCCACATTACTTTACTGATAAACCTATAGACTCACCAGCTTTTTGCTGACTTTTAGCATGTTTTACTCAGGTGTTTGAGCTGCTTATTTTCGTCAAGGCATGGCAAGGCGATGGTCATAATCTATTTACCTAAGTGTTTTTACACAACATTATGACTTGTTTTTATGGGACCATTTGACGTTGGGCTTATCTATTTACTTTGAAACTTGATGTAAACTTGAACGAATTTTAATGAAATGTATTTTTAACGGAGTATGTATTCCGTTCTTTATTATCTTGTGTTGTGATCTCCAATTTAGTAGCACCCCATGACCCGAATGCTTCCGCTGTACCGATTTTGGGGGTGTTACAAATTGGCATCAGAGCCAAGGTTATAGAGAACTAGGTACATATAAATCCTAAACTATAACCGCTTTTTACAAAAACACGTCCCTATGACCACCACTTGCCTGCCTGCCTTACTTGCCACTTTACTTGCCTTAATTATGCTTTACTATTTGATGATCTTACTTGACTATATGCACTATAAGTATTCTTATACGCACTAAACTTATATTATTTACTATGAGTATTCTACATATACTTACACACTTATACCGTATGTGTCACAGACTATGCCTTCCGTTGACACTCCACCGTTCCAGATCACACCAGACTCAGAGGATCCGTACATCATACTCCAGGACTTTAATGCTTCAGATCCTGACATCACTGAGTCTGTACCTACTCCATCATTTCCTACTCAGCCTGCATCCACTACTATTACTGATCATGCACCTACTCAGCCCACTACTGACATCACTATTGGTGATGTATGAATATAAAATATATAAATATCAAATAAACGCAGCGGAACAAACATCACCCACACGGATCCATAGAGCCATATGATCAATCTAAATAAAAACAAATTAAACATATATGTTTTATACCTTTGTAGCGTGTACCGGGAATCACCAACAAAGTCACCACCACGAATGTTAATAGAAACCCAAGAGATCAATAAGGTTGATCTCCTCTATGTGTGAAACACACTACACGTCACCGTATACCCCTTGAATGCTAGTCCTTATACCCGTAACCTTTAAATGGCCTTTGATTAAACAAGAATCAAAGGATTTGATTATGAAAAAACAAAACCCTAGGAGAGGGTGTTTGTTTGCCGTGAGTTAGAGGGAGAGAGGGAGGAGAGAATTTTGGAAATTAGTTATCTAATTGTGAGGAGATATCTCACATATATCTTGACCAAATTCAAAACCAAATCTCCCCTTTGCAACTCCCCTAGGCCGGCCACCCTATGGGCCTTATGGGCCTCCCATAAGTTTTTCCAAGTCCAATTAATTAAGTCCATTACTTAATTATTAGAAGCCCGATAGAGTTTCCTAGTTACGTAAGGTTATTTACATGTCGTAAGTACAATAAATGCAACATAAAGAGGTACCTAAGTGTATATGTGTGTGACCCCATAGGCTCACATATGACTAGCCATATAATTATTTATTATGACACGAGCATACACCAACAGCTCCCACTTGCGACGTCATAATAATCAAGTAATTATACAAGCAAAGGTTAGCGTCTAGCAACACGCCAATGCCCCTAGAAATATGTGAGGGTAGTTTCTTAAACTTCTCAATTAAATGGTTTTAATGTCATCTTTCCTTTTGTTACAGATACTATGTTGAACACTAGACATGGATCTAAGTCATTCCATTTGTTCAACTATTCTGTTTCTCGATCTAAATATTGAACAAGATTACCAAGTGAATTAAGATTCATCTTAATCTCATTTGGGTACGGCCATACAAACATCTGTTCAATTCATCGAGGGGCCCAATAGTATCTAACTCCATGACATGTGGAGGAACAAATCCTGTTTTGACTGCACGTGTCATTCATGTGTTTCAAATCACTCCTGAAAATGGTTTTTATAACTACCTTATTCAGGACAGTGTTTAACCATATCAAAGAATAAAATTCCGCACATGCAAGACCTACTTGCATCTCAAGTCTAAGGATAAGAGACATAACCATTTGCGAGATTCACTATTGACGCCGATCCATGCAGTGAAATCTCGAAGGTTGGGTCAGTCCAATGTTCATCACAATGAACAACATATGAGTTTGGCAAATAAATCACCAACACGCTCACATTTGCCTTAATTCGATGATACTCCCATATCGTCAATTGACAATGGACAATTTTGAATAATTAAATCATTCATGGATTAAACATGCAAAAATGGAATACAGTTGATATGTATGAAAACGACAATAACCATTACATCAATTCATTAAAGATATAAACTGTTCAACATTCCAATTATTTAAAATACTAAAACAGATTTACATGAGACTATTAGCAGGTCGCAGCCCAATGTTCCTAGCATGCTCCACATGTTTGGTACAAGACATTGGTTTAGTAAAAGGATCAGCTAAATTGTCATCTGTGTGAACTTTGAGGAAACGAATATCACCACTTTCGATAACTTCTCGAATATAGTGAACTTTCCGACGAAAGTGTTTGGCACCCTTTAGAACACCTGGTTCATTAGCTATGATTATGGCACCGGAATTATCGCAGTACATATCCATAGGTCGTTCATTGCTGGGAACAACGCCAAGCCCAGAAATGAATTTCCGTATCCAAACTGCCTCCATTGCAGCTTCTGAAGCAGCTATATATTCAGCTTCTGTAGAGGACATCGCAAGTGTGCTTTGTTTGGCACTCTTCCAGTCAACAGCACCTCCATTCATGACGAAAACATATCCTGTTTGGGATTTGATGTCATCACGATCTGTCTCCCAGCTTGCATCAGTATAACAAGTAACACTAAGCTCACGTTCTACATCACCACCATAAACAAGAAACATATCTTTAGTATTCCGCAGATACTTTAATATGTTCTTAACAGCAGTCAAGTGACATTCTCCTGGATTCTGTTGAAATCTACTCGTCAGGTTCTGAGAGAACGCTACATCAGGTCTAGTGCACCTAACCGCATACATGATGGATCCCACAGCCGAAGCATAAGGGATTCCCTTCATCCTCTTCACCTCGGCGGGTGTTGAGGGTCCTTGAGTCTTGCTCAATTCCGTATTTGGTTGCATTGGAAGACTTCCACATTTGGAATCTTGCATTCTAAATCTCTTCAGGATTTTTTCAATGTATGCACTTTGACACAAGCCGATTAACCGCTTTGATCTATCTCGATAGATCTTGACTCCAAGTATGTACGATGCTTCTCCTAAATCTTTCATTTCAAAACACTTTCCAAGCCAGGATTTTACATCTTGTAGCATTGGAATGTTGTTTCCTATGAGTAATATGTCATCGACATATAAGATTAGGAATGCGACTATACTTCCACTAGTGTTTATGTATACACATGGCTCATCGGGATTTTGAGCGAAACCAATCTTCTTGATTTCCTCATCAAATCTCTTGTTCCAGCTTCTAGATGCTTGCTTCAATCCATAAATGGATTTTTTAAGCTTGCATACTCTGCTAGGATATTTTGGATTCACGAAGCCCTCGGGTTGCACCATATAAACGTCCTCGTTTAGGTGGCCATTCAAGAAGGCAGTCTTGACATCCATTTGCCAAATCTCATAGTCATAATACGCTGCTATGGCTATAAGAATCCTAATTGCTTTAATGTCTGCAACAGGCGAGAAGGTTTCATCATAGTCAATTCCGTAGATTTGAGTGAAACCTTTTGCTACAAGACGAGCTTTATAGGTGTGTTCATTTCCATCTACATCGGTCTTAATCTTGTAGAGCCATTTGCTCCCAACGGTTTTAGCATTGGGAGGTAGTTCTACTTCGACCCAGACATCATTGTCTTCCATGGATTTCATTTCCACATTCATAGCATCGTTCCACTTCTCGCGTTCAGGACACGATATAGCTTCCCGATAGTTAGCGGGTTCACAATGATCCCATAACTCATGTTCCTCAGCATCGATATAAAAACCATATCGTTTAGGTGCTTGAGGTATCCTTTCGGATCTACGAATGGGAGCAACATCTCGAAGAGGCTCAACATTTTCATGCTCAGTCTCATTTTGATGTTCACTAGTGTTACTAGAAGGTTGTGCATCTTCGCTTTGAAGTTCATCAAAGTCTACTTTGCTCCCACTTGCTTCTTGTGAGATGAGACTGTTCTCAAAAAACTCAGCATATCGAGCAACAAATATTTTGTTCTCGGTTGGCTAACAATTTAATTCTTGTTATTATTTTGTTTTCCATGGCAAATACATGCATGTTTGTCCATGGAGTTATCCAACACCATGTTTCATTCATAATATTATGGTATTATTATGTTTATATGCAAAGCCGATGAAAACCTAGACCACTTGTGCTTTGAATGGTTGTTTATGTTGTTTAATTTCGTATTTTGGGGTTTTTGCCATTGTTTTTGCATTTATGTAATTATATTCTTTTGGTCGTAGCCATTGTTTGGGCACTTTTACAGTAGATTAAAAGTAGATTAATTGTATTTTACTTTCAATATAAAGTAATCGTGGCTTGGTAGTGAAAGGCGAAAGAGTTAAAGACGTTTTTGCCGAAAAATGACTGCTGGAACACCAGTTGGTAAAACGGAGTTTCCCAGTGATTGGTATGGTCTTTTTGGCTAAAAATTTTTTTGCAGGTACCCAAGACATGGGCCTACAACTTTCTAGTTTTGAGCTAAGCCCGGGGAAGACTCCTTCATGGACTTTTGGGCCCTCTAACACTGAAATTCTGGAAGGACAGAAACTGCTTTTCATGTGCATCATGGGCTTCCAACTTGCTCTTGATTGTCTTGGAGCAAGTGGGAGTCCTCCGTGTGGTTGTGTGGTTTGTCCCTAGTTGACTCTTGGTTCTCGTGATGGCTCACGAGACCAAGCATAGGTTTTTTCATCGGTTGAGGCTTTGCATATTGTGGTTGTGTGTTTGTTTTTGCTTTTTATATATCTTGTTTCATATGTAAAATTGCAAATAGTTTTCTATAAAACTTAAAACGAAACACAAACCATTTTCAAAACTAAGTCTTTTGATTTAGTTTTACTAAGTTTTTGAAACTTGAAATCATTGTTTTATAATAACACCTTAACTTGTTATGTATGTTATTTTATTTATGTATTGTCCAAACTTTATTATCCATGTAGGATTAATATTAGTCATGAAAATGGACAACTTGACACACATAAATTAAAACAATGATTAGACTTAAGTTAAGAAAAGTTTTTAACTTGTGCTACGAAGGATGAATGCATGCTTCTTTCGTACACCTTTTGATACACATCAAATCTTTTACCCGTCAAAATTTAAGTCATGCCGTCCAATTTTGAGAACACTTGCAATTACTTTTTGCCTATGCGTGAGACCTAGGTTGAATTGTAACCCAAGGTGACTATTCTCTATGCGTGGGACCTAGATATATTCTCGCACATTCTCAAATTGGATGACTTAATCGAGTTAAGCGGTGAGACCTTGACCCGAGGCAAAGATGGGACTAAACATGCCTACATGACACTAGTTGTTTGACACTAGATGCCATGAGTCCCATAAGGATCTAAGAGTTGCACTTGTAATGCAATTGGTGATCGTCGCCTACCAATTGAATCTACTATTGCTAGCAGATCAACTGATGTGATAGTAGAAGCACAATGTGGATCTTAGCCTTTTACGTAAATTAATTGTTTTATATTGTAAACATGGGGTAATTAATTTATAAAAGGATAATTATCGAAAATACAAAATATGAACTTTGAGAATTCAATTAATGAATTAATGCAACACAAATCGTAAACAAAAGTTTGTTCTTTTCTTGTTAAAAGGATCAAACTAAGTCTTCCTTTCCTTGTAAGAAAGAGACTTATTCCTATCCTTTTCCTTATGAGGAAAAGCCATAATAGGAATATTTGAATTATCCTAATTCTAATCAAACTCAAAGCACACATACTCTAGAAATTGTGATGTCTTGTAAAGTCAAAACGGTTAAGTATGTTTGCACATCTTATTCTTTCAAGTTCGTTTTATAACCCTAGTTCCGGTTTTGAAACCTTCAAGAAATATAAGATATTTGGATAACTATAGAACATGTTTTCTATAGCTACCAAACTAATATGAGTTAAAATAATTAGAAAACGGAAATATCAATAAACCGAAAAGTGGTAAAGGCAATTACTAGCATGATTACCTAGCAATGTGTCTTAAACCCGATAAACATGGAGGAACTGCATGCCTAATTTTCAAGTTTAAAATGATGGCTAGCCCATCATCTATATATTAGAACTTGATGCTCTTCCTTGAATACCTAAGTACATGTTACTAGTCATAGTGACTCCCATTAGCAATAATGTGTAGATATTCAAAGAAAGCAGGAAAGTATCCAATCATCACTCACTCTCCATTGGTGATGTAACACTTTTAATGTTGTCTAATCCAGTGGGAGCTAAATAATTGTATTACTGGCGAAGAAACACATGTAATGTTCTCTAATCCAGTGGGAGTTGTAAGCTCTATTAACTTACAAGTTGCCCATCTTATTTCTAGATTGTCTTGAAATAATACATTACTTTCCACATATGAAGCATCATAGTTTTTATGAGAACCATTGCATGAATTTTATTAGATAACTTGTCGCGTTCCTAATGTTGCTTCCTGAAATGTTATCAATAAAATTGTTATGCATGATTCATTATAAAAGCAATAAAGTTCTACATATCTATATTTTGACATTGTCATATTTGCTTGCATAATGTTGTGCCATGCACAAGTGGGAGAAATCTTAATTGTGTGCAAGGTACAACATATAACAATATGACTAATGGTTTTTCTTGACTGCAAGATAAGAAAAATAAGGTTCTACTAGGACTTATACACATAAAATGTATGTTGCCCTAATTAGAAAAAATGTCAAGATAACATGAAAAGCTACTTCAACATATTTGCTGAATTGTTTAGTAAATATGATTATGTCTTCTTGTAAATTCATAATCATGAAGTATGTAATTAACTTGAAATTACTATTGAGGCCAATTATCGGCACTCGTAATTACTTTGGTTGAATATGTTCAGGTCTCTTGTAAAGACATAAACATCAATTCCGTTAATTGTTGAAAGACTTATAACGTTAAGTAAAGACGTTAATTTGTTATGTCTTCTTGTTAAAGACATGTACACTTACGACGTATAATAAAATATTTAATGTTTATGTTTTCTAGTTAAAACATACACATGAAGTCATTGACTTGGTCAAAGACTTTAAATATAAAGTATGCAGTAGGCTAAAAATACTATTGATGCCATCTGGTATGACTTGGTTGGCAGATACGTAAGCCAAAGAGTATAAGTTCATCTAATGAGTTGTGTGATAGTCTCACAATATTTATCCACGTGGAATACCACAACTTTATGGTATGTCTATCATGGATATCGTTTGATCCTTGATGACTTAAACTCTTTTACCTCTAAAGCAATCAAGGTTAGAAAATTGGATGTGCCATGCGTACACCCAATATGGTTCCAACCCAGAAGGAATTTAAGACACCATTGTATTATGGAATGGGATGAATCCCATTATGTCTTGATTGAAGTTCTGAATTTGTTAAATACCTAAGAGTAAGTAATTAACAAACTAGAATCAAGAACTAACGATGTATTTTGGATGTCCCACTTGAAAACAATTTATTGTTATCAAGATGCAGAGTACTTGGAGATTAGTCTCCACTTACAAAAGCAAGTGGGAGCACCTCAAAGTCATTCAAGAGCTAAATACACAACCTTCTGAGTACACTTGCTAATGTCATTCTAAGGTTGAACATACATATGTTAATCCATAGATTGATATCTCTCATTCATAAATCTGCAAGGATACCCCTAACACCTGAATGATATATTTTATATCAATGTTAAGGGACATAAGTTGGAGGATCATAGTGAACCTGCTAACTAAAGATGCATTATCAGATCTTGAATTTGATGTATAGCTCAAAACAATGAATGATAAGATGCAGTCCTTGAAAGATAATCACTTATGGAGCTTGATTAATCTCTTACCAAATCAGTTAGACTGTGAGGTTTAAAATGAGTTTCTTGAACTAGAAGACTCATAAGGACAAACTTGTATACATATCTAATGCATGCGTAGTAGAAGGAGTTTACTCATACTCAAGAAATTGATTATGATTAAATCTTCATACCTACAAAAATTAAATGTATAAAGATGATTAATTGTCATACCTGTTTTCATGTAAATGAAATATGACAATGGGATTTCAAAACACTTTTGATTACTTTTGCGAGGACGATGAGTAATCAAAAGGGTTTATGAATCTGTATAATCTTTATTATGTATACAAGACATAAAAATCCAGGAGTGGATTAGATCATGCATCTAGGAGCAGAGATCTTAATTTAATCATTAATTTGATTTTGATTAAATACGATTACTTCCGAGAACTCAGAGTGCAAGTAGGATAAATGAATTTATTTTCTTAAATCTCATATGTTGTTAACATATAAGAAACAATATTCCATCTAAGCTAGACTTTAATCCTTAGCCTGGAATGAAGTTTCAATTAAGGAATTAAGGAAATAAAACATAAAACCTTGTTGCATGTGTTTATTAGGATAAACATAAGCGGTTAATAATCTAAACACAATATGACATGTCATTGAGGGGAGTCTCAATGATCAATCTTATATGATGAGATTGAATGCATGAATGGAAACCTTAAGTTTAACTAAAGGATTCATTATGTAAGTCATATTATGTATTAGATTATTTATATCATTTGCATGAATGCAAGATGAGTTGACAACAACAAATATCTAAGTGAAAGTCATTAGATAAATTGTTAAACGAACAACCTAATGGACCTGCAAAGGACCAAATATTTGTTCAAACGTTTACGGATATTTGAGGAGCTCTGTTATGTTTTCATTCATTAATGCTTATATAACTGAGATGATGCTCAACCCTAGTCGTAGTAGGATGACATCATGTATGATGACACCTCTAACTAGATGTGCTCGATTGAGAGCATTAATGCATTATACATTAAAAGAATAAGAATACTTTACAGTTTGGAAAACTGTTATTATGACTGTCTAAAGTAGGTGTTTTGCTAGCTTCATACACACTATGGAATGTATTGTTGCATTACTCGTAATGTACTTGATTGCACACATACAAAATGACAATCAATCATTCAAAACATTTTTTGAATTTTGAAACAAGTATTCTCAAAGTTTACTTAGATGACTACTTGTTGTCTTGTACAACAAAATTGATCATGGTGGAAACATCGGATTCTGATCTATATGTAGTCTTGTGCATATCTGTTTTTAGTATTTGGATAATGGAACTGTAAGTAGTCGTATTATATAATGAATTGATATACCGGGTATTATCGTCTTCATTTATACTACTGTGTTCTGTATTTGCATGATTAAATCCATGAATAATTTATTTATTCTAAAATTGTCCATTGCCAGTTGACGATACGGGAGTATCATCGAATTAAGGTAAATGTGAGCGTGTTGGTGATTTATTTGCCAAACTCATATGTTGTTCATTGTGATGAACATTGGACTGACCCAACCTTCGAGATTTCACTGCATGGATCGGCGTCAATAGTGAATCTCGTAAATGGTTATGTCTCTTATCCTTAGACTTGAGATGCAAGTAGGTCTTGCATGTGCGGAATTTTATTCTTTGATATGGTTAAACGCTGTCCTGAATAAGGTAGTTATAAAAACCATTTTCAGGAGTGATTTGAAACACATGAATGACACGTGCAGTCAAAACAGGATTTGTTCCTCCACATGTCATGGAGTTAGATACTATTGGGCCCCTCGATGAATTGAACAGATGTTTGTATGGCCGTACCCAAATGAGATTAAGATGAATCTTAATTCACTTGGTAATCTTGTTCAATATCTAGATCGAGAAACAGAATAGTTGAACAATTGGAATGACTTTGATCCATGTCTAGTGTTCAACATAGTATCTGTAACAAAAGGATAGATGACATATAAACCATTTAAATGAGAAGTTTAAGAAACTACCCTCACATATTTCTAGGGGCATTGGCGTGTTGCTAGACGCTAACCTTTGCTTGTATAATTACTTGATTATTATGACGTCGCAAGTGGGAGCTGTTGGAGTATGCTCGTGTCATAATAAATAATTATATGGCTAGACATATGTGAGCCTATGGGGTCACACACTTATACACAGAGACACCATTATATATATTGTATTTATCGTATTTACACTATATATACGACTACGTAACTCGGGATCAATAACAGGCTACTAATAACTAAGCTAGTACTTAGTTTATTGGATTAGACCAACAATGGGCAAGCCCATTTAGGGCCCCCATGGCAAGTCTAGGTGAGAAAGAAACAATAGGAAAAAGAGCAAGGGGTTAAGTGTAACATTATTTTTCTTATCTCCTATTGATTTGGTCAATTAAGGGGATGAATGGGAATAACCACTTACCAAAAGTCTCTCCTCCTTCCCCTCCTCAAAAGCCACGAAATTAAACTCAACCACATGAGGGTTTGGTGTTTTTGATCTCATCTAACCTTATTCTAGTGTAGTTCAAGGATAGATCGCGTGTTACGAGGTCAAGACTAGCATCGGGTGGTGATCTATGACGTGTAGTGTGGATCAAGCATAGAGGTGATCAACCTTATTGATCATTTGGGTTTCTCATTCCATTCGTGGGTATTGGTATTGGTGGTGATTCCCGGTGCACGCTACAAAGGTATAACTATCTTGTTTATCTTATTGATTGATCATATGGCTATATGAGATCCGTGTGGGTGATGTTGTTCCGCTGCGTTTATTTGATTCTTATTTATTTTATATTCATACATCACCTAGCGAAAGTGAAACAACACCTCTAGTGATAGTAGGTGCAAAATGGCAATTATTTAAAACAATAACTAGTCCATTTGGGAGGATAAGATCAAAGCTCCCAATTGCTTCCACAGCTGCACGATCGCCATTACCAACGTACAGATGTAAAGCTCCTTGCTTCAGCTTTCGACTTCCCCTAAGCCCCTGCACATTATTACAAATGTGAGTACCACAACCAGTATCATATACCCAGGTTTTGTTAGGAAAAGTATAAAGTTCTATAGTGAAGATACCTGATGTGCTAGCAACGCTAGCTTTGTTCTTCTTTAGCCCTTCCAGGTAGGCGTGACAGTTGCGCCTCCAGTGCCCTACCACTCCACAAGGGTGGCAGACGGTGTCCTTGGCTGGGTGCTCCTTCTTGGCAGGTGGGGGGATTTTGGGTTTGGGGGCATAAGCAAGCTTAGCCTTGCCTTTCCCTTGTCCCTTGCCAGGTGTCTGCGGTTTTCCCTTATTCTTTTTCTGAATTCTACCTTGGTTGATAGCTAGGACAAGTGGAGCCTTCTTGGGCATGCCTTTCTCTGCAAGTTTCAACATGTTATGCAGTTCGGCAATGGTTTTTCCCATGCTGTGCATGTTGTAGTTCTGCACAAATTGGTCATAATCCTTCGACAGTGAGGTAAGTATCATGCTCACTCCAAGGATTTGAGGCATGGGGTATCCCAGTCGCTCCATCTGATCCAGATAGCTTTTCATTTTCATGACATAGCTACTGACCGATTGCCCTTCCTCCTGCTTGCAGGCATGAAAAGATTTGACCGTGTCAAACAATTCTTGCTCTGCTTGCTGCTCGAACATAACTTTCAGTTCTCGCAGCATGTCAAATGCTGAAAAGTTCTCTAAGTTATTTTGCAACTCAGGGATCATGCTAGCCAACATAAGACAAGCCACCTCCTGCTGTTCGTTACTCCTACGTTGGTGGGCGTTACGAACAGCAGCAGTAGCATTAGCAGCAGGTGCTTCAGGTAAAGGTTCTTCCAGATGGTAAAACTTTTGTTCAGCCTTGAGGACAATCCTCAAGTTGCGGTACCAGTCCAAAAAGTTGTTACCATTCAATTTCTCTTTCTCGAGAATTGATCTGATTGACGAGTTGTTCATGGTTGAATTTGGAGTTGTCATCTACAAAATAAACAAAGTTCAATTTTAGTAATTTATCAATAATTAATCCTTTTTAAAATTAACTACCCAAGTTTACAATGTTAAAACAATTAATTTTACGAAAAGGCTAAGATCCTCATTGAGGTTCCACCATCACATCAGTTGATCTGCTAGCAATGGAGGATTCAATAGGTAGGTAACGTCGACCAATTGCATTACAAGTGCAACTCTTAGATCTTTATGGGACCCATGGCACTAGTGAACAAGCAACTAGTGTCAAGCTGGCATGTTTAGTCCCATCTTTGCCTCGGGTCAAGGTCTCACCGCTTAACTCGATTAAGTCATCCAATTTTTAGAACGTGCGAGAATATATCTAGGTCCCACGCATAGAGAATAGTCACCTTGGGTTACAATTCAACCTAGGTCCCACGCATAGGCAAAAAGTAATTGCAAGTGTTCTCAAAATTGGACGGCGTGACTTAAATTTTGACGGGTAAAAGTTTTGATGTGGATCAAAAGGTGTACGAAAAGAGCATGCATTCATCTTTCGTAGCACATGTTAAAAACATTTCTTAACTTAAGTCTAATTATTGTTTTAATTTATGTGTGTCAAGTTGTCCATTTTCATGACTAATATTAATCTTACGTGGATAATAAAGTTTGGACAATACATAAATAAAATAACATACATAACAGGTTAAGGTGTTATTATAAAACAATGATTTTAAGTTTCAAAAACTTAGTAAAACTAAATCATAAGACTTAGCTTTAAAATGGTTTGTGTTTCGTTTTAAGTTTTATCAAAAACAATTTGCAATTTTACATATGAAACAAGATATATAAAAAGCAACACAAACACACAACCACAATATGCAAAGCCTCAACCGATGAAGAAACCTATGCTTGGTCTCGTGAGCCATCACAAGAACCAAGAGTCAACTAGGGACAACCACACAACCACACGGAGGACTCCCACTTGCTCCAAGACAATCAAGAGCAAGTAGGAAGCCCATGATGCACATGAAAAGTAGTTTCTGTCCTTCCAGAATTTCTGTGTTAGAGGGCCCAAAAGTCCATGATGGAGGCTTCCCTGGGCTTAGCTCAAAACTAGAAAGTTGTAGGCCCATGTCTTGGGTACCTGCAAAAAAAATTTCAGCCAAAAAGACCTTACCAATCACCGGGAAACTCCGTTTTACCAACTGGTGTTCCAGCAGTCATTTTTCGGCAAAAACGTCTTTAACTCTTTCGCCTTTCACCACCAAGCCACGATTACATTATATTGAAAGTAAAATACAATTAATCTACTTTTAATCTACTGTAAAAGTGCCCAAACAATGGCTACAACCAAAAGAATATAATTACATAAATGCCGAAACAATGGCAAAAACCCAAAACACGAAATTAAACAACATAAACAACCATTCAATGCACAAGTGGTCTAGGTTTTCATCGGCTTTGCATATAAACATAATAATACCATAATATTATGAATGAAACATGGTGTTGGCTAACTCCATGGACAAACATGCATGTATTTGCCATGGAAAAGAAAATAATAACAAGAATTAAATTGTTTGCCAACGAAAACGAAGAAATTAATTGACAAGAATTAAAACCCTGTTAGGTACCCGTGTGAAATGGCCTTAGGTTCAAAACCCACTGATGTTAGGACCTTTTAATTATCTTGTTACCACAGAAAATTAAGCCATAGGGCCTGATTCGAAATCGTTTCATAAATCGATCAAAAACATGCGTTTTAGGCCATTTTCACGTACCCGATCAAGAAACCAATTTCAATGGCCATAGGATTAAAAAGTCCAGATCTTAAGACCTCTTAAAGGTCAACATATTCATAATATATAAGCCCTAGGGGCTGTTTTAAGATTATACTTTTAAATCCATTAAAAAAAACACGTTTTTAGCCATTTTTACGCATACAAGATGATCATATGACATCATATGATGGCTCGTGATACCACTATTGGTGATGTATGAATATAAAATATATAAATATCAAATAAACGCAGCGGAACAAACATCACCCACACGGATCCATAGAGCCATATGATCAATCTAAATAAAAACAAATTAAACATATATGTTTTATACCTTTGTAGCGTGTACCGGGAATCACCAACAAAGTCACCACCACGAATGTTAATAGAAACCCAAGAGATCAATAAGGTTGATTTCCTCTATGTGTGAAACACACTACACCTCACCGTATACCCCTTGGATGCTAGTCCTTATACCCGTAACCTTCAAATGGCCTTTGATTAAACAAGAATCAAAGGATTTGATTATGAAAAAACAAAACCCTAGGAGAGGGTGTTTGTTTGCCGTGAGTTAGAGGGAGAGAGGGAGGAGAGAATTTTGGAAATTAGTTATCTAATTGTGAGGAGATATCTCACATATATCTTGACCAAATTCAAAACCAAATCTCCCCTTTGTAACTCCCCTAGGCCGGCCACCCTATGGGCCTTATGGGCCTCCCATAAGTTTTTCCAAGTCCAATTAATTAAGTCCATTACTTAATTATTAGAAGCCCGATAGAGTTTCCTAGTTACGTAAGGTTATTTACATGTCGTAAGTACAATAAATGCAACATAAAGAGGTACCTAAGTGTATATGTGTGTGACCCCATAGGCTCACATATGACTAGCCATATAATTATTTATTATGACACGAGCATACACCAACAATCACTACCACTCAGTCCATTCATGTTTCCTCACATACTCAGAACCCTACTATCAGACGTCGGGCTTCTTACAGGAGGGTCTGAGGGCGTAACATACACCTAACATCTGCCTTATCATCAGTGCCCCGTAGGAGGACTCGATCATCATATGAGCATACTCCTACTTCACCATTACCTCACTCCCCTCCACATCAGAGATTGAGGAGAGCTATTGAGACTGATTCGGAGGAAGATCCCGAAGAGGAACCTCTACCAGCTGAGGTTACACCTGATGAGACTGCACCGGTTGAGCACACCACTGAGCATACAGGTATAGATGGGAGTATGAGACCACTGGAGATTATCCTTGAGGATGTGCCGATCACCTGTGAGATGGGACAGAGTTCGAGGGATGCACAGATTCAGGGAAGTGATACAGATGATGATATACCATCAGGTTTGGGTCAGGGAGCTGTTACACTCCATACTTTGGAGATGGGTTTAGGGGTTGTTCCTTCCACTTTTGAGATTGGGCAGGGATCGAGGAGAGTTCATGAGGAGGAGATTAATGGTGAGATATGGAGGGATGTTAAGTGTGTGTTTAGTGCCGCACCTCGTGCTGTGAGTCCAGATTATACACCTTCTTCGCCTTCTTTTGTGCCACCATCACCATCTGTTATGGTTTCCACACCTCTAGTTGCTTCACCAATGGAGGATGGAGAGGTGACTGGTTTGGAGCAGATCTTTGTTTTACTGGGGTCACATGAGAGCTTACTTGAGGAGCATACTGAGCAGTTGGATAGGTTAGGGAGATTGGATGATAGTACTGGTATGTTAGGTGGCGAGCTTGAGGGTATGCGCCATTGTGTGGGGATGATGCGGAGTGAGTTGACATCAGTCTGGGATACTGCATGGCGTCAGTGGCACCAGATGCATGATATGGAGTCTCAGATTGCTAGGTTGACTAGAGCTGGACAGGAGGACCGGTATCTCAGATTTGGAGTTTACCAGAGACTTAGTACATGCACAGGAGCAGAGGATCGTATCATTGGAGACTAGGCTCGGAGCACACCTGACGATTATCCAGGACTCTAGTAGGCGGTTGGAGCAGTTGGAAAACACACAGGCAGAGCTGGTGTTAGGCATGGAGCGACTTCGCGTTGAGTAGTGTTGTTGTATTAGATGGTGCAAGCTTAGTATTTGTTGTACTTTTCTCTTTTATTCGAGACTTATATTTCCGTTTATGTATTCGAGACTTGTACTTTTCTTTCGTTACACCATGAGCTTGTAATTTTATGAACGCATATCGATTTTAATCTATAACAAGCTTGGTTGGTCATTCTATTGTGCCATTCTCTCTATAATTGAATTTATCAGTATATACTACTTGTGGTGACTATACTCTTGCATGATGACAAACTCTTGTTATGAAATCTTATTTATTCTCTCTATTTTTTTTACGTAGCAATATGGCTCCCAAACGGAAAGCAACTAAATCTACTCGTGCTAACCCAGTTTCCGCCAGAACTACTGCAACAACTCCACCTGTTGTAGATCAAGCCATGCTCGACCAACTAGTTGAAGAGCGAGTGGCAGCAGCACTGGCTGCAGCAAATGTGAACAATTCAACTACTGATGTCGGAACCTCTAGACCGGCAAACAACAATAACCGTGGCTGTAACTATCAGGAATTCAAAAAGCTCATGACAGATTATTTTGAGGGAAACGAAGGAGCTGTTGTTTTGGTCAGGTGGTTGGAAAGGTTGGAAACTGTATTCCGAATCTGCAGATGTGCAGATGAAGACAGGGTTAAATTTGCATCATTTACCTTCAAGAATGCTGCTTTGACCTGGTGGAACAACTATCTGAAGTCGGCTGGCCATGATGCCGCCTATGCATTGCCATGGGAAAATTTCAAGGAAATGATGCTCAAAAAGTATTGCCCTCGCAACGAGGTCATGAAGTTGGAGGCCGAATTTTGGAATCTCAAAGTGCAAGGCACAGACATGGCCACATATAACCAGCGTTTTCAAGAGTTAGTCTTACTATGTCCTGAAATGGTACCGACTGAAGCTCGCTTGCTGGAAAGGTACATTGGAGGGCTACACCCATATGTCAAGGGGAATGTCACTACCTCCAAGGCTGCTGATCTCCATGAGACTATGGAGTTGGCCAACAAACTGACGGACCAAATGATTGAAGACTCTGTCGGAACAGTAGTGACAAACAAAAGAAAATGGGATGACCACTCCCGAAACAACCACACTAACCACCACTCAAACAAAAGGCAAGAAGTTGCTAAAGTTTACGCTGCTGAACCAACAGAAAAGAAAGCGTATGAAGGCAAATTACCATTGTGTAACCGCTGCAAGTTGCACCACAATGGTCGGTGCACGGTCAAGTGTCACAAGTGCCAAAAGATAGGACACATGACCCGGGATTGCAAGGCAAGGCCCCTCGCTAATGCACAAGTTGCACCAACTAACAACCCGAAGGCTGAGATAACATGTTTTGGATGTGGTGAAAAAGGGCATTACCGGAATGAATGCCAAAAGCCCAGTAATCAAGGAAATGGTGGTAACCGAGGTAACCAAGGTAACCAGGGTAATCAGGGTAATCAGAGGAACCAAGGAAACGGTAGGAATAATGTAGCTGCTGGGCATCAAGGAAATCAAGGCAATGGAGGAGGAGCCCGTGGGAGGGTCTACGCTGTGGGCAAGGTAGAAGCCCAAGAGGACCCGAACGTTGTGACGGGTATGTTCATTTTAAATAACCGTTATGCATCCATATTGTTTGATACTGGGGCGGATAGAAGTTTTGTTTCAACTGCATTTAGTCCACTTCTTGGTATTGCCCCGACCACTTTAGACATCATATACAATGTGGAGTTAGCTAATGGAAACATAGAAAGGGTAGACACTGTCATTAGAGGTTGTACCTTAAACCTATTAAACCACCCATTCAACATCGACCTCATGCCCGTTGAACTAGGTAGTTTTGACGTAATTGTCGGCATGGATTGGTTATCGAAGTACCATGCTTCCATCATTTGCGACGAGAAGATCGTTCGCCTACCATATGGGGACGAAGTCCTAATCGTAGAAGGTGACAGGAAAGATAGAAGAAACGCGTCAAGACTAAACATCATCTCTTGCACCAAGGCCCAAAAGTACATCGAAAAAGGATGTCATCTCTTTCTGGCGCAAGTTACCGAGAAGGAAGGAAATGAGTCAGAGGAAAAACGTTTGGAAGATGTACCAATCGTAAGAGACTTCCCAGAAGTCTTTCCTGAAGACTTACCTGGACTCCCGCCAACTCGACAGGTCGAATTCCGTATTGACTTAGTGCCTGGTGTTGCACCTGTGGCACGAGCGCCCTATCGATTAGCCCCAACGGAATTACAAGAACTCTCAGACCAGTTGTCGGAACTTTCAGAAAAAGGGTTCATCAGGCCAAGTTCCTCACCTTGGGGAGCTCCAGTCCTGTTTGTGAAAAAGAAGGATGGGTCTTTCAGGATGTGTATTGACTACAGGGAACTAAACAAACTCACCATTAAAAACCGATACCCACTCCCGAGAATTGACGACCTATTCAACCAACTTCAAGGTTCATACGTCTACTCTAAAATCGACTTGAGATCAGGATATCACCAACTTAGAGTTCGGGAAGAAGATATCCCAAAAACCGCATTTAGAACTCGATACGGTCATTACGAATTCCAAGTTATGCCATTCGGCTTGACCAATGCCCCTGCAGTATTCATGGACCTCATGAATCGGGTATGCAAGCCCTACTTGGACAAATTTGTGATTGTCTTTATCGATGACATCCTGATTTACTCCAAAAGCAAAAAGGAGCACGAGGAACACCTTAGACAAATTTTAGAGTTGCTAAAGAAGGAGGAGTTGTATGCAAAATTTTCAAAGTGTGATTTTTGGATACCAAAAGTGCAATTTATGGGTCACGTGATTGATAGTCAGGGCATTCACGTGGATCCTACAAAAATCGAAGCAATAAAGGATTGGGCGACACCTACCACACCCACCGAAATACGCCAATTCTTAGGACTTGCTGGTTATTACCGTAGGTTCATTGAAGGTTTCTCCAAGGTAGCAAAACCTTTAACTAAGCAAACCCAGAAGAGTGAAAAGTTTGAATGGTGTGATAAAGCAGAAGAAGCTTTTCAACTCCTCAAGCATAAATTGTGCAGTGCGCCTATATTGGCCCTACCTGAGGGCAGTGAAGATTTTGTGGTTTACTGCGACGCTTCGCACAGCGGCTTAGGAACTGTACTTATGCAACGAGAGAAGGTGATAGCGTATGCCTCACGCCAACTGAAGAAACACGAGAAGAATTACACAACACACGACTTAGAACTGGGAGCAGTAGTATTCGCACTCAGAATCTGGAGACACTACCTTTATGGTACCAAGTGTGTTGTGTATACAGATCACAAGAGCTTGCAATATATCCTTGACCAAAAGGAGCTCAACATGAGGCAACGCCGTTGGCTAGAATTGCTCAGCGACTATGATTGCGAGATCCGGTACCACCCTGGTAAAGCAAACGTGGTAGCGGATGCCCTTAGTCGAAAAGATAGACCAAAACCCCTGAGGGTGCGATCCTTAGGTATGACAATCGTTTCACCTCTCCCATCAAAAATCCTTGAGGCTCAGACTGAGGCACTCAAGGAAGAGAATAGACCCAACGAGAAAATCTATGGTATGCCTGAGAATGAAAATGGTTTTGTAAGGAGGTCTGATGGGACGCTGTGCTTCAAGGACAGAAGTTGGGTTCCGCTTTACGGGGGGATGCGTGACCTCATCATGCACGAGTCCCACAAGTCTAGATACTCTATACACCCAGGAGCCGACAAAATGTACCTTGACCTAAAGAAATTATACTGGTGGCCCAACATGAAGGCCGACATTGCGATGTATGTCAGTCAATGCTTGACTTGTTCCAAAGTCAAGGCTGAACATCAACGCCCATCAGGTTTACTGGTCCAACCAGAGATTCCCGAATGGAAGTGGGAACGCATAACTATGGACTTTATCACCAAGTTACCAAGGACATCCAGCGGTTACGACACTATCTGGGTAATCGTTGATCGTCTTACCAAGTCCGCCCACTTCCTACCAATCAAGGAAAACGAAAGCATGGATAAACTTGCACGGCTATACATAAAAGAAATTGTAGCACGACATGGTGTCCCAATTTCTATCATCTCTGATAGAGATAGCCGTTTCACGTCAAAATTCTGGAGATCACTTCAAGATGCTTTGGGAAGTAATCTTGACATGAGCACTGCATATCATCCTCAAACAGACGGTCAAAGTGAGAGGACCATCCAAACTTTGGAGGATATGCTGCGAGCGTGCGTGATAGACTTTGGAAATGGTTGGGATAGGCATTTGCCACTAGCCAAGTTTTCTTACAATAACAGCTATCACACTAGCATCAAGGCTACACCATATGAAGCACTTTACGGAAGGAAGTGTAGATCACCCGCTGGGCTGAAGTCGGAGAAAGTCAGATTACTAGTCCTGACTTGGTACAAGAAACTACTGAAAAGATTGTACAAATTAAGAACCGGTTACAAGCTGCACGAGATCGCCAAAAGAGCTACGCGGACAAAAGACGAAAACCACTTGAGTTTCAAGTTGGAGATAGAGTCATGTTAAAAGTTTCACCTTGGAAAGGTGTGATCCGTTTTGGGAAACGTGGAAAACTAAATCCCCGTTACATTGGACCTTTCAAGATTCTAGCCAGAATCGGGCCGGTAGCCTATCGACTCGAACTACCACAAGAACTCAACTCTGTGCACAACGTGTTTCATGTGTGCAACTTGAAGAAATGTCTCTCAAACGAAACTCTTGCTATTCCCTTGGAAGAAATCCAAATCGATGAAAGATTGAACTTTATTGAGGAACCGGTTGAAATTGTTGACCGAGAGATCAAACGGCTTAAGCAAAGTCGCATTCCTATTATCAAGGTCCGTTGGAACTCTCGAAGAGGTCCCGAATTCACGTGGGAGCGTGAAGACGAAATCAAGCGTAAATATTCTCATCTTTTCTCAACACCCGTGGGTAATTGTAAGTGAAACCGAGGACGGTTTCATTCCAAGGCGGGAAGGATGTGACAAACGGTAATTTTTCACCCATTATTAAATAGTAAATATTAATTTATTAGTGCCCAACTATTTGAAATAAGCATTCATAAGCTTACATAACTATTCGGGAAGCAAACCCGTATATTGCGACTTACGATAACTCATGACAACGACCATAATTATCAGAAAATGTGAAAATATTATTTTCTGACCTATACTGATATTTATTTACCGAACCGAGATTTTATCTCGAGCACAGCACGACACGCGTACCGACAGTACTTTAATTACGGCAACCATACAATAATTAATAAATGGTACTAAATACGTTCTTATATTACTATTATTAAGACGTTTCCCGCAGATATATTTTTCACATTCGCGTCGAACCAAAAATATTGCGTTACAGCAAAACTCAGCGAAACACGGGGTATACAAGACCCAATCACTTTAAAGTGAGCATAAATGTTAAATACCATTTTTACTCCACCATTTGATATACACGTTTATTAAAAAAAAAAAAAAAAAAAAAAAAAAAATGAAACGTTAAGGTAAAATAATCCCACACGCCTCAAAATAAAAAGGGATAAACACGTACTCTTTTTCCCTCTTCCCCACAAAACGCGTATTCACCTCCTACAAGAAAACCAGATCTGCTTTCTCTCCTTCTCTTCCCAAGAAGCAGATATCAAAAAAGAAAAAGAAGAAGAAAATCAAGAAAACATGTGGTTAAAAATCTATTGTAGTCTCGGATTCCTCTCCAAGGCTAACCCTTGCACGCCAAGGGGACACTTTCCCGCTGTAAATCTCTTATCCAACCAAGAAGAGTCACGAGATAACATATGAAGAAGCCAAGTTTTGTTTTTAGTCCATTTTTGGTTATAAACGATTTTCGATATACAAAAGGTTGGTATTAGGGTTACTAATTTTCCTTCTTTTTATTCCACCCGACCCATAATGGCACCACAACTTCCTTGGTGTGGATTGCTTGCTTGGGGCTCGGATTGGATCATCTTCTTGTAATTTCATCAAAGTATTGTAAGAAATTCAAAACCCTTGTTTGATTTAATTAAATTCGAAATACATATGTTTATGTGTTTGGTTAATGATATTGTTGTTAATCATGTTGAATCCGATAATTATTAAACATTATTATTGAAATCGATTGGTGTTTAAT
Source organism: Artemisia argyi (assembly GCA_030686995.1). Taxonomy (NCBI): domain Eukaryota; kingdom Viridiplantae; phylum Streptophyta; class Magnoliopsida; order Asterales; family Asteraceae; genus Artemisia; species Artemisia argyi. The sequence goes on from CM060708.1 coordinate 280,486,376, forward strand.
TGTTATGGGGTTTTGGAAATTAATAAGAATCTGAGTTTCTGATATACATTTGTTGTTAAGATGGTTATTTTAATTTGATTTTACAAGATGTAAACTTGTTTCAGTTTATTCATGTCGTATGAATAATTGGATTTTTCTTCTTGTTGTTGATTTAATCTTGTGTGGCTGTTAATAAACTCAAAACTAAAAACCTGAGTATTGGCTTATGAATTGGAAGTACTTATTTTAACTGCTTAGTACGCGCTGTAACTGATTTGGTTAGCCTGTTAGTGTTGGTTTTGGGTCGTAGGCCGAAACCCACTGTGGTGGAACCATAGTGGTGTATATGTGTTGGTCGTTTTGTTTTGGCAAGTGATAATGGTTCTTTTTTTCTTTGTGTCTGCTGTCGTGAGCCACCACTCCAACAGTGGGTAACCCGACGTTACTCATTCTTGATTAAACTTCATTCTCGCGTATCCCAAATATTAAGAGCACACTTGATAAATTTAAACTTAACATATTTGGCTTCGTTTCTTTCCCCAGTAATAACTTTTCAATTGTTTTAAATGGCATCGAAATGGGGATTCAACCTGGTTTTGGGTTATACTTGTGGAGTCGAGGGAATTGAGTCCAACGCAGGGTGCGTTTAGGGTGTTGGGATATGATAAAATGCGAACTAAATGGGTTGAGTCGTTTTACTTCTGAAACTGGATTTAGTGTGTGTCGCGAGGTCGAGACTGACTAATCGAGCTTGAGATGGGAATGTTTGGTGTTTAATCCTCTTTTATCAAACTCTCACCAACTGTTATAAAAAAATTTTCCTTACCTTGAGTGCACTTGAAAATATATTTCTGATTTTGAAATTTCCTCCAAAAGCTGTTAATGGTGAAATGAGTTACTGGTTTTTGTTTGTCAAACTCGTTTTGGGCTTGGACCCATTCCATTTGAACATGCCTAGGAGGCTAGGATGCATTTGTTTGTGCTAGTCATACCAGTAATTGCATATTTATTTTCTAAAATTGACAAGGTATAATGAAAACTTAATTTTGTGATCTTTTAGTGAATCGACAAACTTTGTATACTCGACCCATCCCACGACACATTCTCGACTTTCCAAATTTATATTATCGCGACATATTTTTTCCAACGTATGCAAATCGACATTATATGCGGTTTACTAACACGACACACCTCGAAGTTGATACTCCATACCTTCTAAACTATAAAAATTAAGTCATGAATCAACTAATGAAAATATAAAATTTGAAATATTGTAATCATTGATTAATGACATGGGTTTTAGAAAACGGATTCGAAACTTAATAGTTTTGCACCACTTCACCAAACTAATGAAGAATGTAAATTTTAACTTAACTTTTTTATTTATGTTTCTTACTATGGTTTATCTGAACTTAGTGAATTTATAAAAGTTTGACATTTAGTCACCTTGGACAAACTAAAACAATACATGGGGCATGCCCATTTTTCATCAAAATATATATAATTAGTTTACACTTTTTTTAACCGAGAATGAAGAATTTCATTAGTAACTTACCTTTAAAAAAAAAGAGAGAGAATATTAACTAAAGTATTTTACTTAACTCTGGTTAGATATTTTTATGAATAACATATACAACCCATTTAGTAGTATATACTCTCTTTGCAATGATATATACAAAGTCCGTCAACGCCTAACATCTATTCGTAATCATTTTCTGTGCCTCGTTTTTCAGTTATTGTCGAACCAAAGAGTTATTCGTCCTTGATATTTTATTATTTACTTAAATACTTGTACACTTCCAAAAGCCAATACTTACACACACTCAGAAAATTATTTTCAAACATAAATGCTGCCACACAAGCAACAACAACATAAACACTTTGAAACTTTAAAACTTATTTAAAATTCATTGAGTCTTAAACCCAAAACTGTAAACTAAACTTGCCATACTAATCTAGGTCGCGTGTCGGTGCCGCTCACTATCACTATTTGACTTTTCGCTATCGCGACTACTAATCACTAAGGTGAGTTTATAGCCCCACTTTGCTTATACTCGTTTACAAAACTATGGGGTGAGAAACATGCAAAACATTTTCTGGACCATGCTATTATTTCTCAACACTATTGCGTAGTTAGCCTAAGCCCTGAACCCACTGTTATGCCCACTTTCATGAACCGTTAATTCCTGTTAGGAAGCGCGATTGATATAGATAGATCTATTGGGGGTAACTCCCCCGTTCGGTTGGCCAGACGGGTCAATGCGAACGTATACCAAGTCGGACTACGAGTGTATTGGGTTAAACACTCGCTATGGGCCCTCACTTTTATTATATGTGCTACATTGTGGCATACTATACTGTTTAGCTTCGGTTGCATGAACTTAGTGCTAGCACGATAGACTATTTTTGTATGACATTATATGCGTTGTAATGTTTGTACACAAAACTATTGGTCCACATTACTTTACTGATAAACCTATAGACTCACCAGCTTTTTGCTGACTTTTAGCATGTTTTACTCAGGTGTTTGAGCTGCTTATTTTCGTCAAGGCATGGCAAGGCGATGGTCATAATCTATTTACCTAAGTGTTTTTACACAACATTATGACTTGTTTTTATGGGACCATTTGACGTTGGGCTTATCTATTTACTTTGAAACTTGATGTAAACTTGAACGAATTTTAATGAAATGTATTTTTAACGGAGTATGTATTCCGTTCTTTATTATCTTGTGTTGTGATCTCCAATTTAGTAGCACCCCATGACCCGAATGCTTCCGCTGTACCGATTTTGGGGGTGTTACAGTTGTCTTGTCTATTTTCTCAGGATTCACAGGTTATGTATGACAAGAAGATGATTTATATTCTGGAAGGGAAGCTTTGATTGTTCATTTTCTTGGAGGAAGATTTAACCTGGCCACCTTATTATCCATACCGAGCGAATCAGGGGAGTATTTGATTTTATTCTTTTTACTTTTTCACTTTTACATTCTTTACTTGAACATTGGGGACAATGTTCATCTTAAGTGTAAGGGGAGGGTAAAATGATGATACCTTACATGTACACTTCCGCTTGAGTTTGTTTTGTTTAATAGTAGATGTGTAATAAAACTATGAGAAATACTTGTTAGTGCAATTTTAGCGCCAAATTTAAATTTTTTTACAACATTTAGGAGTGAAACTTTAGCCATAGCAAGCATCTCATGGATAGGAGATTGTATGACTAGCACATAACCATATATTCAGAAAAAATTTTCACCCAAATATGTGAGGTTCGCCTTTAGATTTGATAGGAAAAGCATTTACTATTAGTGCTTATGAGTGTCCCGGTAGCATTTAGATTATAGAACTTGTGATGGCGATGCATCCCGAGACCGCTAGTGAGACTACATTCGTGTAGTAGGATTTACTACATGATAAGAGGCATTAGGATCACCCTTGTGTTAAACCCGTATCATAATTACTTGACCATTTAAGTCATATTACTTGGCTAGTTAAGTCAACTAATTTTTCCCACACCCTTAGCGTTGTACTCATTTTTAGTACACGAAACCCCTAGTACACCCCTCCGAGCGTATCTTTTCGTTTCTAACTTTAAGCATTTTACTTAAAGGAAGAATTTGGTACATCCCACTTAAATGTACAACCAAATCGCCTTAGCCTTCCGTGTATGCGCTCATCTTTAGTGCATTATTGTTATTTGTTAAACCCTAAGTTAACTATCTAATTGATTACATGGTTGCTAAGTCGAGTCATATCCTTGTACATATTGTTTTGGGACGATTGGGACTCATGGGTAAAGTACTTATTTTATGGAGTAATGGGGAAGAACATCATATATTACCCCCGTATGTACGTTAATCTTAAAAGTGCTCCAAGTGTTTTGATTTTCTTAATTCGAGTCATTAGATTAGTTTATTGTAAAGTATATAAAAATTCAAGTGTAAGGGGAATTTTCATCCCCTATGATGTATTATTTTGGATGGTAGGGTAAGAGTGTATGCAAAAAAAAAAAATAAAAAAAAAATAAAAAAAAAATCGAAAAATCAAGGAAAAGAAAGAAAAAAATAGAAAAAAAGGAAAAGAGAAAAAACATACGGTCTACCATCCCTTTTTATTCTATGTTTATTTTATGTTTTTGTTATTTTTCATTTATTAGCTTAAGTCGAGTCTAGTCTTGGCTTAGCAACGCCATATTGTACATGTAATTAACCAAGATTGTTAGCTCGCCATCAGTAAAACTTCCTTTATCCAACAAAACCGTGTATTTCATATCCCTATACCTAACGTTACAACTCTTTAAAAGACCTTTTGATAGTTTATCCTAGGTGCTTACGCCATGTGGTGGAGGTTTGATCCTTTCCCAAGCCTATGGTAATCTATTTTGCTATGACAGGTAGTGAGAGATATCTTCCGTTTCCATATTGTAATTTATACTTTATTACACCCGAGAGATGTGAGTATCTATACACTATTTGTGAGGTGCTTGTGTATGACCTCCGTGCTTGTCTATTGGTCTTTGGTGGAACGATTATTTGTTGTAATTACTTTTATATTAGTCTTAAACGACCCCTAACTTGTATTTTGAGTAGAATAAAAGCGCATTTGCTTGAGGACAAGCAAATCTCAAGTGTAAGGGTATATGATGAGGCAAAAAATGACCCACTTTTAGGGGGTCATTTAAGCCCGGAATTGAATTTATTTGATCAAATATTGCCCTAAATCGTTCATTTTGTGATTTTAGGTACTTTGGGAGAGAAATCTGGAAAAGGAAGCAATTCGGACATTTTTTGGAGCATAAAAGTGAAGAAAACGCCAAAGTCTTAATTTTCCTTGCTGGGAACAGTAGGTGACGGCGTTAAGAAGGAAATTCTGACGGCGTCAAGAGTAATTTCCATGACGACCCAGTACAGAATTGAAGGCGTCACGAGGTAGAGCGTCAAGAGTAAAATACGTGACGGCCTGGAAAATGCTATAACGTGACGGCGTCAAAAGTAGATCAAGGCAGTCCGAGAAGTATTTTGGCGTCGAGATGACGGCGTCACCAATTTGGTCTTGACGCCGTCAGCCTCAATTTCCTATATATAGTTTTCTAATTTTCATTCATCAAAAAGAGAAGTTTTGGAGAAACCCTAAGGCCGAACTTAGTACGAATTTTACAGGTTTTTCAAGGGTTCTCAGCCCTTGAACCCTTTCATGTGTAATTAAGATAAGTATTCTTTTAATTCAATCAATATGTCTATGTGTTGGTTGTCTATATCTTGTTCTTGTCTTAATTCCATCATGCTAGGCTAGATCTATCTTGTGTTTGCTTGGATCTAATGAAACCTAGATGTTAATTATGTGTTGATTACTTGTTTATGGTTGTATTGGATGAATGATTTCAATGTTAGCCTTAAGAAAACTGGCAGATCTCCAATTGGTAACATGCTTGAACGTCTTAGGAAACATGAACTGACGTGCACTAGGTTTTATTGGTTGTATTTAATGCATGAGTAAATTCTAATGATCCCATGTTAGGAGCTTCTTAGCCGGCTCGACATAGGAGTGAAGTAGGCACTTATAGGATTGGGGAATTAAGTGCGCCACCCCATGAGTGGTATTAAGGAATACAATCCGTCATCCACGAAACTATAACAAGTAATTAACGTGTAAAAGATATCTAGGGAGTAGTGAAATCTAAGTAAACACAACTTCTCCACTTATTGCTTACAACCTTAGTTAATTTAGTTTATTTTCATTTTTAGTATTTTATTTTGATTGCATCTTTAGTATTGGGTTAGTTGACTAGCAACTAATTCCGCCCAAATCCTTCAAACCCGAGATATTTACTTGCTTTTTAAAAAATATAAAAAATACAAAAATAATCATCCTTCATCTTTAGAACTAGTATTTAGGTTTTCTAATCCTAGCGACACTATTCCTAGCTGAACGATCAATCCCCCAGACTTGTCACTATACTATACTACAACGATCAGGTACACTGCCTGGTGGGGGTTGTAAGCTTCTCAAGATCCCTTGAGAGGTAAAGCCTGGTGCGATTCCCGCATATCAGTAGTATTTATGGTGCAACACTATAAAAGCATCGAGTTTATGAGCTTATCAGAGTTATTATCAAGGATGGTCACTTCGATCACATTTGAAGATTCGAGTTGGTAACGTGAGGACACCAGCTTATGAAAACCAAGTAGGGTGTTCATCATGACGTCCACTAATGACACACTTACTTGCTACATTATGATTAGCTCTTGCATTTTTAAGCTTTGACTTTGGATGAACGAAGAACGGTGATGACTTGGTCATAGGCTAAGACTATTAGTTTCAATTCTTTTTCATTTTACACCCATTATGTGCATTCCATGTCTTATCCTACTATTTCGTCGTGAATCATGCTTAGGTGAGGGAATTGAGCAGGCATTGGTGTCTTGCCCGGCGTTCCGGTCATGTATCAAGGTTTTTTGTCGCCTTCGCGCGTAGTATGTTAGTAACAACACTACACCTAAGCCTTATATTTGTTCTCCCAATATTGCCTTCAAACATTGTTTTAAACTTAGCTCTAGTGGTGGAGATTTGTGTATCCGCCAAGCCTATGATAGAATATATGCTATGACTATGCTTTGAGTGATCACCCAAAAAATTGACACGTAGAATAGAGAGAGTATGTGTGTTTGTTCCCCTTTTCGTGAGGTGTTTGGCTTTAGAAATTTTAGCATAGGAAGTTTTTAAACTCATATTCCCTAGATTAAGTGGGAAATATCTTTTTAGAAAAAAAATTCTAATAAGGTCTAATTGAGGGCAAGTAGAGTTTAAGTTGGGGGGGGGGGGGGTATTTGATGAAGTCAAATAATCTGATTTTCTTAGTGTCAATTTCCCCTTGACTATTTAAGCTTAATATTGTTATTAGTTTTGTCTTATTCTTCATATTTCGTTTCAGGACTGTTAATAGAGTATGAAACGACAAATGGACGAAGTTGGATTCAATACGGGCAAAACCAAGACAATGTACCTATGACATGAAGACTACGACGTAACTAAGTGTTGCTGTTATGTCGTAGCTAAATTATGACATGGAATTATCCAGTGTTGTAAAAATCGGCCATGGCGGCTGATACGGCGGCGCCATGGCGGATTTCGGTGGTCAACCGCCATGATATTTCCCATATCGGTCTAACTTGGCATTTTTGGTCAAAATCGGAGCTTGGCGGTCAAAATCGATCAAAAATCGGCCTTGGCGGCGGTCGGTCAACGACGGTCAACTTCGGATACGGGTTTTTTTTTTTTTTTTCAAATTCACGCCGGTCAACGTCGTTTAACTTCAGATCTAAGGTTTTTTTTTTTTTTTTTTCATATTCACTTCAGATCTAACCTAGATATAGGGTTTTTTTTTCTTCATATTCCTTTATAATTTATGGTCTCCGCCATGGCGCCGCCAAGACCGATATGGCGGATTTCAGGGGTTGACCGTCACGGTACCGCCGAGCGATATTTACAACCTTGGAATTATCTATACATTTAAAACTACGTCGTAACCAAACTAAAAGATTACGGCGTAATGTTGACACCGTAGCAACTAAAAGCAATACATGAAGACTACTACGTAGCTATACAAGGGAATTACGACATAGTGTTGATTACGGCGTAACTACTCAACTAAGTTACGCCGTAACTAGCATTATGGATAAGATAAGACGAAGATAACACTAGCTACGGCGTAACTACTTATAAGGCTACGCCGTAGCCATGTCCTGCCTATAAATACATGACGAAATTTCACCTTAATGATCATCTCCCCTTTCCCAAACCTGGTCTAGGGTTTGGGAAGAGCAACCACAGAATAAGAAACTAGTTTTACGAGTTTGAAGACAGAAGTTCTCGTCTACTACAACAATTTGTATTTGATTTTGGATTCTCTTATGTTTTTCTAGTAATCATTTGATGAATTCATTTTATTAATTCAAGTTTAGATAAGTGTTTTATTCTTTTTTATTTCTTTATATAGATGTCTTCATTGTCCATTCATTTACACTAGTGTCGGTAGTATTATAAGCTTGCTAGTATCTAGTGAACTAGGGAAATTGACCATAGGAACCTGGTTAACTAGATTGCGAAGAAAGGAAGGAATTCGCCATAGTACAACATGTCTTCATGTAGGAATTAAATATAGGATCACCTAGCAAGTGGAGGTACTTAAGAAGTTAGAGAGATCTAAGATCTGAGAGGCCGGGTCTCTAACGAATGTGATTTATTAGGTTTGGCACTTAATGACTCAACCGAGTATCTAATCTCCGCTTACTTACAGAGGGTAGTGCCTTTAGTTCAAGAGACGATATTAGGGAAGATAGACTAAGATGACTTTACACTACGATTCTTAGTGATATTTATGCCACTATATTTAGTTTAATAAACCTGAATAATAGCTTGATGAACTTGGGTAAGACTTTATCTTCTCACTTTCTATTTCTAATCCGAATTTGTGACTTAATTACTACAAACCAATATTTCCTTATCAACTTATTATCTTTTAGCAATCTTTATTATATAACATACTTTGATTCCTTTCATAACAGCTCTTAGAGACGACACTCGGATTTACCTAGGCTTTACTACATTTGATCGGGTTCTCTGCCCGTTAGTATATGTTTATCCCTGTATATCTCAGTTTATAAATTTAAAACAGGATGAAAATACGCATCACTTACCTCCAAAATACTTCCTATTAGGTGATGGTGTGAAGTTCCACAATGAAACACCTTCATTGAGAAAACTTCGGGATGATCAACTGTTTCATAAACAAAAAACATTAATTAGAATAACGACATTAACAACATTGAATAACATACATTTTATCCCATTATATGTTCTTATCATAAATTATGTACGGATTGAATGTTGAACCATCATTTCGGATGTACCATTCTTGTAGTCCAATTACCATAAGTGAAGTTTTTGAGAGATTACAACTTTGGGGATCATATTTGCATTCAAAATATGGTTTTTGGATACGAAGAGTTATTTAATTTAGGGTTCGAGTGTTTTGTGAAAAGCAGTGTTCTAAAAGGCGTGTCAAAGCGCCACAAACGTGTCACGAAATGGACCTTAGCGGCTGATCTAGGCGTGGCGCAAAAAGGCGTGAGATAAGGCGAGAAAAGGTGCGCCTTTTGGTAAGGCGTGACACCACTTTTTGAACCAGTTTATTTTATTTATTTATTTTTTATTTTTTTAACTAGTTTGAACTAGTATTTGGAATTTGGGTTATTTGGTATGTGGGCCTGGTAATTATATAATATGTAGTAGTCTAAATGTCTAATATATTACGAGTAATATGATCTAAAATTATAAATATATAAATTTATAAAAAAAAAAATTGCCGCTTTATTGACACCTTAAGAAACGCAAAGGTTCTGTAATGGCGCCGTAAGGCTTGAGGCGCCACCATGCCGCCACGTCACGCCTCACACATTTTATAACCTTGGTGAAAAGTCAACTGAAAGTGAAAGTGTTAGATACGGCAGGGAATATAAATGGGGACCACATGTAAAAATACGAAAATAACCTCGTGTGGAAGGCATGTGTATGTGCTAACATACCCAGTTAACGTCGTTAGAAACCAAGGACGAAAATTTGCTCAAAGGTTTCTTACAGGGACGATTTTTGCACTTTTGAAATGATTGAGACAAAACATGTAATTTGGCCAAAGTTCAGGGATGATTGTTGCAATTAACTCAATAGTAAAAAAGTGACATTTTGGGTAATTCGTGACATCCCACCCACTTTTTAGATATAGATTAAAAAAAGAACCGATTTAAAAACCGAAAAAAAGTGATGCGTTACAATTGAGGACCTTTTGAAACTGCTTACCCATCCAACTACCCCCCTTCAAAAAGAAAAATCTCCCTCCCTCCCTTCACTTTCCGATCAAAAATCACCATGGCCGAAACTAATCGAATATCCGTCTACGAAGCTTTAGGATCCGGCACTGGTATATACATATATATATTTCTCTTTCATTTTCATTCGATATCATTATTTTATTCAAGTATAAGTTATTGTTTATGGTTTCTGATACATTGTTATGATAATCGAGTTACAATATAAGTTTGATTCATTAAGTTAATGATTATATGAAATTTTATTTGTATTGTTGATGCATAGTTGTAGTAATCGAATCACATTTACGTTTTGCCTATTTGAAACGTTGTTTTACATATTTTGATTGGGTGATTTAATTCTTTATTATTGTTGCTGGTGTTAGACTTGTAGGCAATCACGCGTGACCATGGTGCTTTATTACACGCAGTCTTACAGTTGCGGATGCCGGATACATTGTTATACTAATCGAACTAGAGTTATAAGTTTGTTTTATTAGTTTGATGTTCGTGTGATACTTTTGTTGTTGCTGAGAGATTGTTTTAATACTTACGGTTTAGGTTTGTATGATCGAGTCGTTTTTCATTCGTTTATTGATTGATTGAGATGATCTTGTTGTTGATGCATTGTGTTGGTTTAGTTATAGTTTCATGGTGTTGCAGTTGCTTCAACATTGTTATAATAATGGAATTACCGTTTACATCTGTTTGATTGATTCATTGTAACAATCCTATGCTATAATGATCGAATTACAGTTTAGATTTATATGATTGGTCTTTCCATGGCTGCTGTTTGTTTTGATTGATCGATTGAGATGATTTTGTTGGTGTTGGCATACTGTGTGAATTGAGTTATTGTTAATGTTGCAGTTGCTGATACATTGTTATGGAGGAACTGTTATGGTGGAGTTGTGTTGCTTATCGGCTCAACCGTTTTGTGGTTGCTCTTTGAAAGAGCAGGATATAGCTTCTTAGCATTTGTTGCCAATTCTCTACTGCTTTTGGTTGTTATTCTGTTTTTCTGGGCGAAATCAGCGTCTCTTCTCAATAGGTATGTGTGTTTGATTTACAAAGTTTTGAGTATCGTTCATAAAGTTAATAGTAAAAGTTTGATTTTATATGTGTAACTGTAGACCTCTGCCTCCGATTCCTGATTTGGATATATCAGAGGAATCAGTTCTCGTTGCTGCTGATGAGATGCGAGTGTGGGTTAATAGTGCTTTAGCCACTGTGCATGAAATTGCTGTTGATGGAAACTTGAGGACTTTAATTTTGGTATAATTTCTTGAATTTTATCTGTTTTTACACGAATTATGTTTTTGAGCTTTACTTGTTTGATGTGGTTCAAAATTTCAGGCTGCTTTTGGCTTATGGTTGGTGTCGTATATCGGTAGTCTGTTTAACTTCCTTACACTGATCTATATTGGTGAGTCATTTTCTGTATTATAAAGGTTTAGCATGCAATCATTAATGGTATCTTTATTGACTTGATATATGATCTTGATTTTACATCAGGGGTTCTTCTTAGCTTGTCTGTTCCGTTCTTGTACGAGAAGTTCCAGGCTCAAGTAGATGAAAAGTTGATATTTGTACATAAGAACATGAGCACAGTATTCAAGAAAGTTGATCTCATCTTGGAAAAGATTCCAATGTCCCAAAAGAAGCAAAAGAAGACTGATTAGGCTAAGGGTAAGCACACAATTACTCTCCCTTCTTATAGAAAGGAAAAACAAAGGAAAATACTGTGATGTGCGTGTTTAGTTGGTTCGTAATATCACTGAGTATTTGTTTTGGCAACAAATGTTTTTGTGGTAAGTTGATCATACTTGTTTTTACTTACACTTAGGATCAATTATCAAGTTAGTCAAAGAATATTCAAGTGCACTATGGATGAATTATATTTCATTAATGGTCGTTTTTCATTTTTACTGCCCCTCTACTAAATTAGGATTCAAGTTTTTTACTGTCGTCTTGAGGCTGTAGTGGAACATTGTGCATGGATTGGGGTATTGATTATATAGAAGACACAAAGATGCGTATCTGTGGGTGCCTTAAGTTGGACTTTAGAGTGTTCGCAAAACTTAGTGTCGTAGTTCTTGTTTGACTTTGGAGCCTTTCTTTATATGCCCCATTTCTTATGGGTCATGTCAGGGGTACTGACACTGCACACATTTTGGCTGCCAACGAGTACTACATTCCTGTCACACACATATAGTTTTGCATATTCTGCTGTTATACTGAATAGGTAGTATGATAAGCCTCGGCTGTATTTAAGTAAATACAAATAAGATAACAGGAATAATGTACACAATAGGTTTGATTGACTTTGTAACTCTCTTTAATCAATCAAATATAACATAAAAGAAAATGTTTTTTATTTCATATTTTATATTCTCTTAAGTCTTAACACTAATTTATATCCTGCTACAACTACTATTCTAATTTTTTTCTGAAAACATCATCATCTATCAGGTACATAAAATAACATTGATAATACCGATATACCCTAATACAGTAAAACAATACTTTTTTTTTTTCCTTGGCATAAGGGTGAGGTACTCATAATTAGGATCATTTGATATGTAAGGTATAAATACATCAACTGGTACATGTGGGTATGAATGTTTCATCGCTCTTTTCCACATCTAAAAGATATAGGCTGCTCTTGTCACTCATTCCTGATTGCGATTTCGAGGAGTTAGAACTGAGATTATATTTGTGTAATTACAATTGGAGGATGCAGAGGAAACCTTTTATGCTGGACTAAGGTGTGAGAGAGCAGTGCCAGTAATGTGAATAGAGCTGATTGGTTTTATACAAGCCTTTTTCAGTGTTTAGTATCACCCCGTCATTTATAGCAACCTTGGATGTGGGGGTCTTCACTTTGAGTGTTAAGTATGTGGTTTCAGTACCTGTGAGCGCCTCCATACATGTACTGCTTAATAGAATTTGTTGTGTGTTTTCCTTCTTTTTTTTTCTTCTTTGAAGGGCTTATGGTTATCGTCTTCTTATACATGTTATGTTACTTCCGCATCAAATGTCTTGGCTTGACTTTTGAATATCAAACCCAGTGCTTCAAAACACAACTAAAATGGAATTTTTGTATCTTAGAACATCAACTGTATATTAGCAGTTCTCGAATTACAGGAAGTGGCTGTCATCTTTTGTTTCAAACGTTAATAAACTCAACGGTGTCGTATTGTCTTAAAAAAAATACCTCTTTTACTACCATTGACCTAGTGAATGGATTGTTACTTAGGCCTCATAAATTCAGTATGAGTACTGTTACTGTTTAGTCCTTGGATGATTGAGTCTCATTTAATAAGTATGAGATAGTTAACTAGGGCCCTGATGGGTGATCTTATTTCTTTCACAATAAGACCTGGACAATTATCCCTACCCTCAGTAGCTTATGAGTTTACGGCCATCCCTTTGGGGGGGGGGGGGGGGGGGGGGGGGGACGGTTTCCTTCTTCATTTTCCCCTTTAATCGCCCATTCGCGCGTGTGTGTCCACACCCCAAATTAACTTGACAAGAAATCCAGTATAAACCACTTGCTTGCTTGTTGCCTGGTGCTTAAGGTTATTTACTTTTTTTTTGTCTTCAGGTCTCTTGCTCCAGTTGCTTTCAACTCATGACCCTTGGAAGAATTGACAGAGATCATGCTTACTGATGGATCTTAAAAGGCGATACTTTATTTTTGATCTTTCCACTAGTGCTTACTGAACTTCCGGATGCTGAAAATTTTTGACAATTTGTTTTTTACTAGAACGAAACATTTACATGTTGGAAGGTTTTTTGGAACTGATGTTGGAAGGTTTTTTTAGTACAAGGTCTGAGTAGTTAAGTGAATTACCTGTTTGTGAATGTAGTTTTTAGTATTTTCTGGTTCAGACAGGTGACATTATAATGGTTGGAAGGATGTATTGGGTGCATACTTGTTGAAATGTTTGCTGAAGGTAACACAAAAGGGAAGACCAATTGCAACACATTTACTTATATTTTACATTGTAGGAAAACACTTGATAAATTTAGCTTATACCATAATACTTGATGGTAAGACTCACTAGATAAATGGTAAACGTTGATCAGCCTAAAAATTATTTGCGAAAACTAGCAACAGTAACCATATTAATTGTTTACGAAAGTAATTACCACTGAGGTGAAGACTAATAGGCGTCGGGGTGTGAGTTTGGAAATGACTCCAAATTGCAACGAGGATGGTAATACGGTTCTAATAATGGTATATTTGCAATGACTCAGCAGCACATTTGTTAAAATAATAATAACGTATCTAGAAATTTGCTTGACCATTTGGAATGGAAGCCTAGAAGGTGAAAATATAAATCAAGCTTGTCCCATTAAAGACCGTCATCTGCAGAAAGTCATTTGGTAGTTCATTCTGAAATGTATGTATTCAAATCGAGTTAATCAGTGAGTCCGGATCATGCAATTTTCGTATCAACCATGAGTATTGTGTTGTTACTTCTAGTGGTCCTGATTAAGACTTACTGTCCCCGTAAGGAAGTTAAGAAATTGGAGATTGAATTTTGGAATCATAAGGTGAAGGGTACGGACATGACAGCCTATAACCACCGTTTCCAAGAGTTGTCACTCTTGTGCCCAGACATGGTCAGTACTGAGGCGCTCGATTAGTCCGTTCCTAGGAGAGGAGATCCTATCGAATGTAATACTAAGTATTACTTTATGTGTTTGTTTAGAATCCTACTTATCCCGGTTACAAAGTTTCATTTAAATAGGTTTATTAAATATAAGAAAACCTTACTTAGGGATTGTGCAGAAGGGACTTGTATAGTGTGCTTTAAAGTGAGTACACTAAGGTTTAATATAGATTTTATATTAAGAATTAGTTTTCATGCATTAGAGACTTGTACATAGGCTTGAGAGACTTGTACATTTATAGAAAACATGTATATATTAATTAGGGTTTGTGATTTTATTACATAAAATCATGATTTTGAAAATTTAGAGCTTGTATCGGGAAACGTAAAGCTAGGGTTTTATGCTTTAGAAGCTTGTACATTAGTTTTGGTGTGTTGTACTTTAGGGTTTATGATTTCATTATGTAGAATCATAATTTTAATAAGTTAGGGTTTCGTGAAGCATGACAAAAAAGGTGATCCAGCAGAGAGAACTTGTTCTTGATGATCCTTATGGAATAAGCCAATTAGATAGTATCCAATCATTTAAAGTTTTTAAAAAGTTTATAGTATGGTTCGTAAATCGTAAATCAGGTAAGTCACTTGGTTTCAAACCAAAGTATTTACTTAAAATAGATTCGGCTTTTTAGTTGAAATAGAAACTAATCTTCTGGAATATAATTTTGAATAAGAAAAAGGTTAATACTTTCTCCGTCCATAATAATTGTCCACTTATAAAATGCACACCCACTAACTACACTTTACACTAATCAAATATCATTTTTTTTTTGTTAAAATCTCTTCTTATTGGTTGAAATAAAAAGTGAACATTCTAAAATAGCAATATATTGATCTCATATACTCAGTGCTCTTAGTTTCATGTGTGAAAAGATTTAAAATTAAATTAGACAAATGTAATGAGATGCTTAATTTATGAGTTTAATATACGTTTAATTTAAGTGATTCACACATGAAAAAAAAAAAAAAAAAAAAAAAAAAAAAAAAAAAAAATCTTTATTCTTTGTTTCTAAGGTGGTGTTTGTTTTCCATAAAAAGGCTCTTAACAGCATCTTAATCTGAACCATTCAGACGCGGTCAGACATTTTGGTCATACAGACTGACTCCTCCCAAACCAATCAGTCAACCGTGTGCAGCTGTTAGGCCCACCTGGGAGAAAGTGCAAGTTAATATTGACCGTGGAAGTACAGGGAAATCCCCGGGTCGTTAAATCCCAACGAGATTGAAATTGTATTTGTAAACGAGTATGAGAGTGAGTGGTACTGAGGACAGTAACAAAGATGATTTGAGGGTTTATTATACTACTGATTGCTTGATATTTGGAAAATATGAAATTATAACAGAAATACAGATATAAGCACAAAATCAGATAATCAGATAACAGACAAAGAAAAGTGGTATTTAACAAGTTACAAACTACAGGGGTAAAAAGTGAAACTTTTGAAAACTTAAAATTAAAGAAAATGGAAAATGAAATTGAAACTATGAAAATGATTATTATAATATTTAATTACTATTTAATTAATAAAACTAATTAAAATCTAATTTAAAACTTAATTTAAATTAACTAAAAATTATAACTATTACAAATTAATCTAAAAACTTAAATAAATAATTTCTAAATAAGAACTTGAAGAAAGTATAAAAAATGAAAATAAATATTTTTGTCTTTTTATGAGTATTCTATTAATTATAAACTATTTAACTTAATTAATCTAATTAAACTATTTTAAATTACTATTATTACTAAATTACCTTAGAAAATTATGATAAAATTTAAAAAACTATTTAATTACTACAGGAATACTACAAAATTATAAAAAGTTGCTAAAAATTATATTTAAGCTAAATTATTAATTAATTACTTATTAATTAATTTTAAACTAATTTAATTAATTTAAATAAGAAAATTAGAAAATGGACAGTGAAAATTATGAAACTATTTTTTAAAAGTCTTAACTACTTTATAAAACTTAGGAAAAATATAAAATTCTACTTTAGTTAATTAAAATTAAAGAAATCTATTTAATTACTAATATTACCTATTTAATTATTTAAACTAGTTTTAAATCTAATAAATAGTAAACTGCTTAGGAAAATTCTAAGAAAATTATTTTAACTACTTTAAGGTACTAGGTAATTTATAAAATTATAAAATTGGACAAGTGCTTATTAATAAGCTAAGATGAAAATTAATTAAATAATTTCTATTAAATAGAAGCTATCACTATTTTTATGTTTGCTTTTTCTGGTTTTTCTTTTATAAAACTACTTAAATACTTAAATAATGAAACTTTAACAAAGACAACTACTTTGGAAATCAAGAATAAGCACTGTAAGTGCTTATTAGCTTATACAGTTGACTATAGTTGACCAAATTAAGAAATAAGCTAAGTTGAGGTTATGTGGGGTCCACTATGGTTAAACTAGGTTCACCTAAGTTACTTATACCTATTTAAGCTAGATGTGGGGAGATAAGCTCCTAGGATAAGCTGGAAAGCCCAAATAAGCACTTGCTTATTTGGTTTCTGACTCAGAAATGGGACAGAGTTTGGGGACAAGTTTAGGTGGGGTCCACTGATCTATAGGTCAAACTAAGGGTCAAGTTTTAAACCTGGGTAGGAGGGGGGTTGTAAGAAGTTAAGTTTGAGGTGTGGGACCTACTGGTGTGGGCTGCAGCCACCACTAAAGTTGGTGGTGTAGTGGTGGTAAGCTGGTGCAAAGGGTATTGGTTTACCCTGCAGTCTACTTCCAATGAGTGTGGGGTCCACAAGAGTGAAAGGGGGTTCAAACTAAATCTAGGGGTTCAAAACTAAGGTGATAAGCTACAAATTGAGCCAATAAGCTACCCTTATGGTTCACTAATAAGCTCTATGTGAGCCTTTGAAATGGTGATCATATTCTGAGTGATCAGTATGGCTTGTTTTACACAGGTCACAAATTGGATCCTAAAAGCTATGCTACAATAAGCTAAAGGCTAAACTAAACCTAGATGTGAAAAGCTGAGGTATTAAGCTATAATTAAGCTGAATCCTAGGATGTGGGGTCCACTGAGTTGGTCAGAAATCACCACCAAAGTGGTGGTGATGGACTGGGTCTGAATGAGCAGGGCACACCTTTGCCCTACAAGTGAGTTTGAGGGTCTGTGGAGCTCAGGGTAAAAATCCTAAAAATATAAGGCTTATGGAAACTTAAAGATGAGGTGGTAGTCTATTACTAAAACAAATTTCAAGTCTTAAAACCTACTCCTAAATTCTAAACAATTCTTGGAAGTTTTGTAAAAATCTGAGAATGACTATTTGACTTTTGATGAAACTTGAGCTACTTTGACTTTGATGAGTTTCTAATCAATCCTACTAGTTATTTATGATGTAATAAGCTACTGAGATATGAAGTTAAGTTATATTACCAACTAATGAACTAGTATGGTGAAAATGGAACTACAAATTCTAACAGTTAATTAGTAAAGAGAGATTTAAGGCTATGTTGACTATTTGATTAATAAGGACTAAATTTTATAGTTTGATTAACCTAAATAGACCTAATGTAGCATGTAGCAGTCAAGAACAAACTCATAAACAACCTGTATGCCACAGCTATAAGCAGAACCAAACACTCCTTTATATGATAGATTTGAAAGTTTTAAGAGGTAAATGGCTTATAAAACTTATGCTACTGATCCATACTGACTTATTATGATATATTAAGTATTAATAAGTGCTTAGAAACAGATAATGACCACAAATGCACACTAATGCTAATTATACTAAGTTGACTGTGAACTTTTGATTATTTAGTAACTATTAATTCCAACATACAAGGTATTAATTTAAGGTTATATTATAACTATATAAGACTGAATAAGCATGAAACAACTAAAAAATAAGCAATGAACAAAGCTACATGATTGATCCCAAACAGTCAACCTAATTGACCAGGTGATGGTCAACAAAGTCAGACAGCCTAGAGTCAATGCTCCGAGGAATACAGTGTTTTCCCGGGTCGTTAAAGTCCCGACGAGGTGTGAATGGCAATCAAACGGTTATTTGATCGGGTGAATCTGGATGGATAAGGGTTTGAGTGAGATTAAACTAAGGAATTTACAACGAAATAGCTTAAACAAGCTATGTGAATAAGACGGGAAGCTAGGAAAAACCAGAAACGATTAAAACCTAAAAACGCGTACGTTACGTTTAAATAAAACGTAAACGTACAAAATAAAAAGTGAAAACGTAAATCTGAAAACACCCAGGGGGTGAAAATGACTTTTTTACAAAGTTAAAAGTAAAAGAAACTTTTTAGAAAATTAAAATAAATTTTTACACTAATTAATTATTTAATATTAATTAAAAACTATTTATTACTTATTATTAATATTTAAAATACTTAAATATAATACATTATTAATTAAATACTAAAAATGTGAAAATAAAATTTCTAAAATTGTAAAATGACTAAAAATAAGTTCTAAAATTAAAAATAACTATTTTTGTCTTTTTGTGATTTTTCTATTAATTAATTACTTATTAATTACTAATTATTAATTAAACTATTTTAAATTAAGAAAATTACTAAATGAACAGTAAAAATTCTAAGAAAATTTCTAAAATTACTTTACAACATATAAAGGCTATAAAAAATATAAAAACTTGATTTTACTTAATAAAGACTAATAATGCTATTTTAAACTTAATATTAATTAATAATTAATAAAACTAAAATTAATTCTAATAAATACTTAAAGATAAAATAAAAATCTGAGAAAATTATTATAACTACTTTAATATAAGATATAATTAATAAAAATATAAAAATGACAAGTACTTAATAAAAATTTAAAAATGAAAATTAAAATTAAATTATATTAAATAGAAACTATCACTTAATTTTAAATTTGTTTTTCTTGATTTTTCTTTTATAAAACTATTTTACATCTAAAAACAGTAAACTTTTACAAAAACAAACTTTTTAGAAGTAAAAAATAAGCTGATATGAGAGCAAATAAGCCAACAGTTGACTTAGTTTGACCAAAAGGCAAAATGGGCTAAAATGAGATCAAGTGGGACCCACTCTGGTTGAAACAAGTTCCAATAAGCTATGTTAACTTATCAAAGCTGGAATAAGCCAAAAAGGACCACACAATAAGCTATAAGCTAAGAATAAGCACTTGGCTTATTTGTTTGAAACTGAAAATGGGGACAGACTTAGTGAGCTAAATTAGGTGGGACCCAGGGTGATATAGGTCAAACCATTGGTCAAAATCCCAAGCCTGGTAGGGGGAGGGATGAAATGAACCAAGGTTGGTGGTTGTGGTCCACTGGGTTGCTCAGAAAACCACCACCAAGTTGTGGTGGTGGTGATGTCTGCTGATGCAGCAGGGGTGTGGCTGCCCTGCTAGTGTGTTAAGGGCAAGGTGGGGCCCAGCATAAAAATCATAAAAATTTGGGGAAGATGGGTTCTTGAAGGTGAGCTGGTGGGCTACAAACATAAACAAATTCCACAATCTAATTCAATACACAAAAATCAAAACAAATATTTCAATTTTGGTAAAAACCTGATGAACACAATTTTGACTTTTTGAACTTTTGCTCTTGTTTGACTTTTGTGAGCTTGTATTGATCTTAATTGAATAAATAAGAGTTATTAAGCTGAACTAAAGCTAATTTAACCTAAAGCAATGACTTATAAGCTAATTTGATGGGTGATGGATCACAAAATCTCAACAGTTGGACAGTTAAAGGGATTTACCTAGGATTTTGACAATGGGCAGTTTGGACTTGAAATTGAGACTTGTACTACTCTAAAACCATCTATTATGAGATATCTAAAAAAGTTTTCACCACCAAAACTCACAAATGCACAGGGTAATTCCCTGTGCCAAACACTCCTTATGGTGACTGTTTTGATGTTTTAATGAAACAAGAGCAACAACTAACCTAAGAGACTGATCCTAAACATATACTAGTCAAACATGAGCACATACAAGCAGAAATGAATAACTAAAAACACCTTTAACTAAGAATTACAAATAGTGAGCAAATATGATCAAATAACTTGAAATGGGACTTACATTTATCCTTTGGCTCAAAACCAAAAATAGATACTCAATCAATACCTACTGTCTCCCTGAGACTTCTAAACCAGCTCCAAGCTTGTTTGACCTTGATCCTTGCACAAATTCTCCTCCACACTGATTTTTAGTTTATGATATATTTTTGAGATATTTTTGAGATTTCTTTAGAAGGCTGAGTAAAAACAGATTCTATGCTATAAACACTTAAGAAAACTTGTAAATAAGATAAAGTGAGCTTAAACAAATAAGAATTAACAGCTTTTAATATTAAACAAGAAATTGAAATTTCACTTAAAAAGTACAAATTTGAAATTGAGAACTGAAAGATTGAAATTGATGAATAACTTGAGTTCCAATTATACTAAGAATACTTAATACAAAGCTTTTAAGCTAAAAATTACAACAACATATGAAAATTAAGCTAAGTTGTGGTTAACTACACTACTTTTCTACCCTACACTAACTACTACCTCATCTTCTGTTTTTTTCTTTCTTTTATAGTCCCTGAGGTGTCCATGAATCTTTCCCACTTCATTTCTGGCCCTTGGATTAGCTCTTTAGATCCCCACCGTTCAAATTGGGTTTTGGCGCCAAATTGGTAGAAGCAGCTGGTGGGGTTTGGTTTGGTGCAATTAATGAGGAGGGGGAAGGTGGGGGTGTAGGTGAGAAGTTGGTGAGGTATTAATGGGGTAGCATGGAGGGGGGGGGAACATAAACCTGGTAATTAGGGAGTAATGGTGGGATGTTAGGGGTGAGTGAACAGTGGGTCGGGGGATGGGGTTTGACCGAAGTCAACGAGCCAGGGTGGGTTTATTTTTATTTTGTTTTGGTTTTGGGCTTGGAAAGTGGGCTAAGGTTAGTAATTAGGTGGGTTGGATCAGATTTAAGGCTAAAGGGTGGGCTGTTTTGGTGGTAACAAAATAAAGGGTCCGTTTAATTTATAACCAAAATTCACAAGGACCATTTTTGTAAAATCTGAAACCGTAGGGACTGAAAATGTAATTTTTCCCAAAGTTATCATAAGGACCAAAATTGATAACTTTAATGACCTAGGGATCCAAAATGTACTTTTCCAATATTAAATTCCCCGGGGACTACTTTTGCAAATTTTTCAAACTCCGGGGACCAAAAGTGAAAAATTCTCAAAACTTTTACCCAAGTGTTATTTTTGATAACTTTTTATTTTGAAAGGACTTGGGTTGACTTTTCTTGCAAAATAATTGCACAGGGACTAGATTTGTAATTTTATGAAAGTTGGGGGACTGAAACTGCCAATTTTGCAAACTTTGTGCGTTTTTCATTTGTTTTTGCTCGTTTTGCATCTAAAACATATAAAACACGATTTTGAAATATTTTCAGTATTTTGATGCATTACTGAGTGTTTTTGTATGTTTTGCAGTTCAGATTAGACAAAAAATGATGAGTGTTTGAGCACTCATCACTACACTACAAAGACAGTTATGAGAATTTTTTAAGAACTTACAAAATGCTTTCCTGCTTGAAACCAAGAACCAAGAACAACTTATTTCCTCCCCTGAGGATCTAAACCAATACTCCAAGCTGCTTCCTTTCCAAATTACCTCTGAATCCCAGAAATCAAGTTCAAATTGCCACAGTTGACTTTAGTTGACCAATTTGTAATTTGTGAGATTTTTTATATTAAACTGATTAGTAGGTTACTAAAAGCTGTATTGAGCTTATGGGAGCTTATATGAGCTTATTCAATCCATTAAACCATACAGTAATAACAACACAGATTATTTGTAATTTTGAAATGAGAATAAAAATTGCACAACTTGAGATAACAACACAAACTTGAATTTTATTAACTAAAAGATTACTAGTACACTGAGGATGCTTAAACTGAAACTTGAAAGCTTAGATTACACTTGAACTTTTGAAACAAACTAATTCGACATACATTTTTTAAAATTAAAACTAGATATGCTTCTCTTCTGCTTTCCTTCCTTTTATAGGCTCAATTAGGGTTCCTTGTGAGTCTCTGAGTCATTCCCACTTTAGATCTTGACCCTCCATTGCTCTGACATGATCCTATCCGTTTAAATGAATTTGGCGCCAAAAGTCTCCAAGTTAACTTGGAGCCAACGTTCTGCAATTAAAGAATTGTGGATTGTTGTGGATGTGTCAGGGGGCAAGGGGAATGTTTTTTATGCAAGTTGGGATTGTTTAGAAGAAAACAGAGGATGTAATGTGGTTTGGGGAGAAATTTTGGTGTGGAATGCATTTATTAGTGATGGGATTTGACTGTGAGGTGGAAAGGAGGTTAGGGGAGTAGGGGGTGAGCTGGGGAGGTGAGGTGGAGGTGGAAAACCACCTGGTTTTGGGTGAAGCAGGGGTGAGGGTGAAGGGTGAACAGTGGTGGTGGTTTTGCCGGTATTTGGATGGTCAAACGGGGTTTGACCCGTTTTAAATAACAAAGGGGTGTTGGACTGGGCTTATGTTGGGCTAGGGGTATGCGTGGGTTGGGTAGTTTAGGTGGGTTGGATTTGGTTTTGGATTTGTTAAATAAATAAGGGTCCGGTTGGTTAAGTGTACACAAGGACTAATTTTGTAAACTTGGCAAAGTTAAAGGGCTGTTATTGTGTTTCTCCCAAAATATTTTAAAGGACTTAACTTGCCAAATATGATAAATCAAGGACCAATTTATTTATTTTTTTCATTTAAAAATATCCAGGGACCTTTTCTGTAATTTCTCAAACTCCAGGGACCATTTATGTAAATTTGGATTTTTCAGGGACTGTGGTTGTAATTTCTCAAAAGTTTATCAAAATTGTTCCATTTTGTCATTCATGCATAGTCCAAGGGTATTATTTGTAAATTTCCAAGTTTTGAATACCCAGGGACCATTTTTGCCAATTTTGTAACTTGAGGGGTAAAAGTTGCCAGTTTGTATAAAATTTCATCCAGGGATCATTTGTGAATATTTTTGGTTTCCCAAGGACTTAAGTTGACTTTTTATTCATTTTAAACCTTCAGGGACTAGTTTTGACAATATTTGAAACTTGAGGGACTGAAACTGCCAATTATGCAAACTTTGTACGTTTTTCATTTGTTTTTGCATATTTTGTATTTGAAACATATAAAACACACTTCTAAGATATTTTAAGTATTATGATGCATATTTGAGTGTTTTTGTATGTTTTGGCAGTTCAAATTGGTATAAAATGATGAGTATTTAGACACTCATCACAGACTTTTTTTTTTTTTTTTTTTTTTTTTTCAGACGCGTTCAGAGGCAGTAAGATCTTAATGGTCAAGATTTGAGAGGGGTATCTGAATGCCTCTTGCTGATAGAAAAAAAAAATCAAAAAAAAAAAAAAAAAAAAAAAAAAAAAAAAAATAGTACAAGTAAGCAAATGTGCAGTTCAAACATAAGTTTTTTTTCCCCGTTCAGATGCGGTCAGATTCAGACATTTACGCCTCAGATTAAGATTCAGATGTACGGTTCAGATTCAGATTCAGAGTCTCTTAAAAAACAAACACCACCTAACTCTAGATTTCCTATATGTCTTAAGGGCCCGTTTGGTTTGTAGATGGGTTTAAGATTAAGATTTTGATTTTGATTTAAATTTTGATTTGGATTTGAATTTAATATAGTTTTTGTATTAAATTAGGAGAGAGAAAAATATAATGAAATACCAGTATTATATAATATATATTATAAGTGAATATAACTTAAAATTTTAAAAGTATCATTAGCATAAAATGAAAATAAAATAAAATGTAAGTGGTTGAAATAAATGTTGGACCCAACATAATTGCAAATACATAAAAAAGTAACGATTGGTGCCAGGATTTGCACACGGAAAATATAGGGTACTCAATCCTTTTATTGAGACCCACAAAAGTATACCAAACATCTATTTTTACCATCCATACTAAATCTCACTCCTACTCGCTCAAAACAAACGCACCCTAAAAGTTGTTTGGTTTGTATTGGAATATAAATTATGGTTAAAATTTATTATTACGTATTATTTTAATATTAAAAATAAATAAATTGTAAATGGGCCCATTGAAAAATAAAAGTTATAGTAATTTTTTTGGACATATACACACTACGAACATGACATTTCCACTTATAAAACTAAAAATAAAGGGAAAAAGAACATGTCAGTTGGCCCTTCTCAGAAATCCCCCTTGAAAGTAAGCTAGCGCCATGGTTTTTATGAATTCTTTATTTTTAAGACTCAATCCTAATTTTAAATCCCAAATAAACAAACCAAATGAGTGATTTCATTTTAATCCCAAACCTTTTGGGTAAAACCCTTAAACCACACGGCACCTTAATCTCTTAAGACACTTTTTACGAAAAGATTTATATAAGAGACCTGGGTACCCTGCATTTTCCCTTGCGTTTCTCCCCAAAATGCCACCCGGCAACGCGAGGTGGGTAGCATCCCTCGCGTTTTCGAGTTCTAAGCCATTGTGACCAGCCGAGATTGTCCCGAAAAACGCCACCTGACGACGGGAGGTGTTATACAGTGGCTTGCGTTTTCCCTCTAAATGGTCCCGTTTTTCACTGTTTCTTTTCCTTCTCTTTTTGGAATGAAGTGTAGTTTGTGTGATTTGTGTATCGAGCAACAATAAGATAATCATAAGGAAGTGGAGTTTATGTGTGATGGATTCGTTAATAAGGGAGGTTTATGTTGTGTTTGTTTTGGAGATATAAGGAAATAGGGTGTATTTTTTTTAGGAGGAAGGAGAAATTAGAAGGGGTCATTAGTTTAGAATGAGTGAAATTAGGGATCAACAGTTTTGTATTCGTGAAAATTGGGTTTGTTGTTGTTGGGTTTCCTAAACTATTTGGACATATAATGGGTTCTAAACCAAATTTTAACAAAAGAACCAGACCTTTAGCCAAAATTTGCTTAGATGTATATGTTGGGTCCAAGCTGATGTTACAGGAGGGATGGGTGTGTTTTGGTTAAGGGTACCTAGTCCTCTAAGGCTAGTGCACTGGTTGGTCGACAGGCCGGGTCGCCCCTACGACGACTGAGTCGCCACCACTGCAAGTAGTCGATCACTATAGGTCAGTCGGCTCCAAAATAGCCAACCCCTTCGTCCCCTCGACCGATAATTCATTCCAAAAAAATAATAAATAAATAAATAAAAGTGTACCGTCACAACATCAAACAGCCTCATAAACAACTCCAATCTATCCTAAAACCACAAAGCATCTAAGTTGACTCGAACACAGAAAAATAGCAAGATCTCAGTTTTTCTCTTTTAATTAATCACATGCTTGTTCTTAAAACAAACGGTTAAGAGAAATTCATCATAGATCTTTTTCGAAGCATAAAGTATTTTTAAACATTCAAAAGCTATAAAGAAAGAGCAAAACCAAAGCGTTTCATCCTTCCTTTCGTTCGGTTGAAACAAATGCAACAAGAAAACATCATCTTACCTGAGACCTTATTCAAAGGATCTTGAAGACGTGTTCATCTTTGTTAAGGTTCTAGCAATAGCAAAAACATAAAAGGTGTTTTTGGTTGCGTATTAGAATACAACAAATTAGGGCAGTAGTGTTATCAGGGTAGCCTTATATAGTGTGTTTGTTTAGGGTTATTGGTATTATACATTGAGCTTAATTTTTTCTTTAGTCCGAGTTTAAGATAAAATAATTAGGTTGGACTTGTGTTAACTACATTTGGTTAGACGGATAAAATCAAAGGACAAATTTTTTTTATTTATTTTTTATTTTATTTTTTTTACCAATTACATATTTTCGGGATAAAATCAAGGGACAAAGACGGTCACCTTACTGTGTTTAAAAGATCGCCTATAGATCGCAAGAGAAATAAAGTTGAAGCGACATGAAAATTGTAGGTTGCTGGGATAAGAGTGGGCAGTCTAAGAATTAGTTTTGACAAGGAAATAAATATTAGAAAAGAAAACAATTAGAGTAAATATCATAAATCACCCCTGTGGTTTACCGGGTCATACGAAAATCGTCCCTGTGGTTTATTTCACCCCGATCCAGTCCCTGTGGTTTTGAACCCATACGGGTTTGGTCCCTTGACCAAGATATCCATAAGTTGACCAAGTTATCTTGTGACGTGTCTAATATATGGGGGTAATATAATATTTCTATGTTACGCCTAATACTTCTATATCTTCTTCTTTATTTTTTTGAGCTAATAGAAACACAAACACACAAACATCCAAACACCGTGGATCACAACAATGGTGAGATGCAACCACTGTGGATCACAAGCCATCATCAAAACTTCATAGACACCATATAACCCAGGCAGGCGATTTTATTGTTGTAGTAAAAGAGTAAGTCTTCAATTTCATATTTAAACGCCCCCCCCCCCCCCCCCCCCCAATTTGGCCTAATTTAACCTAATTCTTGGATTTGGTTTATAGGTTCCTAATTGTGGGATAATAGATTGGTATGATCCTCTAATGTGTGATAGAGTTGTGCAAATCATTCCTGGTCTACTAAATTCAATGAATCGCCTACAAGGAGAAGTTCTTGAAAAAGCTGTTAAAGCTAAAAGACTCAAGAAGTGCTTGTTTATCAGTTGGTTGTTTTTTCCCCTTTATGTAGTGTTAAAGTGATAAGGTTCATGTATTCAGTCAGTAGGGTATGATTATATTTTGGGTATAATATGAATGTGTTTTAGTAAGACAGTGAAGTGGATATTCAAGTTGTATTTTAGGGTTAATATGAATGAAAATTAGTAGTTTCAACTTGACAAATAAGTAGTCTTTAACTTTTATTTCATTAATGCATACATAGATGCATATTTCATTGCATAGTAGGAGCATACATAGATGCATTACACAGAGGTTTTTAAACTAACATCAAAAGATAAAGACATTACATAGAGGTTGTTAAACTAGCCCATGATCCTTTTTCCCTTTCCCTTTAGTGCCTGCACTTGGGTTTGTGCCAGTTGGTGATGTTTTGTTCCCTCTCTTCCACCTCTATTCATGGATGGCTTCCCAAGTGTGCACATTTCGTAGGCCTAGCACTTGAACCCTTTTATCATAGATTGGCTGACCTTTAACAGGAGTAGTGTAGTGTTAACATGATAGCTAGGCATAACACTTGTAGCCTTTTTTGAGACAGCTTGACCACTTGTAGCCTTTTTCGACTCAGCTTGATCAGTTGTACCATTTTTTGACACACATTGGTCATCTTCAGATGTTTAATGATAGCTAGACACCCAACTATCATTAAAGGAGCTGAAATCAGAGCTTGACTCAACAATCTTTCCCTTTGGACTTATTGGTATCTTTCCTCTACAAACTGCCCTCACCCTAAGCTTGTCATTCTTCTTTAACCACATATCTCTTCTTTGTTCAACTGCTACCCTTGTGACCATCTCCTTTATGAGTTTGCTATTACCAAACTATTGACAAACAAAGAAATTTTCTTTCCATATTGTACCCTCACTACCAGCATGAACCTTATTCATCTTAGCCACCTTCCTTAATGCTTTTCTCCTCTCACCTTCATCATCTGAGTCTGTCCCACTACCAAACTCTTCTTAATCAACATCCTCATTCTGAACCACTTCAGTAACTTCTTCTATAGTCTTTGCACATTCAACCCATTCTGCATTTTTATCTATGTTACTCCTAAATTCAGCCATATCAACCTCTACATCATTCATCATCCGGTCTTGATCAACTATGAAGTCACTATCATCACTGTCTGATTCATGTTCACTATCTGAACCATGGTCACTATCATCACTGTCTGATTCATGTCCACTATTTGAACCATTGTTACCAACATCTACATTTGGGCTTTCATTCCTACTTGACTGGCCTACATTCTTATTCAACCTTCCAACCTTGTTTAAGCAATTCCTCAACCACTCATCTTCACTTATCATCAACTACATCAGTATCCACATTTTCTAATACATCATGACTATTATCAGGTACATTTTCTAGCAAAGCAGGTTCTACATTCTTAGGATTCTTAGAAACAGAGTGATCAACATATACATCAATAACCTTATACTTAGCTATGTAGTTCAACAATTCCAACACATCTTTATCAATTTCTAATTTTCTTAGACCATTATCTAAATTAGAGTTAGGTAACTTGTAAAAAAAGTCCATATCTAAACTTTCATATCCTAACTCTTTCATCATAGTGGTAACCTCATGAACAGAGAACTAATCTGAATCAATTGTGTATATCCAATTGACCTTCCCACCTTTGTAACATATCTTAGAAGGGCTGGTGAATGAACCTCCATGGTTAATCTTTACACAAAAAAAAGGTTGGAAACTCACCTGATCATACAAAAAACGATTTACTAGGGGTGGCAATTTCTGACCCGACACGAAATCCGACCTGAAACCGACACAAAAATTAACAGGTTCGGGTTGAGCTAAATAGATTTTGGGTCAGGTCTGGGTCGACATGTCTAACCCGTTTATTAAACAGGTCAGGTTCGGGTTGAGAATAAAATAAACGGATTGACCCGTCAACCCGTTTAAGTTTTTCTTTTTCTTAATTAAAAATTATTTATATTTAATTATACGGGTTAAATAGGTTAAACGGGTTGACCCACTAACCTGTTTAACCCATTTAACTAGTGTAATGTGCTAACTTTTGTATATAAAACGGATTAAATGGGTTAACCCGAAACCCGTTTAACATATTCAACTCGTGGAACCTATTTAACTTGTCAACCCAAGTATATATACGGGTTAAATGGGTTAGGTTCGGGTTACTTATAAACAGGTTAGGGTTGACATAGCTGACCCGATGATTTAAATGGGTCAGTTTCGGGTTGGGGTTTTCTGACCCGCCAACCTGACAACCCGAACCCGCCAACCCGAACTCGACCCGAATTGCCACCCCTACGATTTACATTAGAAAGTCAATGTTACATTAGAAACAGAGTGATCAACATACAAAAAACGATGTACTTACGATAAACATGGTAGGGATTTGAAGCTGAACCCTTTTTACGCACCCTCCATTAACACAACATTGTTTAATTTGGTATTCCTATATCTAGGGTTTCATTCAATTAGTCTAATTAGATGATTTAGAGAGAGAATTTGGTGGGTGTGTTGGTGATATGTTAGCTTAGGGATAATTGTGAAGTGTTAGGGTTTGATAAAGTGCCCCCAATTGGCGCCAAACGTAAAGTATCAAAAATACCCCCGTCATATTAGGCTGATTAAAGGATTTAACGGTCAACTGACAGATATCTTGGTCAAGGGACCAAACCCGTATGGGTTCAAAACCATAAGGACTGGATTCGGGTAAAATAAATCATAAGGATGATTTTCGTATGACCCGATAAACCACAGAGACGATTTATGATATTTACTCAAATAATTATTTTTGTTAAAGTAAAAAAGACAAAAGGAAAAGAAAAAATCACAACCTCTTCGGAACAATGAAAGTAAAGAAACAAGACCACTCACTCTATCTACTCCACCTCCAGCCCTGTCGACATAACCACACCAACCCCCCTTAAAATATGCAAACATTTCTACTACCGGCAGCTCGTGCCACCAATCCACCACCACCATTAACCACCGTAACCAAACACAACCTCCACCGTCATCTCTCCTCCCACCTTTCATTTACACATTCCCCTTTATCACTACACATTTTTGATCATAAATTCAGTAGGCCTAGTATTGTAAAACTTGCTTCGGCTCCGATTTCTAATGTTTATAATGAAGATCCTGATAAAGCTAAACTTGCTCAGGTTTATTGTCTTACTTTTACATATGTTTCTTTTAAGCTGTTGTGTCATGTGTGAATAGAGTTGTGAAATTATGTATTAAATTAGTTTTTGGAGTATATTTTAGTGTGGTAGGTATTTGTAAGGTATAATTAGTTTGGAGTACATTTTAGAAACTAAACTACATATTGGTTTTTAGAGAGGGGGGAGGGGGCAAATTACAAAAGAAGCCAAATATTTTTGTGAAATAGTATAGACCGAATGATCACTGTAACGGTGGAGGGTACCTTTTGAACACAAGTTGATCTTAGCCAAAGGTTATAGGTGGTAGTTGTTTAGTGGGTATGTTCTCTTTATATAAGTGTTCGGGATTGCTTATTTTTTCTGGTTATCCGGAAGCAGTCTCTAGTCTCTGTACCCTCAAGTAGTGGTATGACTGTCTACATCCTACCTCCCCGATACCCCGCTCTGGCGGAATGGGTATTGTTATTGTTGTTGTATAAGCAGTTTGGAGTGTTCAATAAGCAGTTTAGCGGAAGAAAAGCACCAATAAGAAACTTTTTACTCTCGTCTCTAACATAAAAACCCTTGAACATTTGCAGATGGGCTGTCAGTCTGTCACGTTGTTTTTATATCTACTTATTAAATGTAAATGCATTTATTTTAGCGCCATAAGCAAATTCAAGCACAATCTTCCGAAGTGCTTATTTGCTTCTGTTTATATAGAGCATAAGCAGAATAAATAAGCGATCCCAAATTTGATTATTTTGTAAAACTGAACTTGCTTAGTGTAAATTATAATTTTTCGATGCTTTTTTATCACGTTTATAGCAATGACTACAAATTATTTGTCCCAAACGAGTTGGTGTAGACTAAAAGTGGACACGTGGAATGCATCCACATAGAACATGTGTGTTAAGTTCATAGAGAATGTTGCATACACATGAATTTATTTTGATGTTCCGATTTTAAGTCGTCAACACAAGTAAGATGATGAAAATTGTCATAAACCAATTATTTTTCATGATGTGAATAGTGAATACTTGTTATGCTGCTTTCCTGATATTTTTTGGTTGTGTAGGTTGCAAAGAGGTTAGAGACAACATCAAGGTATTTCAAGAGATTGGGTAGCTTAGGATTTTGGGGACAGCTTGTTTGTACAATTGTAGCTGCAGTTATCTTGTCATTTTCCGTTGTGGTTACCGGAAAGATCACATCACCAGCTACATTCTATTCTACTGCTGGTGGTATTGTAGCTGGTTTCCTCTCGGTGTTTTGGTCGTTTGGCTATATTCGTCTTTCTGATAGGCTTCGGAAAACTGCCACTGACCCTTCAAAGGTATATTCCTTTTGTTGATTAAGGTTAAAATTATAGTGCATGATTACACAGTTCACAAGCCTTATCTGTTAGTTTATTATTTAGCTATTTATCAACTTAAAAACAAAACGAGTGGTATTTCATAATTTGGTTGCAAAGATATAGCAGTAACGATTAAGATGGTTACTGTCTTGTACTGTTTCTAACTGTTCATTTATTCTCCCCTTCTCTCAAATTGAATCCCAAACAAAATTAACCTTGAATTTAGTAACTCTTAAAAGACCTCACAGAAGCACTCTAATCTTTTATGAATGAATTGTTCTTTTCTTAATCAAGGTCGAAGACTCAAACAAAAATAGAACACCAACTTAGTTTAGGGTAAATGCATCCATGGGGAACTTATTGTGACCTAATTGACTATTACATGACTAATTATGAAAAACAAGTATATGCGATTGATTGTGTTTGAGTGTTTGACTATAGCTGAAATTTGAACCAAGGAAACTTGTATATAATGTATGGTAAATTAGTTTGTAAAACTTATGATACGGAAACTTAGTCACTTTTGGTTTTAGGTTTGATCCAAAAGATACCTTATCTAATTGTTAATTAGACACTCGAGTCTTGCTAGATTTCATGAAGAGTGGAAGATTTCTTGAAAAATGAATTTTGTATACTTACCTCTGCACCATTGGTCTTGAGATCCATGCTCTTAGATACGTCACAAGTGAGCCTACCATGATAATACAGTCTTGCAATAAATTAATATGGTAATTTGGCAACAACTTAGTGGAGTGCATAAAATAATCATTCAAATATAAATAAAATAAAAATCGTATACAACTTAATAATCATGTACTGTTTAAAGCAATAGATGCCTAAAAATAAATAAATAAATAAAAAATAAAAAAATAAACCCTACTCCTAGATGTATCACGAATGTTTAGCGAGAAATGGCTATGAAGAGAGGATTCACCTTTCAGGAAAAGATATATAAATTGTGCAGAATGATTCACAGTTCTAGGTTTCTTGTTGCAAGAGAATGTGGAGGTTTGAATGAAATTCGTTGGGGAAGGTATGCATGTATATAGATGTGAATGATTAGTCAACAGGCAATCAGGCATTCAGAAAGGAAAGTAGCCTTTAGGGTGCCTTTGGGCGTAACATGTTAGTATAATTATCTCACACGATATGCTAACGAGATTACATGCACTTCAAATTATATTGTGAAGCGTGTGACGTGTGGCTTGAATGCCTTCTGATATTACGCTGAAGACCCCTGGATTCCTAGTAGTACAAGTAGGGCTGAGCATCGGTCTCGGACCGGACCGGACCGACCAAGACCGAGACCGAATTAGCCCAAAAGCCGAGACCGAGGACCGGACCGAATGTGGTTGGTCTGGTCCGTTCTCGGTCGGTCCGGTCCAATAAGACAAAATAGTCGGTTTGTGGTCCGGACCGGACCGGACCGACCAAGACCGAGACCGAATTAGCCCAAAAGCCGAGACCGAGGACCGGACCAAATGTGGTCGGTCCGGTCTGGCTCGGTTGGTCCGTCGGTTGGTCCGGTCCGTTCGGGTGGTTTGCTCAGCCCTAGCCGGACAAGTATGACGTGCAGGCACAGTGCACACTCTTTGTGCGTCTTTGGCGTGACTTGTTGGTTTTTGTTATTCCACAGGTTGTGAACTTGTGATACATATAATCACGCTTTGCAAATTTGTTTATCTGAAGCGTAGTAAATGGATCTTTTATCTTCTACATCTCATGCTAAGTTGTTTCACTGATTTTTTTTTTTTTTTTTTTTTTTTTTTTTTTTTTTTTTTTTTTTTTTTTTTTTTTTCCTTGGCTTGGACTTAACGCCTGTGAAAGGTATATAGTTTTGATGAAGATGACAAATGAACAATTCATGTAGCGTATAGATGTCCAAATTTCGCCTGTTACACCCATCTACGTTAAACTATGTACCATTCTCAAACATTACACTCAAGTTTGGAAATAGTGATATTTGTGAAGCAACATTAGCATTTCGTATGGGAGATTGACTATCCACTCGCTACACTTGGGAGAAACAATGGATAAACACGTGGCTAAGTGTTGTGCAACATGTTTGAATAGTAAAGACATACATCTTACCCCATACCGTAAAAAGAGGTGTTCATCGTGCCACATGTGATGCTTTTGTGAGTAGAATGATGAGGTTGTAGCATAACGTGTGGAGATATTTGAAGCCACGCGTTACGCCTTCCATAAGAAAGTCTGTAATGCATGTTTTGCTCTTAGTGTAATGTGTAAGACAACTATACTCACACTTCATGCCCATAACTGACGTAAATGTTAGTTTCCTTTTAAGACGGTTACTTGACGAATCCTTCACATCTCTATATAAATACTTTCTCCTGCAAATTACATTTATTCTTTCACATTTTTTTTTTATCAATAGTCACTTAACATTGAATCTTCACCAAGATTCATGTTTTTGAATACATTACCACCCATTTCACCCGGAATGTTGAGGACACAATCATACACTAGTATAGTTGTTGCATTCTTGAAAGTCATGTTTGGCTAAACATTGTAGTCGCGACTCAAATTGGCCTTGATCTTTTTATGTATTTAGTTTTTATTGGTTGGTATTGAAGTTCAATACAATTATAATGGTGCACGTCATGCCCATAACTGACTTAAACTTACAAAAGTAAACCTCCTAGATTCTGGAGACTCAATGGCATCTTTCCACACACTTAAGTCTATCAACTCTTTTACAAAAACACACTTAGTCGCACATCTCTTCAGTACTTCACTCAATGTTAATATCTCCCCCTCGACTTATTCTTCGTCGAATGGTTTTGCCACCACCATGAACAAAAACTGGAATTATGGGCCCCTCATATAGGGACTTGACGTAATTTGGTATCTATAAATACAACTCCTATCTATGTAATTGTAAAACCTACATTGAAATCAGTAATATCCCCTAGTTTGGCGGCGAACGTAGATTAATCACACTGATCGAAAAAACTTCGTAAATCATGTACATTCTCCACAATATGCTTTTCCCTTGCTATTGTTCATGTGATTTTGTGTGATTTATTCACGTATCCATATGTGAAAGTGTTTTGAGTGCCATGCCATAACAATTTGTATATGTTTTGACATCTTTGTTTTTAAGTTCAAACTCGATAAAGTTAGACACGATATTTCGATAAAGATTTTACTCCTTTACTGCCCTTCTGAGCTTCTTCTCAATGGGTGCCACCCCAACTCTCTCTTGTAGTTGCTCACATATGATTGTGTGCTCAGGTCAAACATCCCTTTTTACAGCATAATCTGCTACACTCGCTCTTATCTTTTGATTAACATCATGTCCATCGGGGAATGGGTGTTTTGGTATGGGTCACAATAGGCCACATGTCTATGTCAAACTCGAATTTATAACAATGGGATGCACTAAGAAACAGTTCTTGGGGGAGAGCTAATTGTAGGATTTACAAGCAGAATGCGTTGCTCAAGAGAGAAAAGGTTTAAATTAAAAAGTTGGGTTTGCTTCAAGAAAAGTGAGTAATATGCTTGGGGTTGGCTACAACTAACATGTGTAGATATCACTTTGCAACTCTATATTTTGGTTCATCTCTTTTTATTTTCTGTTTTTTTTGCATAACTTTTCGATTCCAAGATTACAAACATGGCTTTTTTTTCTTTTTTTTTTCTTTTCTTTTTTTTTTTTTTTTTTTTTGTTGTCCAAGTCAGAAACTTTATGTGTGTCTGATTTCATGAAACTAGAAAATATTTAGTCTCTGCCAACTAATGAATTTAAACTCTTTATAGATCAATGAAAATTGCCCAATCATCAATGTTTTGAATTCAGATTAAACGGTTCTTCTTGATACTAGTGTATCAGGTTTATCTGTAGACTGAATTTTGTTTTGGTCTGTAACCATCCATCATAACACAAGATGCATATGCTTTTACAGGCTCCTCCTCGTGCTGATGTTGTAAAGAGCTTGAAGAATGGGATAGCTGTAAACCTTTTGGGTATGGGTGCTGCAATCCTCGGGATGCAAGCCACTGTAGGACTCCTGGTGGCCAAAGCCCTCACAACATCATCTAATCCATATTACCAGGGTATCGCTCCTGGAAGTAGCCCTGTCCTTGCATTGGATGTTTTCTTGGTGCAGGTATTCATTCTTTAGATTTCATTCAGTATAAGCTAAATTTTGCAGGACTGCAGAATTGCTAGATGAGACGGTTACTTGTTTTCTCTTTGGTTTCAATTGTTTTTGATGGTTGCAGGCGAGTGCGAACACCATCCTGTCACATTTTTTGGGGCTTGTGTTCTCATTGGAGCTACTACGCTCAGTCACGCTACCAACTTCAGATGGTATGCCGGTTCCCAAGGCAGCATGAGCTTTTTAATTTGCATAACAAAGAAGATTTAATATAGATTCAATTGAGTGTTTGTATAAGCCATGTATGTTTCGTAATGGTAATTATATCTTTGCGAAAGATGAACTTGTAGATGTTTTGTAGTGTGCTTCAAGTAGGGCTCTAGTTGTATTCTTCAGAAAAGTTTACCAACTTCTATGTATCCATCTTGCCGAGTGCAACCTTCTACTCACAATAAAAACAAATCCCAACTCATTCATGAAGCAAACGAAACCAAATTCGTAGTGTACACAATTTTGCGTGCATATTAAAACATATGATAAGTTAGGGTCCAATATGACATGAGCAGCATACTTGCGTTTCATAGAGAATTGTTTTTTGCGCCTTTTGTAATGCAACTATCATTCTTGAGTGATATGTTTGTGTTCTTGTGTGCGACCGTTGGGTTTTGTATCTACTCTAGCTCACCATCGACATGAGATTGCAGAAAGTTTATGCCAAATGATCTAGCCATCGACTCTAATATAC
Source organism: Artemisia argyi (assembly GCA_030686995.1). Lineage (NCBI taxonomy): Eukaryota > Viridiplantae > Streptophyta > Magnoliopsida > Asterales > Asteraceae > Artemisia > Artemisia argyi. Next base: position 280,522,899 of record CM060708.1, read on the forward strand.
TTATGTAATCCTGCATTATGGCAACAATGAATACTTTCATATGGTTGCAAACCTTATTTGCCCTTTGATGTGACAAATGTCAGCTAGTACAATATAAGAAGTGTTGTGTGCAACACCCCATTGATGCATTAAGCCTATTCTGTTCACCATTTTGCACGTGTGAAGGGTCTAATTTTTGGTTGTTTGGTCCTTGTGATACCGAATAAAAATTTGGTTATTGCATGTATGCGCGCGAGCGTGAGCGTATTGTGTGGTTGGTTTGGTGGTCACTTACACGGATGTTTGGTGGTTGATTTGGTAAAGGAGTGAAAATTTGATGTGGCACTGAGGTGGCGGCGGTGGATGTAGTCATTACCACACCCGGTCCGAGTCATCTACAATGCTACAGATAGAGTTAAAACTGGACTCAAAGTCTCATATACTCCATAGGAGAAATAGTCATTGTAAAGGTACATGTAGTAATATGTGATAGCGTCATCATATCCAAGGCACCACTTAAATTCATTCCTCCAACATGCACTAGGAATACTGTAGGTGGCAACTTTTCTGCAAGTGGATCAAATAACATGTTACTACATACTAGTGCTACTGAATTCTTCAATTAAAATGATGACTTTTTTCTTACAAGATTTACCATTTCTTGAATAAATAAGTTTATAATGTCGAAATAAAGTCAAACACAATTGGAGCTAAGGGGGTTGGCAATGCACCCCACACCCCATCACCCTTCACTCACAAACAACCAATCCCTTTATGCCACATCACCCTCTCACTTTTCCCTTCACTCACTCACTTTTTGTAGGCGGCACACCCCTCACCCTTCACTCACTTCATTTTTTTTTTTTTTTTTTTTTTTTATAAATAAAACAAACTTTATTTTGTAGAATATGTCAAAATTAAAAACTGAAACAAAACCCAACCTGCAAATATTACCAAACCCAAATGTTTGCAAATATTACCAAACCCAAATGAAACAAAACCCAACTTTATTTTGTAGAAAAGTGTAGCCCAAATGAAACAAAACCCAAATGTTTGCAAATATTACCAACTTTCTTCTTCCTTCGCTGCTGCAACACACACACAAACACACACACGTTTTTTTTTTTTTTTGGAATCGGCTTTTAATGCACCTCAACGTTCCTTTTTTTGATTTTGCAACGGCTATTTTGGCTCGGTAAGCTTTACCGTGAATCACACCCCCCGTGCGGTAAGGAGGGGAGGGCGGCGGTGTTCCCGTGCGGTGGGGATGCCGCACCGTGCCTCCCCGCACCCATTGCCAACCCCCTAATCTTGATCTTAGACCGGGTGCTATGGTCATAAACCCATCACCTCCACATCATCGTCACATCACTATTCAACATACTATTAAATCCACCACCAAACAGGTGGTATGGTTGTTAAAAGTTACGTATAAATATTAATAAGTAAATGACTAGTATCGAACCCGAGACCTCGGGATTGCACACAATACAAACGAGAGTCAAAGATTAATAAATATTAATTGTTAGTTATATTTATTAATAACACAAATTAAAGGATTAATGATCGTTAGTTATTAAATGTATGGACTAATTATCGTTAAAAGGAAACGGAGAGGACTAGAATGTAATTTGGATAGCAAGAAGGATCCGGAACACCCTTGTGGGTGTATGGCCGGTCGACCCAAACCCATAAGGGTCGATGCATGCTTTTGCTTGCTCCCCAAGATTACTCTAGTATATAAACAAACCTTAGGGTCATTCATTCACACCTTTTGTGCACACACAATACCCTAAAGTTTTCTCTTCTCCTTGTTTTCTTCCTTGGCCGATCGAATCCCTAAACCCTTAGGGTTGGATCGAAAATTTTAATAACAAAACATAACTTGTGTTTTAATCTTGCAATTAATTTGATTTGGTATTAGTTTGTGTGTACAAGAACGAGATAACAACTCACTATAGTTGTTATCAAGGAATCGATCAATAAAACGGTAAGGGATTGATCATTGATTCATAAACCCTAATTAGGGTTCATCAATTAATTCAAGATTTGCTATTTTGATTCTTGTTCGGGCTAGAATCACCACGGTACGTTCCTATTTATGTTTTAGTTAATCTTATGTGTTATACTTGATCCTAGCTTCCGCAGACGTGTACTTTGATTGTTAAACTCTAACAGTGGCATCACGAGCCATGTATAACATGTAATTGATTACTAAAACGTAATAAAAATCGGATCTTTAATTGTTTTAGATACATGTTTTGATCTAGGGTTTTTCTTTTTAAATTTTTTATAAAATTTGAAACCCTAACCCTAATTTAAAGGGAGGGGGCGTCGATTTTCCACATAAAACCCTAATTAGGGTTTGTGGTTTAATTGATTAATTGTAATCACTAGAAACCCTAGGTCTTTAACCGGTTATGTGAACGTATCTTGTGACCTATGTGCTAATTGTTAGGTTTTATCCATGACATAACATACATGTTAGTCATGGATCTTGTTGTTTTTTTTATGTCACATGTTTTAGATAGATCTAAAATTGGGGAAGACTCCAATACATATATATTAAAATCAATTTATATGCTATGTGGTGTGTATATTAACTTTGGCCTACGCAATTGATTCGTCAATGCATGTGGCTCTCTTCCATTAAGAGGAGAAGGCCTTAGTTGATTACATGCATATTTATACCTAGAATTGATTTATTAGGATCTTTTCTAATAAGGTTTGCATGTGGCTAATTGTTTCACTTTTATTATTATTAGTTGTTTGTTTGTTTGACTTGTTGTAAGCAATAAAAAGGGTGATTTTCATAAAGAAAATAATACGGACTAATAATGGTGAAACCCTAAGTGATAAAGATTGAATCTTGCGGAGTCTTATGTGCCAACAACGGTTCGCTTCGCACGGTAATTCGCTCCAAGGCGAGACTAGCAAGATTCATGCTTTATTACATGTTTTGAGATTGAATCCATAAACTTTTGCTTGATTGATGTTTTGTACAAACGTGCTTTTAAAAGTAACTCTTTTAAGAGAATTCATAACCGTGATATGAAGGCTTAGAAAAGAGCCTTAGAGTCTGCCTTGGTTATCAAAATCTTGAATAAGTCTTAAACGAATTTCTTTTAAAATCATTCTTGTAGAAAGTCATCTTAGGGTTTTTAAAACCTCAAGTAAAACTTTGTGTATTAATTTCACGAATTGGTAATAAAAAGGTTTTGAAAATTATGCTATGAAGATGAGTGCATGCATCTTTATACATATTTTGATTGACATATCAAAATTGAATACCCTTAAAATTTAAGTTACATGCCATCTATCTATAAGGAACACTTGGAATTTTAATTTAGTAAACGTGAGACCTAGGATAAATTATTATAACAAGGTAAAATTCTTTTAGTGCGTGAGACCATAATTGTAATTTTACAGTTTCTAAGGTAGACGACTTAATTAAGTTGTGCGTGAGACCTAGAACTTAAGGCATGAGATGGGATGAAACATGCTTACAAGGCAAATTGATGAATCAATTTGATGTAAATCCCATAATGGTCTAGGAATTGGAAATCTTGTTTGCCAATTATTGTTCGACAGATTACCATCTTTTGTACTTTCACCACTAGCAGATCAACTGATGTGGTGGAACTATGTAAAGTTGTATCCTAGATTTTCAAGAAAATTTTGGTGGTTATATGAATATAGCCTATGGGTATTTTATTTTCTTGAAGATATTTATTATCGAAAATACTAATGTTTGAACTTTTATCTGTAGATATGGCTCAACCCGATAACCCAACTGTGATTTATGCTTTCAAGAGTCATCTTGAGAGAGAGAAATTGACTGGAAAGAAATTCAATGATTGGCACTGTTCGCTCAGAATAGTCTTGAGGGCGGCCCGTAAGCTCAATTACTTGACCGAAGAATGTCCAGCTGAGCCTGCTGCTAATGCAACAGAAGCAGTTAAGGCGGAGTGGAGGGAGAAACATGCTAAGTTTAATGAGGTTGCTTGTTTAATGCTCACTAGCATGAGTGCTCCATTACAAAAGAAGTTTGAGTACTTTTTCCCAAAAGATATGCTTGAAGTACTTCAGCAGTCTTATGAGAAATCTCCCGCAGTTGAATTGTATGATGAACTTGACAAGCTACACAACTGTAAGCATGGTGATGGTAAACCAGTTGAAGATTATGTGACTGAGATGAAAGAATCTTTTGATCAGCTACACAGAATTGGATTTGGTTACCCCGAGAATGTGCAAGTGCACTTGATCAATAGGGCCCTTAACAAGGACTTTGCTGGTTTTGTGCAGAATTTCAACATGCACTGCTCGGGGAAGACAGTCTCAGAATTACTCGCACTGCTTGTTGATTATGAGAAAAGTCTACCAGCCAAGGTCAAGGCTCCTACCCCGCAAGTGTTGGCAATTCATGGGGGGAGAATCCAGAAGAAATCGCATATGAACAAAGGCAAGGGGAAAGGTGATAAAGGCAAGCAGGTCATGGCCTATCAACCTCAACCCAAGGTGAAGAAGCATCAGCCTAAGCAGAACAAGGTGAATCCGCCAAGCAAGAAGGATCAGGCTTGTCACCATTGTCATGAAAAGGGCCATTGGAAGCGCAATTGTCCTCTCTACATTCATGACTTGCGACTCAAGAAGCAGGGGAATGAAGCTGGTAACCCCAGTTCATCAGGTGCGTTCTTTATGATTGAATTATTCACTCTTACTCCTAAATTGAATTCATGGGTATATGATACGGGACGTGGCATTCATATTTGCAATACCTTGCAGGGGTTTAGAGTTGAGAGAAAGCTGGCCTATGGACAACAATTCCTGCACGTGGGTAACGGAGCACATGCAGCAGTTGAAGCTATAGGAGTTTTTAATTTAGTGTTGCCTTCGGGCTTAGTACTATCTTTAAATAATTGGCATTATGCACCGTCAATTGTTAGAGGTGTAATTTCATTTTCATGTTTGTTGAACCTTGGTTTTGATCATACTGTTTCAAGCAATGGAATTTCTGTTTCTTTAAATGGTGTTTTTTATTTTAATGCTATTGCTGTGAATGGTGTGTTTGAAATTGATATGAATGATGATGATAATGCTTTTTGTTAAAAATAATTCAATGTATAGCATCAATAGTAAGAGAATCAAGAAAGGTCTGGATTCGTCTTATCTTTGGCATTGTCGACTTGCTCACATTGGCAAGGATCGCATGAAAAAGCTGCAATGTGATGGGCTTTTAGAAAAGATCAATGATGAATCATTTGATAAGTGCGAATCTTGCATTGCTGGGAAGATGACTACGAAACTCTTTAAAAATAGGATTGAAAGGGCTAATGATCTACTTGGTCTAATTCACACAGATGTGTGTGGACCACTTAGACATGTGTCAAGGAGAGGTGCTAGTTACTTCTTAACATTTACGGATGATTACAGCCATTATGGTTATGTTTATTTAATTAAACATAAACATGAGGTGTTTGAAACATTCAAAGTGTTTAAAGCAGAAGTAGAGTTGCAACTGGGAAAGAAGATTAAAGCTCTTAGATCCGATAGAGGTGGTGAATACCTGAGTCAGGAGTTTATAGATTACTTAGCTAAGGAGGGAATTGTCCAGCACCTTACTTCTCCATATACTCCACAACAAAATGGTGTATCTGAAAGAAGGAATCGTACATTGCAAGACATGATACGATCTATGTTTAATCTAACAACTCTTCCTTACTCGTTTTGGGATTATGCCTTGGAATCTGCGGTTCACATTCTTAATATGGTTCCAACAAAGAAGGTTGATAAGACACCATATGAGTTATGGACTGGAAAAGCTCCTAACTTGTCTTATCTTAAGGTCTGGGGTTGTAAGGCGTATGTTAAACGTGACTCAGCAGACAAACTCCAACAAATATCTGTGAAGTGCATCTTCGTAGGATACCCTAAGGAAACTATGGGTTACTACTTTTAATACCCACCTGAAAACAAAGTTTTTGTTGCAAGGTATGGAGACTTCTTGGAAAAGGAGCTCATATCTCAAGAATTCAGTGGGAGAGTATATGATCTGGAAGACGATCATGAAGATGTAGCACCTTCTGAAAACACTAGCCAACTTCCTGTGGAACCTGAAAGTTTAGGTCCTCCACCTGAAGTTGAAGTGGTTCCCGTTTGTAGGTCATCTAGACCTGTGAAGGCTCCAACAAGTCTATCTATACTACATACTAATGCATTTAGGACTTCTAAAAGAGGAAGTCTTAAAATTTTTAAGACCAAAAACATTTCCTAAATAAGAAATAACAAGCCGTTTAACAAGCCATAATAATTTTTTGAATATATGTTAATACGTTTATGACTATTAATAACAAGCCATTTAACACACTTTGTTAATAACTTTATGACTAATACAAAAATGGTCAATGGTTAATACGTTTTCTATGTTACATTGTTACTAACACAGACTTTATGACTTTAAAAGCCATGTAATAAACACTCCCCACACAATAGCCTCCAACCATGCCTTACACAATAAAAGGGCTAGAAATTAGGAATTTTTCTTCTACAATCATGCCTTACCAATTGCAAAATCCCTACCATATCATAAAAAAAATGCCACTATATAAAGAAGGCACAAAAAGATGGTTCAAGTACAATAAAATATCAAGAAATACATACTTGTGCTAAATTAATATGGAAAACCAAACTGATATAACAATGTTCTTGTCATCTTTGTCCCTTGGTCCCACTGTTGAACCTCTTCCAGCCCCTCTCCCAGCCCAAGCACCTCTCGTTGTCCCTCTTCCAGTGCAGTATCAAAGAAACCGAGATGTCGACGTAACATACTTTTCCAACCTTATGTTCATTTGGATGTGAAATAGTTTGCATTGTCATTGTTTATAGTTATTTTAATAAAAAGTTGTCTTTATAAAGTTATTGTTAGAAAAACATATAAATGCATGAACAACATTTGATCGTCACAACATTTAGTTACCGAGTACCCGCCACCGCATTGCGCGGGTACCCTGCTATTGTCTTAACATGGAGTGTGATGATAACTTGATAGGGGATCTTGATGAACCTACAAGTTATAAAGCTGCCATGAATAGTCCTGAAAAGGAAAAATGGCAGGGAGCTATGAATGGGGAAATGCAATCCATGAAAGACAATGAAGTCTGGGAAGAACTAGACCTACCTCCGGGTGCCAAGTTAGTTGGGAGTAAATGGCTCCACAAGAAAAAGACTGAAATGGATGGCATTGTACACACCTATAAGGCCCGTTTGGTAGCTAAAGGCTATACTCAAACTTTTGGTGTTGACTATGAGGAGACCTTTTGTTAGGAATACAAATATTCCTGTAAAAGTCTCGATCACCTAATGATTGTAATAGCATTAAGTTAGCTCGTAGTTAGTTAGTTTATTAGATAATTAGTATTAGATTAAGTAACACCGTGGAAGAAGGAACGGGTCTTTACCCACTGTATGCCTGATCCACAGCCCGGGAGTGGGCGTAACATTGTAACTATAAATACCCCTCTCCACATGTGGAGAGGGTTGGACCTTTCATTAGTTTCAAGCTAATACACACATTGTTTCTCTCTCAAAAAGGCTCCCACCTTTCTTTCTACATCTCTCTAATCTCTTCATCTAATTCGATCCATATAATCACAAGAAACCATACGTGTTTAAGATTATGAGTATCCTACAATTGGTATCAGAGACATGGTTACATCTTAGGACTTGTTTTTTCTCGGGTTTTATTGTGGTTTTTGTGGCTCTTTGGTTGGTTCGATTGGTGTTTGCATCCATTCACTTGCTCGGTCAAATTTCTTGGTTAAACTCGTTTTGTGCTTGGATTAGTGTTGGTTTGATTATTTTACAAGTCTTTGAAACTGTCGGTGTGGTTGGTTGTGCATTTTGATAACATTTTCTTGGCTGCGTTTAACTGTTACGTGAATAAGACAGAAAATAATGAAACTGACTGTTTTGTCCTATTAGTTGAGTTTAGCTCAAAAATAGCGATTAAATATTAGTTGAGTTTAGCTCAAAAAGTTGCGGTTAATTTTCTGATGGTTGCGGTTAACTTTCAAGTTGCGGTTAACTGAACATTGCGATTAATTTCTGGTTGCGATTAACTCGTGTTTTGTGGTTAACTATTTTTGTTCTTGCGGTTAGAGCTTGATTGCGGCTAGATCTTGCTTGCGGTTTCCATTTTGCGACTACCTCGCTCTTTTTGTTGCGGTTACCAGTTGTATAACCAGTATCAAACAAATGTCATCTAATCAAATCCTCACTGAAGCTTACACTCATCAGTCACTCAAACCATGTCACCTCTAATCAATGAAACCAAAGGAAAAGAAAAACATACACGATCTCAGACTTTCTTTCGTGTGGTACAAGTAATACTCAAAGTCCTTTTACAATAAGGAACACACGAAGAAAACATCATCATCGATCTAATCATTGAAGACTTAGCTTCATTTCTTATACGAATCTAAAAGGGAAGATGTATAACATGTGTGTTACCCTTGTTCTTGGATTCGTTCTAAGACTCACACAAACATAATTGTTTAACTTACCGTGACCTTTTTAAGGTCTTGAAGTCTTCGTCTTTGTGATTATGATCTTCCTGTTCCTCTAACTCAACGGTAATGATTAGAGTTATGATCTGAACGGTGTGGTAAAGTTGATTGTGATTGGTTAGTGATGACTGAGATCTAGATGTTTAGGTGGGAGATAAGAAAGAGGCGGATGAAATGGTGATTAGGGTTTGTGTTAGGATTTTAATACCGGTTGATTAGGGTGTGTGGTTTGGATCGGGTTCTAGCAGTAGTATGGTGGACTGGGTATTTCATTTGCTTAGATAAAATGGGCTTTAACCGAGTATTCCAAATGGCCTGGTGTTCATAAAAATTTTGTTTGGGCTGTGTTAATACTCGAAGGAGTTTGAGCTGTGTTGGTTAACTATATTAATTAACACTTGAGCTAAAATGTTTAAGTGAATATAAATTAACACATGCACTCACAATATATTTCCAATTCGAAGGTGTTGGGTCATATTTGTTTGCTCATTGGATCCAATATAAAATAACACATGGGCTGAAATTTGATTATTCAAGGGTATTTTAAACACATTGAGTTTACTTTTGATATAATTCTTTGGCCAAGTAGTGTGGTATTTTGGTATTACAAACTTCACGGGGATACACACGTCACAGCTAGTATTTGGGGTATATATGTCGACGTGATTACAGAGTTTTTAAGCTTGTCAGCATTGTGGATGCCTATGATTTGAGTGAGCCTGCAATTTAATTTTTGCAACTTGAGTTACAGTTGACAACTTGCGATTTGTTTAATTGCGGTTCGTCAAATTGCGTTTTGATTTGTTTCGACTTGACTGATTGCAATTTGACCAATTGCAATTTGACGTTGCGAGTTAATACTTGCGATTTGACGTATTGCAATTTGGTTGTCTGCAATTTGACTTGTTGCGATTTTTCAAACTGCGACTTGACTTGCTGCAATTTGATCAAGTTGATACTTGACTTTGTTGACTTAAGTTTTGAAGATTAGTATTGCAACTCACCCTTAGATGTTCTTGTCAATTTCGCGGTTACTCTTGATGTTTTTAGAAATTCCCGCGAAAGATTCGATAGGCTGGACTTGGTTTTTGACATATTAAAACTTACGGGATCTGACTATTATCTTCGGGACAAGTTTGTGCTTCGAGAACAGCAGGAATTGGGCAATTACAGTGACTTGGTTGGTGTGTTAATTCACGGGTTGGTATACTTAGTGTCTCAAACATCTCGGGGTGGATGGACGCACGATGTTTGGTGACCCTTGCTCGAGTGTATTTAAGGTGATTAGACTTGGATGTTCAAGAAGTGGATATATACAATTAAGGATGGAAGGTTGGGTATATATCACTACCTATATTTAAAGGAGTTACGTTGTTGTGCTCAATATAGGGTCTAAATAACGATTTTAATGCAAGTATAAGTCTCTAACTTGTCCTTTATCATGCTTCATCAAGAGATTGTTGTTTCTCAAGCTTCTAATGGGATTGTAGTACAAGAACTTCTCAAGAGATGGTCAGACTTAAAGACAGGAGGTGATTTGTTTAGAGACGTGCTTTAACCCTTTACTCACTCTATAGTCAAGCACATTTCATCCAGTGGTCTAGCATATTCCGAACTTCAATGAATCATTAATCTGCTAAATCATTGATGAGGAGTCCAGCAAGGTGTTACTACAAGCATGTCTTTATCACCATCTTCTCTGTAGTAGGTTTATGTGTCTCCTTCCATGTATCTGCTTTGCGAATGTCAAATTCACGACTATCACAGACTTTCAGTTTTTGGCAAAAAGGTCATTGCATGTCCTTTTTGAGGGGGAGAATTTGCGCAAGTTTCCTAGCGATTCCGTCTCCAGTAGTGTGAATCTTTGCAGTTTCGGTTTCAGCAATTCAAGATTCAGTGGGTCAGTCTCTAGAGGTTTGCTCACTCTTTAGCTACTATCTCTAACTTATTGGCAAGTTACTAAGTGATGAGATTCGTGTGATTGGTTAATCATTTTGCAATTAGTGAATTGTTGTAACTTAAGTCGTTTCGATTAATCAAATTGTTATCTGACGTTGTGAGTTAATCCTTACGACTTGACTAATCTCAATTTGATATATTGAAACTTGACTTGTCATGACTTGACACTTAGTGCGAATTGTGACTCATCCGGTATCTCTCTCTAAGTTTAACTTGCTGAATATATCTTCCGGTTTCTTTTGTTGACTTTAGTAAAATCCCTAGAAAGAATCATTTCTCGGTTTAAGTCACATAAGTTGTAAAATCCCGTTTGAAGATATTGAGATGTCAACTGTTTCGGATGACATTCAAGCAGCTGGGTCAGACAGCTATGTTTGATTGGTCTGACTATGAGTCATGGGCACTCCTAAGAATTTGCGCATGTTTCCTCTCACTTTGACTGCTCAACCGCACAAAATGATCACGAAGCAAATGATCACGAAGCTAATTTGGTATTCCTTGCTTGAGGGTGATCACGAAGCTAATTTGGTATTCCTTGCTTGAGGGTGAAGTTGGATTTCAGTATTTCACGAAAGAGTCTACCTATTTTATCTTGAAATCGGGGATGGTTGGATGCAGGATTTCAATGATAACTTGCTCGCGCATATGATGTAAGTTGAAGACTTGGGTTATCTAGTTTCCAGAAGTCGGGGTGGATGGTTGAAGACCTGGTTAACTATCACTTAAAGGAGTTACGTTATTGTACTCAGTGTCACACGTTGATGACGTTGTGGATAATCGCAAGAGGTGATGATTGTCTCATACTTTGTCAAGATAGTATTGAGTACTTAGAGATTTGCATGGTTCACAAATTCTCTACACCGTTCTTCCTAAAACAATGCAAGCTTAGGTAACAAATTCGAGTAATTCTACTTCATTTTCAAATTTGGTATATCGGGTTCCTTCATCAAGTGGTCACAATTGTTTGTGTTCGAGGTTGGTCAGTTGGACAAAGACTTTAAAAGTTGTGATGTGTTCTGTAATTCTCACATGATATTCTTAACCCAAACTGATGTTTGCCATAACCATATCAGTCATACCACATTCAACCTGTTACTGTCTCACGGTTTCTTCTTGGTTTTGTAAAATCCCGCGAAAGTACTTATTTCTCGGTTTAAACTATAGATTTGTAAAATCCCGTGATGATGGGATATGAGCTCTTGACCATGGTCGGGTTAAAACCATTATCAAAGTTCAGCCATAACATCACAAATGGCTGGATTGAGGCATTAAATTGACAAGATGTGACTACGGGGTTAGTTCAGTATTATTTATTTGAGGCTGAAGTGAAATTTCATGGGAGCGTGTACTTAGTATCTGAAGACATCGGGGAGGTTGGATGAAGATTCTTCGAGATCCTTGTTTGATCTTTCAATACAACGACAAGGACTTGGATATCTAGTTATTTTTTCTTTCTCTCTATTGCAAAATAACTATCACTTTAAGGAGTCACGTTGTAGTGCTCAGTGTCACACGAAGTTGTGGATATCCAAGAGGTAATGTACTTCTTATACTTGATGGTTGGTTGGTTGAAGAGTATAGAGTACTAAGAGATTCGATGTTGCACGAAGTCTCTACACCGCTCTTTGTCTCGCATTAGTACAAGTTTAAGTCACAAATTTGGGTCAGATTACTTCGGTCTCAAGTTCATCATATTGGGTTTCTCTCCATCAGTAGTCACGACATATTACTGACAGAATGATAATGGGGTTGGTAACGAGTTAGCAAGAGAGAAGATGAAGAGAGAGTTATGACGTCTGTACACTTCAGTAAAGGCCTCGTACTTCAACATTATGACGTCTGTTCAATTCAGTACAGGCCCCGCTCATCAATGAAAAGAAAGGTGTACGATTCAGTGCACTTTATCTTCAAAAGAAGAGAAATCTTCTTATTTATGGCCATTCTCATCAACATGTTCATGCTCTTTCCGTGCTTATTCTGTTTTCAAGTGGATCGGCGCATATTGGAGTATTCTATTATTCACTTATTCAACCAAAACTTGCATTCGACAGGCATATGCAATTTTTGAGGGGGGGAAAGGGTGAATAAACAACATGTCAGTCCTCAAGAACCGTCAAGTGGAGCTTCCTACCGTTGATGGTATTCATATTCACTAGTTCAATCATCAAAAATTGCAGTTGGCTAGCATATGCAATTTTTGAGGGGGGGAAAGGGTGAATATTAATCTACATGTTGGATGATGATTGAGAAATGTTCATACGACTCCTGAATACATCAGTTCAGGAGTCGTGCAAACCATGGTTCTCCAACACTACTTCTTTCTCTCTATCAAGGTGTTGAAGAACATGGTCATGGAATGCTAATCGACATAGTCTCACGGGCTGATTCAATCAGTAACAAAGGGTTTCTAGTCAATGCTTCATGTATACGTCATCAGGCTACATGTACACATAATGATGATGATTCCGATTAATCGTAACCATCATGGGGGAGAGAATGTGATTTAAATATGAAATCTGATATCAAATGTGATCTTTTGGACTCAATAATAGGCTCCCACATATGTGCTAAACTCTTTCGTATACCGATGCACATATTGAGGGGGAGCAAAGGCGTTTGTGGAAGTAATACCAAAGACCGACCACTTATCTTTATGCATGGAGTTATAAGGTTGGTTAAGGTTAGGTATGAATTCCCATGATCCACCAGAACCGGAAGGATCTTCCCAGGGACAATCCATAGATAGATTAGAAGTCCTTAGGAATGATTATGAAAAAAGGAGTAAAGTGAGAAAGGGAAGAGTGCGGACTGAGATAGAGCTAGGACTGGAACAAACCCAACAAGGTTCTAGTGATGAAGTCTCGGTAAGCACTGAAGGGGTTGAAGAATGAAAAAGAAATGAAATGAGAAAGGGTGAAAAGAAATAGCCCTCCATATATTCAACCTTAGGGCAGAAACCGGGTTCAATTCATAATCTACTGGCGGTTACTAAGGTAACACCGGTATTGAAGACAAGACGTCATGGACCCAGTGACGCACTGCACTAAAACTTCCCAACCACTCAAGTTCTCTTAAAAGAGCTTGTTTCAATCTCACGGGGAACCCTGTGCAATGTATCAACCGCTCATTGCGAGTTATGTTGATACCTAAAACAGGAGACGCCTCCCCAGTCTCCAGGAGCGGATCAAAACGCACTATCGAGTCTAGAGCCAAAGAGATCATCCATAAATCTCGTTAGGACACATTCCAAATATGCTTATTGTTTCACATAATGTGGAAAATAAGATAAAATATTTAGAGTCCTACGCATTATCCTTGTGGTATTGCCAGAACATCCGAGTGATATGAAAATATTCACAATGACGATGGAAATCCTTCTAGAGCGAACACCACTCAAGCTCTTGGTAGGTGACATGTGAGATCCATCTTGGATCAATGATCAAGTGACAACTGGAAAGCAACAATGGTGCGATTCAAATTTGAATCAAACTTGTTCCAGGATATGGATTGACGGATACTTTTGCCAAAACCTCTCAATGTGCTCACCAACTTATCTTTCGAGCACATCGATTGTGTAATATCTTTCAAACAAAAGTATTTTTGATGGAAATGTGATTCAATATATAAAACTCTCGTCGTGTCTCACAAATGGTCATCATATGACACGCGAGTGATTTCTATAAATCAATTTCTCATCAATCCGTGAATATCTATTCACCGATTCACTCTATCGTGCTGTCTGCTTTGAGACGTTCCGGTATGAGAACATGCTAAGTATGAAGATTCCGAAGTGGATTCTTTGGAAAATTCATTACTACAAGCTGGAAATTCCTGTCAAGGAGAGTCTTCTTTAAAAGAGAATCTACCTGATCACAGGTCGGTTTTCACAAAACCGGAGGATAGTCTGACCTCGCAGAACGAATGACAAAGCCATATTCGTTCTCTATCTTTATTGCTAACTGTTTTATTTCAGGGACACATATAAAGATGGCGTAGATGGCTCCAGTTTCCAGCTGAATCGGGTCAATCCATACCTCATGCTCACACATCCTCCACACTATCGATGAAGATGAGAGACTTGCTACAACAAATGTTGAGAGACTACTAACAACGTTTCCGCAACTCTGATGAAAAAGTCTCCTGATCTACAACTTTAAATGCAACGTTTCCAGATATAGAAGGGTGTGAGCATGATGGTCCTTAGTCACTACATCACATGAAGGCGATACTACTATGGATGAGCTTGGAGATTTACTTTGGCTGATGATCTCAAAGGAAGCTCAAAGATCATATATCACAAAGGAGCTCTAATCACAAGTTCGCTTGCTTGAAGTACGAAGTGAGCTGAAAAGAGAAGAATCAGATCCTACGAGCTACAAAGACTAAAGAATGCTTAAAGACCAAAGAGCTTAATTTCAAAGGTGACCTCGCTTAGGGGGAGATTGTTAGGAATACAAATATTCCTGTAAAAGTCTCGGTCACCTAATGATTGTAATAGCATTAAGTTAGCTCGTAGTTAGTTAGTTTATTAGATAATTAGTATTAGATTAAGTAACACCGTGGAAGAAGGAACGGGTCTTTACCCACTGTATGCCTGATCCACAGCCCGGGAGTGGGCGTAACATTGTAACTATAAATACCCCTCTCCACATGTGGAGAGGGTTGGACCTTTCATTAGTTTCAAGCTAATACACACATTGTTTCTCTCTCAAAAAGGCTCCCACCTTTCTTTCTACATCTCTCTAATCTCTTCATCTAATTCGATCCATATAATCACAAGAAACCATACGTGTTTAAGATTATGAGTATCCTACACCTTTTCTCCTGTAGCTGACATTAGGGCTATTAGGATTCTTATAGCCATAGCCGCTTACTATGACTATGAGATTTGGCAAATGGATGTCAAAACCGCCTTCTTAAATGGTCGCCTAGATGAAGACATCCATATGGCGCAGCCTGAGGGGTTTGTGAATCCAGAATTCCCAAATCGTGTATACAAGCTTAAAATATCCATTTATGGATTGAAGCAAGCATCACGACAATGGAATAAGAGATTTGACAGTGAGATTAAAAAGTATGGATTCACTCAAAATCTCGATGAGCCATGTGTATATCACAAAGCTAGTGGGAGTAATGTAATTTTCCTTATTTTATATGTTGATGACATATTGATAATGGGAAACGACATTCCAAGTTTGCAAAAGGTTAAGGCATATCTTGGAAGTTGCTTTTCTATGAAAGATTTAGGGGAAGCTGCATTTATTCTGGGAATCAAGATATATAGAGATAGATCTCAGCGATTAATTGGATTAAGCCAAAGTGCTTACATTGATAAAATATTGAAGAGATTCAATATGCAAAATTCTAAGAAGGGATATTTGCCGTTGCAAGAACAACATGGCTTGAGCGAGAAAGTTTGTGCTTCAACACCTGAAGAGGTGCAACACATGAAGAGAGTCCCTTATGCTTTGGCTGTGGGATCTATTATGTATGTGGTGAAAAGCAAAAGGCCTGATGTGGTGTTTGCTCAGAACTTAACCAGTCGATATCAGCAAAATCCAGGTGAAAAACACTGGACTGCTATTAAGAATATTCTTAAGTACCTTAGGGCTACTAAAGAGATGTTCTTAGTTTATGGGGGTACTCCATCTGCAGAACTTGATGTTACAGGTTATTGCGATGCTTCTTGGAAAGGTGATAAAGATGATACGAAGTCTCAGACGGGATATGTCTTTGTCATTAATGGAGGAGTTGTGGATTGGACGAGCAGAAAGCAGAGTGTACTGGCGATGTCAGCTACAGAAAGAGTATATAGCTGCTTCAGAAGCTACAATGGAAGCTGTTTGGATTAGGAAGTTTTTTTTAGGGCTTGGGGTTATGCCTTCGATTCGACAACCTATAAAAATGTATTGCGACAATTCAGCTGCAATTACATTTACCAATGAACCTGGAATCATGAAAGGCACCAGACATTTCCCGATTAAGCATCATTATGTTCGAGAACAAGTCGAAATAGGTGAAATCGAAATGCTCAAAGTTCACACAGATGAAAACTTAGCAGATCAGTTTACGAAGCCTTTACCTGGCACCAAGCTTTACAAGCATGCTGAAGGAATAGGACTTAAGTTGGCTGAAAGTTTCATGCCCATTTGTGATTAGTTTTTGGATAAGGGATGTAATGTACAATTATTATTTTAATGAAATAAAATATTGGTTATGTTTATTTATTCATTGTCTTAATAATATATCCTATATTTGCATGTTTAAATCCGTGAATAAATTATTATTCTAAATTGTCCGTTGTCGATTAATGGTATGGGAATATCATTAAACTAAGACAATTTTGAGTATTGGTTCAGGATATACTTGAAACTATATTGATGTGTAGTCATACCAATTTCACATGATATTCAATGAATTAGGTATTGGACTTATCCCAACAATATGATTTAATATTTAATGTGAGAATCATATTTAAAGTTATCCTCAGACTTGAGATACCAGATAAGAGTCATGGATGTAGTGCATTTTTGTGAAGCAATCTATCGCTTACTGTAATTGGAAGTTGATATGTGTCTAAAAACACATATATTTTACCTTGTTTAAACCCACAAAAACGACCAAAAGCACACAAATGACCTTATAAATGTTACAAATATCACTGAAATGTGTTTTTGTGTATTTCAGATGCAAAATGATTGAAATCGATTGAAAAACAAACAATGTTTGCATAATTGGCAAAACTAGTCCCTCGAGTTTCAAAATTAACATAAAACACCCTTGGATATTTAAAAATTGGAAAATTAACATTCAGTGTCCTTTGGAAAATGAAACTTGGCAAGAAATACCCTTGGGTAAAAGATTTCACAAAATGGCAAGAATGGTCCTTTGACTTTGAAAAAAATCATTTTTGGTCCCCGGGAATTTCAAAATTGGAAAAATAACATCTTGGGTCCCTATACTATTCAGACTTGTCATGTTTAGTCCTTGGAATGAGTATGAACAGTTGGAAATACCCACCCCTAAAGTTTCAGCAAATTACATATTGGGTCCTTGTGGTGTTTTGCCTATAAACCAAACGGGCTTAGTTATAAAAACAAATCCAAAACATAAACCCAATCCAGTCCAATAACCAAACCCTGTGGCCCTTTTTGTTTACCCGGCCCAATCACCAAAACCTTAACCCCGTTTAATTTAAAACCCCGGTCAAACCACTCGTTGACTCACCCCTACCCCCTAATTTCTCTCCCAACACACCCCTAATAACCAGGGAGATTTGCTCCCCACCACTTGCCTCCATAGCCATCTCCACCACCTCCTATATCACTTTCCTGTCTCCCCAGCCATTAATACTTCACCTATAATTACCTAACCAACCCAACTGGCAGTCAACCCAGTTTCCCGCCAAAATGGATTCAATGGCTCAGATCATGTATACTCATCCAATGGCCGAAAATAGAAGTGGGAAAGCAGAGAAACCCCACATGGATCTATAAAAGTGAATAAAGAAGCAAGGAAGAGGAGTATTAGTATAGGAGTAGTTGTAGTGTAATTTCATAGTCGTTTTAAATGTAATTTTATTTTTAGTTGTAATTTTCAGTTAAAATCAGTTGTAATCAAATTTCTTAGTGTAATATCAAGTATTTTTATCATCAATTTCAAGTTGTCTTTTCAGAATTTGTAATTTGCATATTTTGAGTAAAAATCTCAACTTCACTTTAAAGTATTACAAGTTGTTAAGCCCTGTTCCTTAAGCTCATCTAAGTCCCTTAGAAGCTTTCATGAGCTTCTAATACAATTCTAGCTTGTTACAAATCAGTATCTCAAAAATAAAGAAAAATACAAAAAATAAAATAAAATAAAATAAAATAAAAAAATAGTGTAAAAATAAAAATCAGTTTATAGGGAGATTCATGCAAGGAGAATGGTTGCTTAAGGATGGAAATGGTTTAGATGCTTCATGGGAAGCTTAGGGTAGTGTTTTGAGACCTTGGCACCTTATTTCTCAGCAGAATCCATTTGTGAGTTCATTTTACCATTTTTTGCTTTTTAATGTGCACCAGCTTAAATAGTGCTTATCTTTGCTCCTTTGTGCTTATTATGTGTTGGTTAGTCAAATTATTGCTTTAAATTCCATACTTGTTAGCTCAAATTCATGTTGCTTAGCTTTCATAACTCCACTGTCAAAATAATGTCTTAGATATTCTTGAGTATTTGTTGCTATGAATGATGTTTAAGTGCTCAGTTTAGCTTGTTATCTCATGTTATATGCTTCTGTATCATTTTCATGGCCTGATTCAGTGAAATCATTTGAAACTCACAAATTTGGCATTTTTAAAGGGGTGTTGGTTTAAGCTGCAAGTGTGGCTTCCAATTAGTTTTAGGAGTAGCATTTGGTTCAAACAGCTTCATTTAGGTCCATGTAGAGTAAATTAAACATAAAACCAAGAGGTGTTATTGTAAAAAGTCAAAATCATGGTTTGAGCTTTTGATTTCATCCACTGTTAAGGATTTAGAACCCCTAATCACCAAGATCACTTCATTAGTTGATAGGATTGCTTAGTATAGTTGCATTTCACCTAAATACAACATAATCAGTAAGTGGATTTGATCCCAAGTTCATATTAGTCAAAATTCCTTGTTCATAGAAAAAGTCAAATTTCATTTTATACAGAAATTCCAAAAATTGCAAGATTTGTTTTGAATTTTGTGTTAGGTATTAGACCTTGAAACTTTCACAACTTGCAATCCCCCAGCTGAACTTTGAAATCCAACTTTCACCTTATTTTTGCCATTTTTCTAGTGGGCCCTACACTTGCTCAAACACAACTGCAGGGGAAGAACATCCCCTGCTGCAGCAACTCAGTCCCAACACTCCCACTTTGGTGGTTCTTCCTGGCCACCTCAGTGGGCCCCACACTGTGTGTCTTGGCTCTTTTGACTCCCCTCCTAGCTGTTTAGATAAATCAAGCAAAGTTTTGAGCCAAGGTGCCCTTGCCCCCTCCTGAATTTGGCTTGCAACTCTGTCCCATTTTCTGTTTGAAACCAAGATTCCAAATTTATTTCTTTGCTTATTGGCTTATTCAGGGGTGTAACTTGTTGTTCTTGCTTAATTTAGTTCACTTTACTTGTATGCACTTAATTTCACCCCTGTGGACCCCACAGAGGCTCATTCATAGCCTAAGTTAATAAAAGTCAACTGTCAAAGCTTTTAGTGTCCATTTTCCTTATTTTTAAGTTTGGGATAAGTTGTTTTCACAAAAGTTATTTTTTTTTAAGTATAAAATAGTTTTCCAAAAAGAAAAACCAGAAAATTCCAATTTAAAAATAAGTGATAGTTTCTATTTAATTTAATTTATCTTTTTAATTTTCCTTCTTAGATTTTTATTAAGTAACTTGCATTTTTATATTTTTCTTAATTTTATTTTATCTTAAAGTATTTTCAGTAAATTTTCCAAATTTTTATTTTGTCAATTAGTATTTATTAGATTTAATATTAGTTTATTTAATTATTAATTAATATTTAAGTATTAAATAGCATAATTAGTTTTTATTAAGCAAACCCTTGTTTTTATATTTTTCCTAGCTTTTATATGTTATAAAATAATTTTAGGAATTTTTCTAGAATTTCTACTATTCATTTTCTCATTTTCTTAATTAATTTAGTTAAATTAGATATTAATTAATAAATAAGTAAATAATTAGTAAAATAGTCTAAATATAATTTTTATAAAGTTTTTATAATTTTTTAGGATTCCTGTGATGGTTAATTAGATTTATAAATTTTTCTATAAATTTCTAAGTTATTTAAGTCTTTTTAGTAATTTAAATTAGTTTAATTAGTTAATTAATAAGTAATTAGTAATTAATTAATATTAAATAATTAATTAGTGTAAAAATTTATTTTCTTTTTCTAAAAATTTTCTTTCATCCTTAGGTTTGTAAAAAATTCATTTTCACACCCTAAGGGTTTTCAGATTTCAGATTTCACATTATTTTTGTACGTTCACGTAAACTTAAACTGAACGTACGCGTTTTTAGGTTTAAAACGTTTTTGGGTTTTCTGATTTCACAATCTTGTTAATATAGCTTATTTAAGCTATTTCCTTGTACATTTCAGTAGTGTAATCAATCATAAACCCTTTCCTGTCCAAATTCACCCGATCACAAACCCGTTTGAATACCTTTGCACACCTCGTCGGGACATAACGACCCGAGGATACCCTGTATTCCACGGAGATTGACTCTAAGCTGTTTGACTTAGTTGACCATTCCTTTGGTCAATATAAGTTGACCATTTGGAGCCAATCAGAAGTTATAAGGGTTGTTTTCAGAAGTGTTGCAAAGTTCATGGGTTATTCTTGTAGTCAAGAGAGAATTTGTTCCTTCTGATTTGTTCAGAAGTTTAATACTGTTGGGCCCCTCATAGGCTTGACAAAACGTTTGCGTGGCCACGCCCAAAGTCTATCTGGAATACGTTAAGATGTTTTGATAATTTTGTTCAATCATAAAGAGACGAGAAACAGAATGTTAATAAAGAAGCTCACATCTTTATTAATGTAGTATTAGAAACAAAAGGATAATTATAATGATGAATCATTAAAGGTTTTCCAGGAAACCTAGCTCGAGTCATGCTAGGGGCATTGGAGTGTTGCAAGACGCCTACCAATGTCATTTTACTATTAATAGATATACGAGTGGGAGCTGTTAAAAGTTACGTATAAATATTAATAAGTAAATGACTAGTATCGAACCCGAGACCTCGGGATTGCACACAATATAAACGAGAGTCAAAGATTAATAAATATTAATTGTTAGTTATATTTATTAATAACACAAGTTAAAGGATTAATGATCGTTAGTTATTAAATGTATGGACTAATTATCGTTAAAAGGAAACGGAGAGGACTAGAATGTAATTTGGATAGCAAGAAGGATCCGGAACACCCTTGTGGGTGTATGGCCGGTCGACCCAAACCCATAAGGGTCGATGCATGCTTTTGCTTGCTCCCCAAGATTACTCTAGTATATAAACAAACCTTAGGGTCATTCATTCACACCTTTTGTGCACACACAATACCCTAAAGTTTTCTCTTCTCCTTGTTTTCTTCCTTGACCGATCGAATCCCTAAACCCTTAGGGTTGGATCGAAAATTTTAATAACAAAACATAACTTGTGTTTTAATCTTGCAATTAATTTGATTCGGTATTAGTTTGTGTGTATAAGAACGAGGTAACAACTCACTATAGTTGTTATCAAGGAATCGATCAATAAAACGGTAAGAGATTGATCATTGATTCATAAACCCTAATTAGGGTTTATCAATTAATTCAAGATTTGCTATTTTGATTCTTGTTCGGGCTAAAATCACCACGGTACGTTTCTATTTATGTTTTAGTTAATCTTATGTGTTATACTTGATCATAGCTTCCGCATACGTGTACTTTGATTGTTAAACTCTAACAATGGTCACCATAAAACTAAAAATATAAAAATACCTCATTTTATACAAACATACTTAAAAAAAAAAAAAAAAAAAACATTCCAAAATTCTGCCCTTGGCGCGCGGTTGGAAACATATGCCAAGGGGATGTCACGTGAAAAGTGGAGGTGGTGATGGTGGTAGACCACCTCCCATAGTGAGTAGTCTTAACAGCAACACCATTATCATAAACATAACTTTAGTAACGAAATAATGTTAGCTACTTTGAGCCCACTTATCTGATTGCTTGGTAAATTTGCATGACATGATAATAATTGTTATAACCTCTTTATTTAGTTTATTATGAGAATCTCTTTAAGATATTTGCTCGCCTACTAAGTTAGAGTTGATTTCGTAGCATTTTTCAGAAGTCATAACAAGAATAACCAAAAACTTTATGGGTTTTCTTTTTCTTGTAAACATGTACTCTTTTGTCAATTACAAGTACCCTAATACCTTCACAGTTCAATTTTTTTTTTTTTTTTTTTTTTTTTTTTTGAACGGCAAAATTTTATTCAGGAAACATAACAGTTACAATGTGTACATATATACACCAACAACCTCACAAACTACAACCTCAACTAATGCACTCAACTAGAAACGTGAACATTTGATCACCATACTATGTTTAACAACACGAGAAGTGGTGTATGATAGTTTTTGGTGATCTTTTTCCGCCAACTACCACAACTGACAATTTTTTGAGCAATCCTCTTTACTTCTTGAATAACATGGCACTAATTTTTTGACACCACACCATCAAAACTTCACAGTTCACTTATATCGACCAAACATGCCACTGAACTAGTTATCGGACTTAATACTTTTATAGCATATGGAAAAAAATCTTAGAACACGGGAATTTTTTTTATTTATGTGAAGAAATTTGGAAAATAAGTGATGAGCCACTATCACATCATTCACATGTGTGGATGTGAAAGCTTTCAGGAATCACGGGAGATAATAATCATCATGGATTTAACGCTTTTTATGTACCAATTCCATATTTCCATATATGATTTGCCCACTCCTAAACTTTGGCTCCCTACTTGATTTTTGGCTGTATCCATCCAAGCTTTGTATTTTATTTTTATGTCACATTATAGTATATATTAAATCCAAGAGAAAATTACACCATTCGTCCCTATGGTTTACCCAAAATAACACCGCAAGTCCCTTGATTTTTATTTTTGCGTCACGAGTCCTTATAATGAAGTTTATTAACACCATTAGTCCCTATCCTTAACGATCGTTAGCTTTCTCCGTTAACTCCCACATGTGCGTTACATGTGTTGTCCATTTCTAACGAACGTTAACTTTTTTTCACGTTTTCATCTGTTTTCGCACGCTTTCATTCGTTTTTTCACGTTTTCGTCCGTTTTGGACGTTTTCGTCTGTTTTTTTACGTTTTCGTCCGTTTTTACATGTTTTCGTCTGATTTTGCACCTTTTTGTTCATTGGAAAAAAAAATTAGAAAAAAAATTCAAAAAAAAAATTCAAAAAAATATTTTCGCTAAAAAGGTTTCCAAAAAAATTTCAAAAACTTTTTTTTTTCAATTTTTTTTCTAAAATTTTTTTTCGAAAATAATTTTAGAAAAAAAAATTTTCAAAAAAAATATTTTTGAAAAAAATTTAATATTTTCGCTAAAAAAAATTCTAAAATTTTTTTCTTAAAAATTTTGAAAAAAATATTTTAGAAAAAAAAAATTGAAAAAAAAATAATAATTGAAAATCTTTTTCTATAACTTTTTTTTTTCAAAATTTGTTTTTCTATAATATTTTCAAAAAAAAATAATAATTGAAATTTTTTTGGAAACCTTTTTAGCGAAAATATTTTTTTGAATTTTTTTTTCAAAATTTTTTTTCTAAAATTTTTTTTCTAATTTTTTTTTCTAATGAACGAAAAGGTGCAAAAACAGACGAAAACATGTAAAAACAGACGAAAACGTCAAAAAACGGACGAAAATGTCCAAAACGGACGAAAACGTGAAAAAACAAACGAAAACGTGAAAAAACGAACGAAAACGTGCGAAAACAGACGAAAACGTGAAAAAAAGTTAACGGTCGTTAGAAATGGACGACACATGTAACGCACATGTGGGAGTTAACGGAGAAAGCTAACGATCGTTAAGGATAGGGACTAATGGTGTTAATAAACTTCATTATAAGGACTCGTGATGCAAAAATGAAAACCAAGGGACTTGCGGTGTTATTTTGGATAAACCATATGGACGAATGGTGTAATTTTCTCTAAATCCAAAGACATACGGTGCCGTTTTGGCACCGTTTTTCCCGCCAAAAACTAGCCCGCCTTATATTAGCCCAATCTTTGCCCACGTTATTAGCCCAGATCCAAATAAAAAAGAAAGATTAATAATAAATCACACCTTCACTCCTATTATCCACGCTTCAGCCATCCAAAGCAGCATCATTCAATTCACGGTCTATAGCAAGCGTGTATTAGGAGATAAAATCATTGGTCAGGTACGATCCGAGTTCGTGATCTCTTTGTATTGAGATTTAATATAAACCTTAATGAGTTAGGGTTCCAACACGTACCCACACGCACACCTCCGTACCACAGATGAGTTAGGGTTCCAATTTTTGGGGCTTTTGGTTTCCGGATATGCAAAGGTGTGTAAGCTTTTCATTATAATTATTTAATTAGATTTGTTGTTTATGAGCTTATTTGATTTTGTTCGGCTTGATTTCATTATAATCTTAGTGAACCATCTGTATTCATTTAGGTAATTTGGGTTTAGGGCTTTTGATTTATAGTGGGGTTTAGTTGCCGATTGGCTGCTGATTGATGATTTAAAATGATTGGTTACTATGTTCCAACCTGCTGTATCACTCAGGTTACTACGTTTGCAGCAGTGGCGGATCTATCCTCTTTTTGCGGATGCTTGAATGTGTTTGCTGGTATAAACCAAATACATATGATTTTTGATTTTTTGATAATTGGTGCAAAAAGAAATTTAATTAATCTTTTTGCACCGGATTTCACTAATATATTATGCACAATTTTTATGAGTTTTGGAATTTAAGTTTATTTTTAGGATTTTCATGTTTGATGATATTTAGGAAAAGAGAAGTGTAATAAGCTTTGAATGCCGGGAACTATTGTAACTCACCAACAGGTAATAAGTATGGAATATCGATTGCAAATGCAGTTACCTTTTGCTTGCAACATCCGTTTACCTTTTCATTATTTATGTATGCAACTTTGTCGTACTATGCTTTCAAAGCTACACTAATCTAATTAACATCGATTTACTATCACATGTTCTTATACAACCTGTCTGATGTTTTCGGTTCAGGTGTGGCCATTTTTTTTGTTGTTCATTAAATGGAAAAAAAGTCAGTGGTAGGTGCATTGAAACACTCCTCACCGGTACGTGTATGAATCAGTAAGTTCTTATGTATATTTCCAAACAAGCGTATGGTATTTCATTCTATTTATTGTATTATCTGTAACGTTGACACGTTGACATTGTAGGGAGGAATTGAGGAAATGGTTTCTTTCGATGGATACTACTCTATTTTGCTACCGGTTTCGGCTTGAAGGTTCACACGTGCATGTATGATTATTAACTATATACTTATGCACATTCAATAACAAGTTTCGTGCTCATTTACTTATATTCATGATTGGAATTTGATCTACAGGAAGCGTTGATGACCGAGCTTGGCATTCCTTACAAAGTTGTAACCAATGAAGAATTTATGGTATAGTTTTGTCATCAAATTAAAAGTCTACTGAAATTTTATCAATACGATGAATACCACAGACAATTGATAGTTTCACTTGCACTAACTGTTAAACAATTTATTGTTGTAACAGGTGGCACTAAGGACCAACAAACGCATAGCGTCAACTCCCATGGGAATAGCAGGTATGTGTGTTCTAAAAAAATAAGTAATAATAATTAAAAAAAATACAAAAAAATTTGTCAATTGTATTTGTAAGTAATTAGTTTGTTCAAGACATGCTTATCTTAAAGTTCGAATGTTGAAATAGGTTTGCTTCCTAAGCTCACAGCCATGCCAAATGTATCCTCTTTTTCTGACTCTTTACATATTCGTAACCCTGGAACTTTGCCTGCTTATGTTTTTTTTACTTATGTCTAAGCTAAGTAGAAATATTGTAGTCTGCTTAATTTCCTAAGCGCGCAGCCATGCCAAACCGTTTTCAACAACGGCATTTGTCAACAACGACATTATTGCGCTTTCACTCAGTTTTTATGAAACAAGAATGTTGGCGTATAATTTGGTTATTATGTTTACAGTCACCTTTTATGCAATTAAAATGGTTGTCATGTCAGTTTAATACTAATATGCGTCTATGCAAACGAGTTCCTTTACAGCCATAGCGGAATTCAAATTTTTCTGTGACCCGGCTGTCATCTACAAATCTTAGCCTAACCATTTATTGCAACTAATTTTTGACTGGGTCATGGCGAGCAGCACAGTGAAGTCATCCATTGGCCAGTTCAATGGTTTATGAGAAAAGGTATACATGTCGTTCGTGTTTTTGTTGGTGACGAGCACGTTGGTGCACTCGATTCTAATGGATACGTAAGTCCATTTCACTATTATTAACGAACAAATCATAATAATTTTGTTGTAACGTTATCAGAACTCTATTGCAGGTTTACACATGGGCCACAGGTTGTTGCGATGCACTTGGTCATGGTGATGAGATTAATAAAATGACACCCGAGCTTTTAACCAGCCTTAAAATGCACCTCGCTGTTCCTTATGGGACAATAACTTGCATAAAATGTGAAGGTACTTTTTAATTGTCGAGGTTTTCATTATTTTAAAAAGATAAGCATTTTTCAGAGTTTGAATCATGACCATCCAAACTGCTTTCTCTACCTGAGATGAAACTATAATCTGTTTACAGTTTTTAAATATGCATAGGTTCTGGGCATTATTTGTTGTTTTCATTGCAAATGGTATTTTCATGCTTCCACCGTTATGTGGTAACTACACTTCTGGTCCTTAAATCGATGCAACAAAGCTGCCATCAAATGTAATGCCAGGGAAGCTATTACCAATTTTGAGCCAACCATATATGGGACAGATGTAAGGTTGGAAGCCACGGATGAAGCTACTATTTCATTTGTATATTTACTTTTAGGATGCGAACGTAAAACAATTTGTCGCTGTTGTGCTTCAACAAAATGCATTTGGTATCCGAGGGTCATCGTGACCCATACATCAGCAACATCAAGTTTCAGTTCCACATCTACCAAACAGGTATGATTAATTATTGATTGCACCAACATGTTTCATGCAATAAATAAATAAATAAAATCTGAAGCTTTATAGGATATATATAGCTGACGCCCTTCATGATTATGTTCGTTTAATGCTTTTAAATTTTGGATAGATGATTTTGGTATGGTTACGGTGTAATATTGAGTTTCGTAATGATCAAATATGTAGTTAGAATGAGTAATCCCAAACACCCCCATAACCATAGATTATGCATGATATGTTTCAAAAAATGTTGGATTATGTTTGTTTACAGTTTTTAAATATGCATAGGTTATGGGCATCATTTGTTTTCATTGCAAATGGTATTTTCATGCTCCCACCGTTATGTGGTAACTACACTTCTGGTCCTTAAATCGATACAACAAAGTTGCCATCAAATGTAATGCCAAGGAAGCTATTACCAATTTTGAGCCAACCATATATGGGACAGATGTAAGGTTGGAAGCCACGGATGAAGCTACTATTTCATTTGTATATTTACTTTTAGGATGCGAACGTAAAACAATTTGCTGATATCATCTTCTCCGATACTAAAAAAAAAATTATTGTTTGCTGCAGGGGTCATAATCTTGATCTCAAAGGATGATGCGGCTTGCTGCCATATCAGGTACGCCTACCTTTGTGGTCAAATGTTGTTACAATCTCTCATTCACTTGCCTTTATGGCTACATGTTGCTGACATTTTTTTTAATAACAACAGATGATCACACTGAGCCGGGTGTTCGCAAAAAAGAGAGGTCATCAAGCGAGAGTTGGTGGTAGGTAGTCTAAACACGCATCTACTTCACAACTGTAATACGTTTTAGATTACACCCTTATTAAATAGCTCATGGTAGTGTCACTATAGGTGCACCTGATTTCACTATAGGTTTACTCACGTTGATGACTTTTTCTTTAATCTAAGCACTTTAGGAAATGGTGTTTTGATTGCATATTATAATGTAATTGAAAAACCAATAATAGGCTGCACAAGTCTAACTGAACTATTTATAAAAGTTTTAGGTTTATAACAAATAAATAATGATGGTTGAATGTATTGATTAATGTGTCGGGTAAGGGTTTGCAGAGGATTCCACTCCGCCATATGTGGCCAAAATTTTGGAACTGATTAAAGACGAAAGAGACGAGCGGCATCAAGAAATTTAATAACAGTTCTAATGATTGGAGAGATGGGATTCCAGAAAATGTTGGAAAGAATTAGCAGAAAACTCAGGTAACAGCTAGAGAAGATGCGCATGGAACTGATGAGGTTTGGCAGAAAGCTATCTCAAGGGAAGCCATTGAACCTGACAAGACGGTTATTAGGCTACATAAACCTGTATGTGTGTACCGTAACATGTATGGCAGCTGGTATATAAATATTGAGTGTATGACTACTTGATATCATGTAATAATTGGTTGGTGTATACAAATTTGTTGTAACGTCGCTGCAATTACTGATATCTGCCCTAAATTTGTTGTAACGTCGTTGTGTATATTTGTCTTTTGGCAAGGCAACCACTTTGTTTGGTGATTACAACCATGGAAAGTTTCCCTGTTTTTTGTGCCTTATCCGGGTTATTGTTGCAGCCAAGTTTCCCTGTCTTTTGTGCCTTATCCGGGTTATTGTTGCAGCCAAGACCGCCCGTGTCTTGGCGAGGTAACTTGGCCAGGTAACAGACCCTAAAAAAACATTTTCCAAAATAAACAGGCACGCCGGCAACGCGGCGATCGTCGCCAATCTTGTTTCATAAAATCTCTTGGTGTATATAGTAGTATTTTAAGCTTTGTATTTTATTTTTATGTCACATATTGTATTAGAAAAATCAAACGTTTATCCTGTACGGTTACTCTCGCATAGCAACAATAGTGTATAATAATGTGTGCATTTTTTTTAAAAAATTATGTATAAATGGGTATGGAGTAAGTGAGAGTGAAAATAGTTAATGGTTCAAATTGTAATTAAATATTTAAATATTTAATAAATTGTATTGTTTTTTATATGTAAAAGTGTTTTAGTCTAACAGTATTACTCACTTTTAAAAAGTTTAAATTATAAGCAAATGAATTTTCTCTTTATATATTGTACATATATAGATATGCATATATGATGAAACATCAATTGTGAAACCCTAATTGGTCGTGGGCTAGAGGGATGTTGAGTTAACAAGTAATATTTCTTCTTACGATGACGCAACGCATTTTGAAGTTAGTTGTAGGCTGCTTTCATAAGAAATTAAACACGTTCTGGATTTTGTATGCTCACCCAATCATTTAGTTATCAGAGCCCTCTCCGGTTATTCAGAGTCTAAGGCGAAAAAAAATGTTATTATAAGAAGAAAAAAAATGCAAAGTCGTCCTCTTAAAATATACTTCCAATTAATGGCATTTATTCAAAGAGAAATATGTGTTCACGAATATATGAGATAAATTTGGAGGCTTTTAAACTTAGAGTGTTGAACGGTCGCTCATTGTGTTTGCTTAAAAAATGGCACTGTTAGTTATATTACATGATACCATCTCTTCTTAACAGTGATTATATGGAAATTTCACGAGGCAAAAGTATGATAACCTGATGGAAACCATGTATCATGCATACTTTACTCAGAAACATAATTTGATTTATGAGCTCTAATGGCTAAAAAAAGATGATCATTTTTAATATAAAGAAAATTCAGGGGATTTTAATGTTCAAACAGTAAATCCTATAGTAAAAATGGCAAAAATCATCCACGTAGTTTACTTGCATCGCGAAAATATTTTTTAAAAATTTGCAAAAATAGGGTTTTTTTTTAATTGTTGCTACAGAAACAGTCCCTGAATTAAATCTAGGGACTATTTGTGTACGAAAAAGTTACAAAAACAGTCCATATCAATTACTTACCTTCGCGAAAAACATCCATACGTGAAAAGAAAATTTGCAAAAATCTTCCTTGCCGTTAATTGTTGGTACAGAAACAGGCCTTGAGTTAAATCCAGAAATTGTTTATGTAAAAAAAAATACAGAAATAGTCCCTGTCAATTACTTACCTTTAAGAAAAACATCCCTAAATGAAAAGTTACATAAAGATTCCCTGTCACTTACCTCATTTTACGAAAACCATCCCTTAATTTTAATAAATAATAATAATGATTTTAGTTCTTTTAACTTTTTTAAGTATTATATATTTTTACCTTTGAATAATCTTTAGGTAATTACTTTTAACTTTTAAGTATCACAAAATTTTTTTAAAAACATTTCACCAAATTGAGTTGATTATATGTAATTGGGTTAATTATAGAGAAGAGAAAGAAATTAGAGTAAAAAACACCAATTAAACATAGTCAAGGCATTTTATGAAAATGTTGTTGTAAAATTTGTGTAAACATAGTGTTTCTTTTTAAGTATTACTAAATTAACAAGTTTTTTTGCTTTTTTCTAAAGTAACTCTAATGTTACTTAGAATTTATGTGTATATGTTTAAAACATTTATAAGTCACATCTAAAACTGATTTAAACGAGATTTAGAATAGTGTAAAATTTTTTTACGTAAAATCTTGCGTCCCGCAATAGAGCGTGAGTTAAAAAAAAACTCTCGTTATACTCTGCTCATCAAGATAAACATTCTCTAGTGTCAGCGGGCAAGGTAGTAAATTTTTATCATAGTTTTCTTTTTTTAAGTTGAGAGACTAGTTTTTGAGCAATCTGATGACGTATTTTTCCATGAAGAGTGTATCTGTCCGAATCGACCATATAATGGCGCTCAATCTTTATTAATTAAATCGACCGAAAATGATTATGCTCGTCATGTGCCCATCAAAATTGTCATAACTAGAGTCAAACATTCAAAAATAATATAAAACAGAGGTGAGATCTATGCAAAACAAGTATCACTTAAAAAATAAATAAGACAATCTCAACCATCCATCCACCTTTCATCTAATGGATAAGATCAAATCAAAAAATAACAAAGGGAGGGCAAAATTGGCATTTTAGCTCATTTAATATAAAAACCCACTTTCAACCTTTTTTTAAAAACAACATATCTTGCAAACGGTAAATCTTCAAGCTATGAAAAATACACCATCACGACGAGAAAAAAATTATCTTTCTATAGATATGTATTGTTATAAACTTTCGACGAACTTTTTTTTTTCAAAATTTCGTCCAGAAAAATCCCACGGGATTCGTAAAAAATCCCATAGGATTCGTAAAAAGACGATTTTTTTTTTTCAAAATTTCCGTTTAGAAAAATCCCACGGGATTCGTAAAAATCCCAAGGGATTCGTAAAAATCCCATGGGATTCGTAAAAAGACGATTTTTTTTTTCAAAATTTTCGTCCAGAAAAATCTCACGGGATTCGTAAAAAATCCCATGAGATTCGTAAAAAGACGATTTTTTTTTTCAAAATTTCCGTCCAGAAAAATCTCACGGGATTCGTAAAAATCCCATGGGATTCGTAAAAAGACGATTTTTTTTTTCATAATTTCCGTCCAGAAAAATCCCACGGAATTCGTAAAAATCCCATGGTATTCGTAAAAATCCCATGGGTTTCGTAAAAAGACGATTTTTTTTTTTGCAAAATTTGCGTCCAGAAAAATCTCACGGGATTCGTAAAGAAATCCCACAGGAATCGTAAAAAGATGATTTTTTTTTTTCAAAACTTCGTCCAGAAAAATCTCACGGGATTCGTAAAAAATCCCACGGGATTCGTAAAAAATCCCATAGGATTCGTAAAAAGACGATTTTTTTTTTCAAAATTTCCGTCCAGAAAAATCAACGAGATTCGTAAAAATCCCATGGGATTCGTAAAAATCCCATGAGATTCGTAAAAAGACGATTTTTTTTTTCTTTCAAAATTTCCCTCCAGAAAAGATAAATCACAAAGGATTCAGTATAAATCCCATGAGATTCTTTGGTGCATCCCATGGGATTCATTGTGAATCCCATGAGATTCTGTATGAAATCACATGGGATTCATTATGAATCTCAAGAGATTCATTGTGTATCCCATGAGATTCTTTGATGCATCACATGAATTTTTTTTTAGTATTTTAGTATATGATAAATTGTGTCAAAAAAAATATATACAACACTAAAAAAAACTAAACCCATTTCCCACATTCAAAATCTTTAAATAATGAATCAAACAAATCACATTCCTACGCAAATATATATTCATTCTTGACTTTTGACTATTGTTGGCTGACACATGTAATTTCATATTAGCAAACTTCACTAAATTCATGAAGAATTATAATAAATATGAGGTAAATTCCACGCCTGAGAATTGGGTACCACCAGCAAACAGGAGAATCAGCAAAGGACAAAACAACTCAGATCCGGCCACCACGTTTGTTAGAACTATAAGAGTTTCTACTTTCAATTACAAAATTCAACTCTTTTATCAAATGACTCAACCCAAACATGAACCTATAGACCAAAAAACGATTAACCACAGATCCGGCCACCACGGATCCGACCGCCACAAATCCCGTCACCCCTGCCATATTATAAGGCTGATTTTGATCGGTAAGTGGCAACGAAGAACGATTGGAGCACCGGATCATGTTTTGATTGTGCTATTTCATCTCGAATGTTCATTGTTTAGCACTAATTTTGATCAATTTTGAAGTGGACGGTTAGGGTTTGTAATTTGGGGAAAACATTATTGGTGAGAGTAAAGTATAGTGTGTGTGAAATGAAGAGGTGGAATAAAATGAGTAAATGGAATGAAGAAATTGATATTCCAAAAATACCCTTGTATAAGTAATTATATTAAAATAACAATTAATCTACACCTTTGGATTTAAAAAAGATGGATGGTTGAGATCTTGTTATTTGTACTTTCGATAAATGTTGTTTCGTATTGAACTTTTCTCATATAGACATATGGCATGGAATGTGGATATATAAATAATTTATGTGAAATTGCATTATCAAATCACATAACTGAAAAGTGAAAACTAAAGAATGGACAAGTTATCTACACCCTCTCATAAGGAGTGTATCCGATGATTGGACGCATCATTGATTTGTGCGGTGTGCATCGCGAGTTGTACGGTTTGACCAAACCCATATGATGTGACAATATATGGAAGGTTTATATAGTATGACCCATAAATACCACAATAATTAAAGTACTTTTTTCAAAAATAATTGCTACCGGTGTATGTAAGTCCATAACACATTACAAATAACCATACTGACTCAAGAAAAAATGGAAAGTGAAAAAAGGAAAAAAAATGCGAACAACGGCGATGAGTGGACAAACGAAAGGACGAATGGTGTGGCTAACCGATGCACTACCACGACACATTTGGTAAAAAAATTTGCCCATAACATGCTTTACCTTGGTTTTTTATTCAAGCATATGACATTTATTCTAAATCGAGCAAAAACATACGAGTGATGATTGACATGCCTAATAATATGACTAACTTTTATACCTACTCCATTTAACTTTTGATCTTGACACATGTCTCAATCTCTCTTTTAGTCATATAGCTAGACACACATATTAGTCATCCTAATCATTTTCCAAAACATAAATGAGTGTTGTCATGCATACTCTTCTTAGCTCACTTTTTACCTTTTCTCGGGCCATCTCTTATCTGTTTTTTGTTTCATACTTTTTGTTTTTTATCAGTTTTTATTTTTGTATTTTTTTGTCAAACTTTCTATACTTTTTGTTTCTTACGTTTATCATAAAAACAAAATTACAAAAGTAAAATTTAAATTTAAATTTAAATTTAAAAATAAATTATGGAGGTTATTGGACAAATGTAAACACTACAAGTCGATGTATAATGTTAATTTTAAAAACCATTGATTTTTATTAAAGTTATCTTAAATTCACCCGGTCCATCGAAATATGTTCCTAGTATTAGCATTTAATTTTTTTTTTTGCTCCCGTTCATATTTAGTCCTGGCTCCGTCCCTCCGAAGGTTATCAACTTTGAAAACATCATATACAACTAATACGAGCATGGATTGACCATAAATCACGATAAGAAAAGCTTTGAACAAGGAGTACCATTTATTCACACCTTTTAATGTAAGTAAAGGTACTTTACAAAAGTAATTAAAAAGCTTAAAAGAAAAAAAGAAAAAAAAAAAAAGTAATCTAAAACTGAAGTTGGATAAAATATATGTATTAGTTTTGATAAACATAGAGTAGTTAAATGTATGGTTATGCACACTGGCTCGTAAAAAATTGGTTGATGGTCGACCGACTTTAAAGTCGGTCACACCCATTGTGAGGTTATGGTTAAATATCGGTAGAGTTAGGAGAGGATAATAATAATAATAATAATAATAATAATAATAATAATAATAATAATAATAAATCTGTCAAAACTTAGATCGATATTTTACATTTTTTTTTTCCTTTTAACTTGGTCATCGGCTGGGGCAACTTGGTCATGTCTGGTCACCGAAGAGAGAAAACTGATGTGACAGGAGATGATTCGTGTTACAACTGTGCCCAGCCTAATGTTTTAGGGGTGGATAAAATAGAAAGTGATTCCCGTTTAAAAGAAATTCCAAAACTATGCCAAAAATTAAATTTGTGTTTACAATCGAGTTAGGAATTTTGCAAATTTCAATTTTTGTGATGTGCGACCATGCTACTGTGCAATTCCATTCATAATTGGATATATGGCATGACAAAAGGTACCATTCTAATCATTTGGTAACATACTTGTCACATTTTGAATGAGGTTGCACATTTGTCTTTCTTGACCGGAGGCTGTGCGACTGTGCGACCCATTCAAAATGTGACAAGTGTGTCACTAAATGATTAGAATGGTACTTATTGTCATGCTACGTGTCAACTTTTTAATGAGATCGCGCAGTAGCACGATCGCGCATGACCAAAATTGTAATTTACAATATTTTTTACTACATTTTGGACACAATCAATTTTTGGTGTATTTTTGAAATTTTTCTTAAAAAAAATCACAAGAGAGTGACGTCCTTTTTTTTATTTTTTTTTCCGCTCTCTCTCTATTTCCAACACACAATCGAATAACATCAACATGATCAACTCAGCTTTTAATAATAATAATAATAATAATAATAATAATATGATGAACATTCATACTATGATTGATGAACATCAACATATGATAAAATATGATTGATGAATATTCAGATCACGATTAATGAATATCAAATTAAGATATGTTGAATATTTATGATGAACTCATCTGATGAATATTTATTGACGAACATTCCGACTATGACAGATGAACATTCAAAACATGATCAATGAATATTTGGTCTTTGATGGACTTATGGGCAGACTATTGATAAATATTTCGTATTTGATGAACTTAGATTAAAAAAAATGATGAATATTTTGTATTGATGAACATTCTGGTAGTATATTGATGAACATATTTTTTTTGAAAAACACGATTTGATAAACATAAAAAAAAACAAAAAACTGATGAACACATATTGATAAACATAATAAAAACCGATGAAGATTAATAAGCATGAAAATAACTAATGAACACTTGTGTTGATGAACATAACAAACACTCTTGTTTTTTATGAGCAATTATTTGATGAGCAATTTTGTTTCTTCGTCATCTTTTATTGAATGATTTCTTTGTTAAATATTATTTGCTTATTTTATTTATTTATTTTTTTTATATGAACAATTGTAGATTCAAAGTTTTATTCATCATAATTTTGATATTTTTTGGAATTATTGAGACTTTTATGAATTACTAAAACATTTATATTCTAATGAACACTTTCAAACTTTAAATCAAAAATTATTTTATTATGATATTTCATCGAACACCTTAGTGGTGTTTCCATGAACACATGATTTCTTTGAACATTTATAAGAAAAACTTTATAAAAACGAAAAAGATGAAGAATGCATGTTAATTTAGGGTTTGTTGATTAAGAATTGTTATATAATTTTCATTTTGACTCAAATTGAATGAAACCTAAAATTTTTTTCTAAATTAATGAACCTCGAATTTGATGGAAAAGATTGTGATTTGCAGTAACAGAATGAATATATGATGAAATTGAATAGAAATCAAAGACTAATTTTATGATTTTGAAAGGTTTTCAAAACTAAAATTAATGTAGAGACTTTGGGAAGCTGTGAAGGAGAAGAAAAAGAAAGACGGATAGAAGGAGGGAAAAGGAGGGACACGTGTTAGGTTATAAATGGTTTTTCAGACTTTTTAGCAAGTGATCATTATACATTTTTGATAAATAGTTAAAATGTATTTAAGTACGATTACAAATTTAGAACTCTATCTCATTCGATTACACATAGAAGCATAATAACAACGAAGACAACATATAACAACATATCCAATCTTGTCAGGACAGATGAAAGATCTCTTTTCAAAAAAAAATCTCGTATGGTCCTGCAAACATAAAAGCATGTATAGACATAACTGATGCGTGGGAATCACACCTTGCTTTACCTCTCGAGGGATCTCGAGAAGCTTACAACCCCCACCAGGCAGTGTACCTGATCGTTGTAGTATAGTATAGTGACAAGTACCGGGGGATTGATCGTTCAGCTTAGGAATAGTGTCGCTAGGATTAGAAAACCTAATTAATAGCTCTAGAGGTGAAAGATGATTATTTTTGTATTTTTATATTTTTATGAAAGCAAGTAAAATCTCTGGTTTTGGAAGAGTGGGCGGAATTAGTTGCTATTCAACTAACCCAAAGCTAAGATGCAATCAAAATAAAATAATAAAAATGAAATTAAACTAAATTAAACTAAGGTTGTGAGCAGTAATTGGAGAAATTGTGTTTACTTAGACTTCATTACTCCCTAGATATCTTTTACATGTTAATTACTTGTTACACTTGTATGAATGACGGGTTGTATTCCTTAATACCATTTGTGGGGTGGCATACATAACTCCCCAACTCTATGAGCTCTTATCTCCTCCTACACCATGACCCAGCACAACTATAGGGATTGTAAACAGTGGCTCATGCATTAAATACAACCAATAAAGACCTAGTACGCCTCGGTTCATGTTTCTTAAGACGTTCAAGCATGTTACCATTTGGAGATCTGCCAATTTTCTTAAGCCTAACATATAAATCATTCATTCAAAACAAGAATAGACAAGTAATCAACACATAATCAACATCTAGGTTTCATTAGATCTAAGCAAACACAAGAGAGATCTAGCCTAGCATAATGGAATTGAGACAAGAACAAGAGATAAACAACCAACACATAGACATATTGATTGAATTGAAAGTACACTTATTTCAATTACAATGCAAGGTCTCAAGGGTTTGGAACCCTTGAAAAACCTGTGAAAGAGGCACCAAAATCGTCTTTAGGGTTTCACCAAAACTTCTCTCTTTTTAATAAAAAAAACTAGAAAACTATATATAGGAAAAACAGTCTGACGGCGTCAAGAGTTAATTCTGACGCCGTCACCTCTAGGGGTGATCATCGGTCGGAAACCGGACCGGACCGGCCAAGACCGGACCGGACCGAAGACCGAGAACCGGAAAACCATAGACCGAGACCGGACCGAATATGGTCGGTCCGGTCTCGGTCCGGTCGGTCTTCGGTCGGTCCGGTCCAATTAGGCAAGTTTTTTCGGGTTTTTGGTCGGTCCGGACCGGACCGGACCGGACCGACCGGACCGAGACCGAATTTGGCAAAAAGCTTAGACCGAGGACCGGACCGAATGTGGTCGGTCCGGTCCGGTCGGTCTCGGTCCGGTCGGTTTTGTCGGTCGGTCCGGTCCGGCCGGTCCGTTTGCTCAGCCCTAGTCACCTCGCCGCCATAAACTTCCTCGGACGGCCTTGATCCACTTATGACGGCCTATGTGACGCCGTCACCACCCACGGTAAATTATTCTTGGCCACTTTGACGCTGTCACCTCTCCATCTGACGCCGTCACCACCTTCGATATTTAATTCTTCATGTCTGACGCCGTCAAGCTTTTGGTCTTGACGCCGTCACCTTGTATTTTCAGCTTGGATTTTTGGTACTTTGCCGTTTTCTTCACTTTATGCTCCAAAAACGTCCAAAATAGCCTCTTTTCCAGAATTCACTCTCCAAACACCTAAAATCACAAAAGGAACAATTTAGGGCAATATTTGATCAAATAAAGTCAGATTCGGGCTTAAATGACCCCCTAAAAACGGATCATTTTTCGCCTCATCATATACCCTTACACTTGAGATTTGCTTGTCCTCAAGCAAATGAGCTTTTATTCTACTCAAAAGACAAGTTAGGGGTCATTTAACACTAATATAAAAGTAATTACAACAAATAATCGTTCCACTAAAGACCAATAGACAAGCACGGAGGTCATACACAAGCACCTCACAAATAGTGTTTAGATACTCACATCTCTCGGGTGTAATAAAGTGATATAACATTATGGAAATGGAAGATATCTCTCACTACCTGTCATAGCAAAATAGATTACCATAGGCTTGGGAAAGGATCAAACCTCCACCACATGGCATAAGCACCTAGGATAAACTATCAAAGAGGTCTTTTTAAAGGGTTGTAACGTTAGGTATAGGGATATGAATTACACGGTTTTGTTGGATAAAGGAAGTTTTACTGGTGGCGAGTTAACAATCTTAGTTAATTACATGTACAAGATGGCGTTGCTAAGCCAAGACTAGACTCGACTTAAGCTAATAAATGAAAAATAACAAAAACATAAACATAGAATGAAACGGGATGGTAGTCCGTATGTTTTTTTTTCTCTTTTTTTTTTTTTTTTTTTTTTTTTTTCTATTTTTTTTGCATACACTCTTACCCTACCATCCAAAATAATACATCATAGGGGTTTGAGCATTCCCCTTACACTTGAATCTTTACATACTGTACATTTAACTAATCTAATGACTCGAATTAAGAAAATCAAAACACTTGGAGCACTTTTAAGATTAACGCACGTATGGGGGTAATAAGTGATGTTCTTCCCCATTACTCCATAAAATAAGTACTTACCCATGAGTCCCAATCGTCCCAAAACAATATGTACAATGATATGACTCGACTTAGCAACCATGTAATCAATTAGAAAGTTAACTTAGGGTTTAACAAATAACAATAATGCACTAAAAATGAGCGCATACACGGAAGGCTAAGGCGATTTGGTTGTACATTTAAGTGGGGTGTAACAAATTCTTCCTTTAAGTAAGATGCTTAAAGTTAGAAACGAAAAGATAGGCTCGGAGGGGTGTACTAGGGGTTTCGTGTACTAAAAATGAGTACAACGCTAAGGGTGTGGGAAAAATTAGTTGACTTAACTAGCCAAGTAATATGACTTAAATGGTCAAGTAATCATGATACGGGTTTAACACAAGGGTGATCCTAATGCCTCTTATCATGTAGTAAATCCTACCACACGAATGTAGTCTCACTAGCGGTCTCGGGATGCATCACTAACGCAAGTTCTAGAATCTAAATGCTACCGGTACACTCATAAGCACCAATAATAAATGCTTTTCCTATCAAATCTAAAGGCGAACCTCACATTTTTGGGTGGAAAATTTTTCTGAATATACGGTTATGTGCTAGTCATACAACCTCCTATCCATGAGACGCTTGCTATGGCTAAAGTTTCACTCCTAAATGTTGTAAAAAATTTTAAATTTGGCGCTAAAATTACACTAACAAGTATTTCTCGTAGTTTTATTACTCATCTACTATCAAACAAAACAAACTCAAGCGAAAGTGCATATGTAAGGTATCATCTTTTTACCCTCCCCTTACACTTAAGATGAACATTGTCCCCAATGTTCAAGTAAAGAATGTAAAAGTTAAAAAGTAAAGAGAATGAAATCAAATACTCCCCTGATTCGCTCGGTATGGATTTTAGTTGGCCAGGTTAAATCTTCTTCCAAGAAAATGAACAATCAAAGCTTCCCTTCCAGAATATAAATCATCTTCTTGTCACAAATAACCTGTAAATCCTGACAAAAGTAGACAAGGCAACCTCGCGTAAAATCGGCGGCATCCTATATAAGTTACTAAATCCTAGAAAACAAAGTCAGATATAATGCTTGTGGAATGAAGTTTGCAGATTTCCTGGAGATTATAAAACTTAATAATTCACAAAAACCATAAGACTCCGTTAGAAAAACAAAATCGGTAAAATTTCCAGATTTTTGACTCCTGACGCCGTCAAGAGCAATGCCCTGACGCCGTCAGAATGAACCTGCAGAAATTCTTATGTTAAGTTTCCGGAAAATTTCTGGAAAAACTTTGTCCTACTTCCTGGAAAATCCTGCAAAACTTCATTGGGACTCAATACAAGCATTTGACTCTAACAAATACGAATATACATGTTCATTAAATATTGTGGAGAATCATGATCGGTTTGTTTCTTAAAAACATATTTGGGGTTTCCCCTTACACTTATCTTTTGCAAGAATACCTCTAGGTTGAAGTTAAGACTAGGCTAAACAACATAATAAAGTATTTTCCATTTTTTAGTAGAGAAACATGATCAACCAACAATAAAAATAAAACATGCATACGGAAGCAAATAATAATCAAACAAATAAAAATCACACAAAACATGGGTTGCCTCCCAAGAAGCGCTTTTCTTTATTTACGAGTCTTGTAGCTAGACTCAAAGTCGTGGGTTACTACGTGATCGCATCATTGGTTCCACTCTCTAGGTCGTCTTCTAAACCAGTTTTGTATTCCGGACCTAGTTGCAAGCATTCTTTG
Organism: Artemisia argyi; assembly: GCA_030686995.1. Classification (NCBI taxonomy): domain Eukaryota; kingdom Viridiplantae; phylum Streptophyta; class Magnoliopsida; order Asterales; family Asteraceae; genus Artemisia; species Artemisia argyi. Next base: position 280,563,850 of record CM060708.1, read on the forward strand.
TAGAAACCAAGCATCCTATTTCTAACATACTCTACTCCTCTACGTCTATCCTCATCATTCCTATAATAAGCCGCTTGCTTACGTTCCTTTTCGAAATTAGAGAGAAGGCGGTATTGCTCAATTTTGTAGGGCATTTGATAAGCAACCTCATCATTGTCTTTCTTGAACCTAACTATCCCTAACGTCGGATCATAACTCATCCTAGTGGCCTCAACAAATGGTTTCCCAAATATTATTTGACTTAGGCAAGCATCTATCACCGGACGCGTGTCTTCTACTATCATAAAATCAATCTCATAGGTGAGATTCCCTATAATCACATGTACTCCCTTAACTCTTCCTGCAAAATTACTTATCCAACTTTTACCGGGCATTATCCTAAAATTGAGTTGCTTCTTCATCACCCAATTGTAATAAGTCCTAGACATGATGTTCACAGGGGATCTAGGGTCTATGTAAGCTTTCCATATATGCATGTGCCCGATATTGCATGGGATGTTAATATTAGATGGGTCTCCCATTTTGATCAGGGGGTCGCCAAAGATATATGTTGTCTCGGGACTATCGAATAAATCCTTATGGTATTCCCGTTCTTCCTTGGTTGGCAACTTATCAAAATATTCCTCTATAGGTTCTACCTCCTCTAATTCCTTATCCTTATTAACCTCAACTTCCCTACTCTCATCCTCACTATTGGCTTCTACTCTAACTTCATCATTGTCACTCTCCTCTATCTCCCTATCTATCGGCTTAATGGTGAAAACATTGACAAAGTGGACATGTTTGGATGATGAGGGGTCCTTAACTTGGATTCCACTATTGGTGTCCCTAGTGTCCTTCCTAGGTGTGGCTAATGTTTGGTTGTTGAGGGCTTTCAACAAGTTGTCGATCTTGTTGGTCATCTCCGTTTGTTGTTGGTTGAATTCGGTTTCAAACCTAGCTATGCGAGCTTCTTGAGATGCCATAAATTTCGACATCAATCCTTCAAGATTGTTGGTACTACCATAGTTGTTAGAAGGATTGTTGTTGAAGGTACGGTTAGATGGTGGACCGTTTGATTGGTAACGATTAGGTGGGTTGGATGAATTGGGTTGATTTTGTTTCCACCTAAGGTTTGGGTGATTTTTCCATGAGGGGTTATACGAATCACCGTATGTGTTTGGCTCGGGCTTGAAAGTGTACCACTTATCTCCCGCTTCGTCGGTACGCGTGGATGCGTAGTCCGCAAAAGCTGTTCCGGGGAGTTCCACACAATCACGAGTGTCATGGGGACCACTACATAATTCGCATGAAGAAGTGATTTTGTTCACTTGGCTTGAATGCTTCGGAGCTTCGTAAGATTTCATGAGAAACTTGACTTGGTCCTCAAGTTCCATGATCCTACGGTCGGGAGTGCTTGAATTGTTCGAAGGCAAAGATATTGCCTTGACCGTTTTGTTCAAATCACGGGGATCATTCCAACTTTCGTTGTCATAGAGAGCAAGATCTTCTATGAGTTCCCATGATTGTTCCGCACTAAGATCACGTAGCTTACCACCGGCCGATTGGTCAATGGTTCGCCTCGTGGAGATGTCGATATGGTCATAAAAAATTTGGACTTGGAGCCAAAGATCTATGCCATGATGAGGGACTTTTTGGAGTAAGTCCTTGAAACGAGTCCATGCTTCATAAAGAGATTCATTTTGACGTTGTTGGAACATCAAGATGTCATTCCTAAGTTTAGTAGTTCTCCCCGGTGGGAAAAATTGAGCAAGGAAACGAGTGGTGAGATCATCCCATGTGGTGATGGATCCCGCGGGTAAACGCTCAAGCCATTGACTAGCTTGATCCCGTAGAGAGAATTGGAATAGGCGTAAACGGGTAGTCTCTCTAGTTTCAACACCTAGGTCTATGGAATCTACGATTTTGAGGAAGTCCTTAAGGTGTTGGTTTGGATCTTCGGAACGAAGTCCATGGAATGCACATCCGCTTTGCACCAACCGGATGGTGTCGGATCGCAAGGGGGTCACATTGGCTTCGGTGAGCTCAATGGTGTTTCGGTAGCCTTGGTGGCTTGGTCGGGAATACTCTCCTAAGGTTCGGGGCCTAAGGGGTTCTAATGGTGGGTTTTGTTGTGGTGGGATGATGGGTTCAAAGATGTTACCACCTTCCATGATGTCGGATGGTAAAGAGTTACGAACAAAGGCACGAAGAAACAAGATAGACTAAAGAAGACCTAAAAATAAAAATAAAAATCTTACTAGAAAGGAATCTAGCAAGTAGACCTAATAAAAAGAAATCCTAACCTAGACAATAACTATTCCCCAGGCTGCGGCGCCAAAAACTTGATGCGTGGGAATCGCACCTTGCTTTACCTCTCGAGGGATCTCGAGAAGCTTACAACCCCCACCAGGCAGTGTACCTGATCGTTGTAGTATAGTATAGTGACAAGTACCGGGGGATTGATCGTTCATCTTAGGAATAGTGTCGCTAGGATTAGAAAACCTAATTAATAGTTCTAGAGGTGAAAGATGATTATTTTTGTATTTTTATATTTTTATGAAAGCAAGTAAAATCTCTGGTTTTGGAAGAGTGGGCGGAATTAGTTGCTATTCAACTAACCCAAAGCTAAGATGCAATCAAAATAAAATAATAAAAATGAAATTAAACTAAATTAAACTAAGGTTGTGAGCAGTAATTGGAGAAATTGTGTTTACTTAGACTTCATTACTCCCTAGATATCTTTTACATGTTAATTACTTGTTACACTTGTATGAATGACGGGTTGTATTCCTTAATACCATTTGTGGGGTGGCATACATAACTCCCCAACTCTATGAGCTCTTATCTCCTCCTACACCATGACCCAGCACAACTATAGGGATTGTAAACAGTGGCTCATGCATTAAATACAACCAATAAAGACCTAGTACGCCTCGGTTCATGTTTCTTAAGACGTTCAAGCATGTTACCATTTGGAGATCTGCCAGTTTTCTTAAGCCTAACATATAAATCATTCATTCAAAACAAGAATAGACAAGTAATCAACACATAATCAACATCTAGGTTTCATTAGATCTAAGCAAACACAAGAGAGATCTAGCCTAGCATAATGGAATTGAGACAAGAACAAGAGATAAACAACCAACACATAGACATATTGATTGAATTGAAAGTACACTTATCTCAATTACAATGCAAGGTCTCAAGGGTTTGGAACCCTTGAAAAACCTGTGAAAGAGGCACCAAAATCGTCTTTAGGGTTTCACCAAAACTTCTTTCTTTTTAATAAAAAAAACTAGAAAACTATATATAGGAAAAACAGTCTGACGGCGTCAAGAGTTAATTCTGACGCCGTCACCTCGCCGCCATAAACTTCCTCGGACGGCCTTGATCCACTTATGACGGCCTATGTGACGCCGTCACCACCCACGGTAAATTATTCTTGGCCACTTTGACGCCGTCACCTCTCCATCTGACGCCGTCACCACCTTCGATATTTAATTCTTCATGTCTGACGCCGTCAAGCTTTTGGTCTTGACGCCGTCACCTTGTATTTTCAGCTTGGATTTTTGGTACTTTGCCGTTTTCTTCACTTTATGCTCAAAAAACGTCCAAAATAGCCTCTTTTCCAGAATTCACTCTCCAAACACACCTAAAATCACAAAAGGAACGATTTAGGGCAATATTTGATCAAATAAAGTCAGATTCGGGCTTAAATGACCCCCTAAAAACGGATCATTTTTCGCCTCATCAATAACATATAGTCATAAAAAGCCTACAAGCATATAAAAATCATGAGTCTTCAAGCATACAACTATAATAAAGAAATAAGGGAAATTAAAATAAGGTTTAAAGTATAGAAACGTATATAACATAATCACATAAAGCATACAATCATGCAAACACATAAGAGACATATACAAGCTAAAACGCCTCTTTCTAGACTCATTTTTTTTAAAAGTACGTCTTAGAGCCAACTTGACCTCTACACCATAAGCTATCTACGTCGTAGAGCCTACCAGGCCTCTACGCCGTAGAAGCTTCAGTCTCCAAGACATACACTTTACAGTTTGACCCAAAATACACTTTCAACATAAATCCAGCACTTAAACCTGTACAAAAACACTTGTAAGTCATATAAACTAAAATATACACCGTATACATTGATACATACAATCTTGACCCCTTTGACCTAAAATGGGTAATAATAAACCTTTTCTCAAATATCATTGGTGAGTTCTTATTCACCCACTTTTATGTTGACATAAATAATGTATGAAAACGTTATTTATATTTTTTGATATCTCTATGTTTTGACGATCACAAAATGTAAAATCATCAAACGTAAGATTACTACGTAAACAAGTATTAAGCTAGTTTATATCATTATATCCAACCTAATCACTTAAGATATGGATAAACAAGTGCTTAATACATCCCATGATCAAAGGAGTATTTAATTAACTAATACAAAGTTTATTTAATTATATAAATATATTATATATTTTTGAAAAACACTTTTGGTAATAAAGAAAAATGTTTTAATCATACTAAATATATGATTTCAAAATTTTAACCAAAATCAGTTAGTTTTTCACCAAATAAACTTTCCCCACTAAAAGACAAGTTTTCTGGCCGTTACAGCTGGGCGGCCCCCTTAATTATAAGGGGCGGTCCCCTTAATTTTAAGGGGGCCGGCCATGATTTAAGAGGACCCGCCAGGCTCCTATGTCAGAAATTGTCAGAATTTTTCTCCTATAAATACCATCTTAATTCTGGAATTTTGCCTCACCTTTTGCACAAAATTTTCAGATCTCAAACTCTCTAAACATCCTCCAAAACCCTTTGATCATTAGTATATTAATCCTTGTTTCAAGTGATTCAATCCCTTCTCATCCATCCTCATCCAAAGTGCAAAAGAAGAACACTCCTTCTACAACTAAGTTCAAAAAGTATTGAAGAGTAGTTGTGCATAATATATATATATATATATATATATATATATATATATATATATATATATATATATATATATATATATATATATATATATATATATATATATATATTATTTGTGAAGTTGTGTTGTGTTTGTAATAAGTAGTTTAGAAGAAATAGAAGTTGTGTAGGAAGTAGAAGTTGATTAGTAGTGAAGTAGTGTAGTTGTGAAGAAGATAGGTGTGAAGTAGATAGAAGTGAAGAAGATAGGTGTGAAGAAGAAAGGTGTGAAGAAGATAGGTGTGAAGTAAATTGGTGTGAAGAAGGTGTGTAGAAGTTGTGATCAAGTTGTGACGTAGTTGTGTTGTGTAAATTGGTGTGTAAGGTTTTCTCCGCCATAAGGGAGTTTGTTGACATAGTGAAGAAAACTCTCGAGTAGGTAACTCAGGGAGTGGAGTAGGAACAAGGAAGGTGACCTTGAAGCCGAACCACTATAAATCCTTGTGTTGTGGTTTGATCTCTCCAACTCTTTTCATTACTTACTTATTTACCTATACTATATTAGCTTAGTTAGTTAGTTACTATATAATTGTTCATATAGTGCAAGTATTGAGATCACATAAACTAGAATCGAAGTTTTTAAAACAAAATTGTTTTTATAAATTTAAAAAGGACGTAAAACTATTCAACCCCCCTTCTAGTTTTCCACAATTGGTATCAAGAGCCAGGTCTTGCAAGATCTTTAAAATATATTGTATTTTAAAACTTGTAACGATCTATGGAATCTGAAAAATATTTAGAAGGGCAATCTATGCAAAGACCACCACTATTTAAAAGAGATGGATTTTTATATTGGAAAATTCGATTCGAAACTTATGTGAAATCAAAAGATCTAGATCTTTGGCATGTTATTACCAATGGTGAGTTTTTACCTATTCAAAATAACCCCGAAACTAAGAAAGATGAAATCGTACCTTTTGAAAAACAAAATGATGATTTAAAAAGAAAACTTGCTAAAAATAATGAAGCAAAAATGGTTATTTATAATGCGCTACCACGTAAAGAGTACGAAAGAATCTTTATGTGTGAAACCGCAAAAGAAATTTGGAACTCTATATTAATAACTCACCAAGGTAATAATCAAGTCAAAGATAATAAAATAGATCTACTTGTTCAACAATATGAGCAATTCACGATTCCGGAAGAGGAATCAATTGATAATGCTTTCGCTAGATTTAACACTATCATCACAAGTTTAAAAGCACTTGATGAGAATTTTTCTAGTAAGAATTTTGTTAGGAAGTTTCTTAAGGCTCTTCACCCAAAATGGCGAGCTAAAGTGACGGCTATTGAAGAATCAAAGAATTTGTCAACGTTGCAACTTGATGAATTAATTGGAAATTTGAAAGTCTACGAGGCAATTATAAAGAAGGACTCCGAAATGGTTAAAGGAAAACGAGAGCAAAGCAAGTCAATCGCCTTGAAAGCTAGAAAGGAATCCAACAACGAAGATAGCTCATCTTCCGAAAGCGATGACGAAGAATATGCCATGGCCGTAAGAGATTTCAAGAAATTCTTCAAAAGGCGAGGAAGATTCGTTAGACAACCACACGATGAAAGGAGAGCACCTCAAAAGAATAATGATGACAAGTATAGCAAGAATGAGAGAAAATGTTTCATGTGTGGTGACCCGAATCACCTCATTGGAAAATGTCCAATGATGACAAGAGATCAAAATCAAAGTGCATTTGTTGGAGGAGCTTGGAGTGATAGCGATGAAGATGAGAAAGAAACAACAAAGGAAGAAAAGTGTCTCATGGCTAAGACATCAAGTGAGGTACGTTCCGAAACCGAATACTTTAGTGATGAAAATTTATCATTTGATGAAAAAGATTTAGATAGTGAATACAATAGATTATGCAAACTAGGACAACAAGTAATGGCTAAAAACAAATCACTAAAATACATAAACAACCAACTAGAAAATGAAGTACTAGAACTAAAAATTAAAATACATCAACTTGAAAAAGGTAAAGAAATTGTTGAAGAATGTAAATCATGCCAAGAGCTTAAAAGTGAAAACAACAAACTTAGGGAAGAAATTTGCAAACTTGATAAATTTGGAAATAGTAGTAACTCACCTAGTAAAATTATAAGTATTCAAAGAGTATCCAGAGATAAAACCGGTTTAGGATTTAACTCAACCGTAGCTTCAACAAATGAAATTAAAAATGTTAAATTTGAAAGTGAACTCAAGGAATTAAAATCTTCAAAATCTAATCCTAAGTATATACTCATAAATGATAAGAAAATACCTCTCTCTAGTAATGAAGAAATAAAACCGTTTTATAAACCATCTTTAAAAACCGAAGTAGGATCGTCTAAACCTAAAACAAGATCTAAAACTCCACCACCTAGGAAACCAAATAATTCTTATACTAGACCTAAAACACCTCAACCAAGAGCAAACCAAAATAGACGAAACTTTAACAATAATCAACAAATGTGGAACTTCAATCCGTGGGGAATGTTTCCACCATATATGCACCCAAGTCAAATACAAAACATGTTCGGATCAAATAACTTTGGTCAAATGAGACAATGGGGACCAACGTAAAAATATTCGCCATTCAAACATGGAAACTTTTGATGTCACTTCCTGTTCGGACTATCTCTTGAAGACTTTGAAGATAAACGCATTGAAGACGAAAGGTACACATTTCCTTTTATTTTCTTGTCAAGAAATGCATGCTTAGTTTAGTATCTAGTTGTTATGTGATTTTGTTTGGTTAATTGTTTCCTCTAGTTTTTATTGTGGTGTACAGTCTTAAAGTAGAAAACAATAGGCACTAATCTTAGCCGTTGGATGTATCTATGATGATGTAATTAGATCAAATGATGATGTTATTAACTTAAAATTAATTGAATGGCATTTTGGTAAATAACATAAACTTGATGGCAAAATTAAACAACCATTTCTTGAGCATAACCGCATATTAGGAGACACAATTTTCAATCGAATATAAAGGCACCTGCTACCTTATTTCTTTTGTTTGATTTCTTTTTTTGTTTCATTTTTTTTCTGTCATTTTTTTTTTCTTTCTTGTAAAGCCTATGTGACATAATTTTCTACTACAAGCTTGTGGCTTTTTCGTTTTTTCTCCTTTTAATGATTGACACACTAATTATTTATTTATTTTGTACTTTATTTATAACACAACAAATTTATAGTGGCACACCAATTTTTTTGATATATTTAAACATAAAATATCTTAGTTTCATGATATATGTATAGTGACACACTAAGGTTTTTTGACCCAGATTTTTTTGTGACACACTAGGTTTCATGATACTGTGTATATTTGTAGTAACACACTAAGTTTTTCTACACATTTTTATATTAACACACTTAGTTTCATGATACATTTATATTGACTCACTTACTCTCATGATACATTTATAGTGACACACTACCAAATTTTAGAACATTTATAGTGAAAATTATATTTATCACACAAATTTTTTTGATATGTTTGTAGTGACACATTAATTTTTGCGACACTCTATATTTGTAGTAACACACTAAGTTTTTCTTTTGAGGCTACTGATACAATAAACTCAACTAATACTTTCAACTTTGTAAATTGATACATAAATAAAAAGTTGAAGTACTCGTCCCAACAAAAAAGACACCATGGATTCTAAGTTCAAACAATACAAATCAACCAAAAATACTACTACGTATTACAAACTATAAAATGTGAGTAAAGTCATATTATGATGTTAAACATCAACTAATACACACTATAATTACATTAGTGACGGCAAATATTTCGATCTGAATGCAACTTACAGTTGTGTTTTGCCTAGCATCAACTAATACATACTATAGTTACACATCAACTAATACACACTATAATTACATCAACTAATACACACTATAATTACATTAATACACACTATAACGTTTTTGCTATATTTTAAATTAAACACTTAGTCTTTTGACACACAAATCTAATGATACATAATTTCTAACATCGACATAATAAAATATTTGCTCAAACGTTGATACGACAATAAGTTAATTGACACTCTTTGAAAAAGCATGTCATATAACATAAACAATGCAATTTCATCAATATATAGATGAGCTTACAACACAACAATGTTACCAAATAACTCCAAAGCATGCAAATGTTGACATTAAATTAAAACTATTATAAACCAAAACTAAAAAAAACAACATGTTGATACAGTACAATGTAAACTGGTGACACAATATATCATCAGATAAACAAAATTATCCCATTATTCATTGATGGAAAAAAAGTGATTCACAAACATTTTAAGTGATTTCGCCAATGAAATTTCGAAACACATTAACCGATTTTTTTTCACATCAACTGATTCACAAACCCACTCGAAACACAAAAACCCAACCGGATCTAATACACAAACAACTAGATCTAGTTGATCACACCCTCTCGATTTCTTGATGTCGGAGGTTATGGGCTTCAAATGAAGAACAAGGATTCCAGGTTGGCTTCAAAATAGGGGGTATGCCGACATGCCGTGGCGGCTTTAAAGAATAAGCCATAACCGAAAAAAGATTCCTATACAGCGGCGGGTCAAGTTTCTTTTGAAGAATAAAGAACAGTAAGAGATGCGGGGAAGCATCACTAGATTTTTATGGGTTTATTTTACAAACTGATCAAAAAAAGCCATAACCGAAAAAAGGTTGTTACGGGTCGGTAAGCAGAGGCGGGCGTTAAAGTTTGATACCCAGTTTCCGGCGGCATTAGGGTGTCGTTAGGATTTCACAAAAATTTTATATGAATTTTGAGAGGGTTTGAGTAAAAGAATAGATATGAAAGAATGAAGATGAGAGAGTAAAATAAATGTGTGGGTAAGTTTTATTGAGAGGGGAGGGTACCCTGCGTTTTGAGAGGCGTTTTCCGCCAAAACTCAACGCGAAGACGCCATGAGGGTACCGTCCCTCGCGTTTTCGAGTGCTGAGCCATCATGAACAGCCGAGATGGTCCCGGAAAACACAACGCGACAACGCCAACACGGTACCGTGGCTCGCGTTTTCGATCGCGTTTTCCAGTAATTATATTTCTTTTTTCTCTTTTTTCAATCATGTAGACGTTTTTGGTATATTTCTTTTGGTTGATGTGATTACTTTTTCATTATGATTTTGATGCAACGATTCACATAAGCAGAAATGAAGTGTTGGGGGCGGAGTATTTAGAGAGGTTGTGGCTGAGTATGAAGTGATTAGGGTTGCCTACAATTATGGATATGTGACTTATTTATATCATCTAATTTTGGGTTATTTGAGTTTACGGGCCTGCATCTAATTTAGTATGGTTGTATTTTGGGCCTCCCTTGTTTATTAATTCAAATATGGGTTACTATGGGGCTTATACGAAAGTTAACTAAAGTGTGTATTTTTGGTTGAATTTAATTTTGACCAGTTTAGTTTAGATATGCTCATTTTTAAGTGTTAATTTTATTAATGAAATTTTTAAGTGTTAATTTCATTTTTTTGTACTCTTTTGTATCTTTTTTATTAATGAAATTTTAGTTTTAGTTAAATGTGTTGGTATTTAAATAAATGAAAACAAAAAAAGAAAAAAATATATGTGGGGTCCAAAGGTGTACGACGGCACGAGAAATTAGTGTTATATGAGGGAGGAGGTTTTTGGTGTTATGGTGAATTATTGTGTTATGAGAAAATGTGCTGATGTGGCAGCACTTTTTCTCACGACACCAACGGGATAACACGAGGATACCTTATGCTCTGAGAGAGATGAAGGAGTGCGTTGGTTTTTGAGAAATTAATGAAAAGTTAATTGTCAATAATGCCCTTGATATTTAATTTAAAATTTTGATTTAATTTAATTCTTATAATCCAAATGTCACTTCCTTATTGGTGCTTATTATTCACCATTTTAAAGTATTCACCACTTGAACACAAATCATATATATATATATATATATATATATATATATATATATATATATATATACACTTATCTAATTATACTATATCTAAATATATATACTTAGTTACATCTAGGATCATATAACCTAGAAAATTCATTTGTTGATTTTCTAGAACTAGAAATTGTTCGTTTACGAACCCTTTCTTTTTCTCATTTGCCTTATTGAACTTTAATGTTTAAAAACACTCATGCTGATGTAGAGAGATGAGTCGAAAAATCTACGGATGAAACAAACTCCCGGCTTCCGCTGCATACGTCTCCTCCCTATATTCTCGTCTTATAAGCGCATATATATATATATATATATATATATATATATATATATATATATATATATATATATATATATATATATATATATATATATATATATATATATATATATATATACTTATGAACCTTCCACAACTCTCTCGTCCACTTGACAACTTGATGAATTTCATCCGAAATGATCAAGAAAATTTAATTGACGAAATGTCAAGCAATCCCTTTCGTGCGAATACTTTCCAACGTATTTTTGATTAAATATAAATCTAATATATATACATAAATATTTTCTTGTTCGTTCCAGAATCCAAAACTCGAAAAATAAAAATTTTGGAGGGCGGCCCCCTTAATGTTTAAGGGGACCGACAGCCAAATGAAGGGCGGCCCCCTTAATGTTTAAGGGGGCCGGCCATCTGATTGCTCAAACCCGTTTTTCCTCTTGTTCATTTTGCCAAACACTCCACTTTTTCAAACATCCCTTCCCCTGCTACTGCTGTGACGAAAACCAAACTCCAAAAACACCTAAAACCACTTCCAAATCACATAATTCGGGTTAATTCACAAAGGGCAAATACATCTAACACAATCACCATTACGTATTGTAAGTTTTTCACAACACATTTCATCTAATTCCATCTAATTTGGTCAAACTCAAGATTACGCATGTTTTATTAATTTTTTTTTAAATCATAATTTCTTTCGAATTAGGTCTAAAATCTCCTTAACTAAATGCTTCCCTTAGGATTAGGATGATTAATTAACACTAGAAACTAGTAATTATAAACCCTCTTGTCAAAAATTTTTGAAAAATTTCATACACTCCATTTCAAATTTTTTGGTAAACACATTGTTGAATAATGCTTTGAAAACTTGTTAAAACTAATCACATTATACTTTTATAACTTGTAAAACATGAAACTATATTTTTTGACCAAGTAAAAATATTTTTGCTCACGATAAGAGGGTGTTTGGATTATGTCCAAATAATGTCGAAATTAAGTCATTATAATTTTTATAAAACGTTGTTAAGATTATAAACCTAAAACTTGCAAATCGGACTTGTCAAGATATATAATTCATATATATATTGACATACTAGTAGTGTAAGTGGCTAGTTAAGGAAGCGTTTGGTTTAGTACGAAAAATGACATTTTTGAGTCAAAATATAAACCATCTTTTTCGAAAACTAATCACATGCATAAGAAACTCGTAAGAAATGGCTAGTTTTACAACCTAATGTAAATCTAGTAAATTTCATGATATATTAAGATGTTTAAAAGGGCGTTTGGATTTGTCCATAACTACTTGCTAAACATCGTAAAATATATCTAGAACGAGGTAAAATTAATATTAAGGAACTTGGTAAACTACTTCCTAGGATAATCGTTGAAGTATGTTTACGTTCCAACATAAGTCTTAACAATATATACACCTTTATTTTTCTTTATATTTATTTTGGTCTTTTGTATTGTTGTTGTGTTTAGGTGAAAATGCCAAAAGCAACTACCGAAGATCTTTCCCACACTAAAAACTACATTCCCAAAGTTTCCCAACTCCCTACTACATCTCCTTCTATTGGACGTATATATCGTGAATTTGAAGATAGAAACGTTCATGAGGGACGTGTAGTAGATCTAGCTTTTGCTCAATCCGACTACATTAATCGCTTGTTTTCAAGCATCAACCTCAATTGCCTTTATGAAATTAATGAACCAATTGTTCCTTGTTTCATAGTCGATTTCTATAGCCAAGTCACCGTCTAAACCAATGATCTTGGTGCCATCACCATCTCCTTCATGATTCAAAATGAATTTATCACCTTAACTCTCGAACAATTTGGTCAAATCCTCCAAATTCCGTTTAGAGGTCAAGCTGTTTTCACAAACGAGTGGGACCTCGAATCTCTTCATCGTTGTCGACCAACCTTTGGTCCTTATCTCTCCGACATCCCTCATCCCGACGGAATTCGTCAAATCCTTGGTGTTGAACGTTCCACTACAACCTGAAAAATAAAATCTAAAAACGTTCAAATCTCTTCATACCAACTTCTCCTAAAGGAATTAGGCCCCTACATGAAGCGTTGGGAAGAACTCATTCGTGAGAATGCGTTCGGTACTGGAGGTCACCGGGACCATCTCCCGGCGTGCCTTGCTCACATGTTATATTGTATCGCTGTCGAAAATCCGTACAATTTGGCCTACTTCTTTATCAAACGGATTTAGTGTGCTAGAAAAACTCCCAAAGCCAATCTTCCATATGGAATGTTTCTTACTCGTCTCTATCGTCACGTTATCGAGTACTACCCCGATCTTGACAATAGCATCTATGAGTCCATCTATCCCACCTTACGTCCTCTTGCTCTAAAACAAGCTCGACGAACTCGAAGTGACAAGGGAAAATCTCGTCGTCATAGCTTTCATGGATCATCTTCTAGACAAGACGATGACAATGAGGAGGAAAACATCCACGATGCTAGTACCCTTTCATTTTCTGAGTTCGTTGATAATTTAGAGGATCTTGACTATCCCAAGTATTCAACTCCATCTCCTAGCGACCAAACCGAAGAAGTACTTCATGAGCGAACAACCGAAATGCTTAGACGACAAAAGAGTTTGCATGAAGAAGTTAGAGGAGGCTTCAAATCCATCGGGAAGACGTTGAAAGGTATCTTCGGGAAGAAAAAGAGATGATGCGCTTAGATTATGTTTGTTGAACAATATTTATTTTTATGTCTTGTGTGCTATTTGTCCAAAGTATATTCGGAAGTACTTGTTATTTTCTTGGATAATTGTTTGGATATTTGATTAGGATGCTAACTTGTTTGTTTATGTTTAATAGATGCTTTTGTATGCATGCTTTACTACTTAATCTATATATATGCTTGCATGATTAGTTTATGTGTATATATATATATATATATATATATATATATATATATATATATATATGCTTTCTAATAGACCAAAACAAATGTCAAAAGTCCAAATAGAGCTTGCTGCAAAAACAAAACAGAACATAACATTTTTCCAGAAAATTTTTGAAAATTTTTTGATTTCTGGGTCGTCAGATGGGCGGCCCCCTTAAATTTAAGGGGACCGGCCATCTGGAACAGTTTTTACACTGTTTTCTTTTGCACCTTGTGATCTCTTTTGCTAGTCCCAGCTACCATTTCCCTTAAAAACTAAACTGATTTTGGAATCTAACATTACAATTTCAAATTAATTCCACTTCTAAACATGTTTTCATACTATATAATCCCCATGCATGTTTAATTCACATTCCATCATCCTCAACCTTCATCAAACATCATCTTTTATCATGTCCTCACCAAGAACCACCTATTCAAACAATGCCAAGAAACAAAAACTTGTCATTATTCCACCAAAACAACTATTCATTGATCTCACAAATGAAGACAACACCACCCCATCACCACCACCTCAATGCTCATCTCCTAGTGCACCAAATGCACCCTCCAAAACACCATCAACAAATGGATCCTCTACTTCCTCCATACCATCCACTTCATCCATAAATGACTACATAAACACTCACTTATCTCCTCCAACAATTGATCAACCATCACAACCCACCAATGAAAACACAACTCTTGCACTAACCCTCTCATTATCACCATTAACACCTCTTGATGCACACTTCTCATCATCCCCTAGCAATCCACCAACCTAAAACCCCGTCCCATGGAGCTTACTTGAAGCTCATGGTGACACTTGCCTTTGTTGCATCCACAACCGAACAATTGTGTTTGGACTAAGTGATGAGATACAATACATGTTTTCTCACATTGAAAACTTGTTGCATCAACCACCAACAACAAACACAACTCCTCCACCACCATCAACAAACACTCCTCCACCATCACCATCTCCATGTTCACCATTCATTCCTCTCAATTAAACATGCTTGGTGTTTTTACAAATAAAATTGTCTTAAACCATTTTGGATGGCAAGCTCTAGAGAGGATTTTCATGTTTAAGCTTTGGTTTATTATTTAAGTGATGATTGTAAGCCTTTAAGGCTTTTGTTAGTTGCACTACTTGTTATGTTTGTTGATGTAATGCTTGTTGTATCTTTTTAACTTTATAAATGTTATGGTTATGTTTAGTTTCTACTCTTGCATGCTATATACACATATATGTTGCTTGTTCACTAAATATTTTTGCAAGAATTCCATATCTCGATTTCTTTTTGACCTCAAAACGAGGGGGAGTATACTTCAAGGGGGAGCTCCAATAAAATCGGGATAACCTTTTTGATGCTAACAAAAAGGGGGACAATTGATATAAACTCACAATAATACTTGTATATATACTAATTTTCGATTAATGAGTTTAAATTTTGTAATCATCAAAAAGGGGGAGATTGTTGACATAAATAATGTATGAAAACGTTATTTATATTTTTCGATATCTCTATGTTTTGACGATCACAAAATGTAAAATCATCAAACGTAAGATTACTACGTAAACAAGTATTAAGCTAGTTTATATCATTATATCCAACCTAATCACTTAAGGTATGGATAAACAAGTGCCTAATACATCTCATGATCAAAGGAGTATTTAAATAACTAATACAAAGTTTATTTAATTATATAAACATATTATATATTTTTGAAAATCACTTTTGGTAATAAAGAAAAATGTTTTAATCATACTAAATATATGATTTCAAATTTTTAACCAAAATCAGTTAGTTTTTCACCAAATAAACTTTCCCCACTAAAAGACAAGTTTTCTGGCCGTTACAGCTGGGCGGCCCCCTTAATTATAAGGGGCGGTCCCCTTAATTTTAAGGGGGCCGGCCATGATTTAAGGGGACCGGCCAGGCTCCTGTGTCAGAAATTGTCAGAATTTTTCTCCTATAAATACCATCGTAATTCCGTAATTTTGCCCCACCTTTTGCACAAAATTTTCAGATCTCAAACTCTCTAAACATCCTCCAAAACCCTTTGATCATTAGTATAGTAATCCTTGTTTCAAGTGATTCAATCCCTTCTCATCCATCCTCATCCAAAGTGCAAAAGAAGAACACTCCTTCTACAACTAAGTTCAAGAAGTATTGAAGAGTAGTTGTGCATAGTGTATATATATTATTTGTGAAGTTGTGTTGTGTTTGTAATAAGTAGTTTAGAAGAAATAGAAGTTGTGTAGGAAGTAGAAGTTGATTAGTAGTGAAGTAGTGTAGTTGTGAAGAAGATAGGTGTGAAGTAGATAGAAGTGAAGAAGATAGGTGTGAAGAAGAAAGGTGTGAAGTAAATAGGTGTGAAGAAGGTGTGTAGAAGTTGTGATCAAGTTGTGACGTAGTTGTGTTGTGTAAATTGGTGTGTAAGGTTTTCTCCGCCATAAGGGAGTTTGTTGACATAGTGAAGAAAACTCTCGAGTAGGTGACTTGGGGAGTGGAGTAGGAACAAGGAAGGTGACCTTGTAGCCGAACCACTATAAATCCTTGTGTTGTGGTTTGATCTCTCCAACTCTTTGCATTACTTACTTATTTACCTATACTATATTAGCTTAGTTAGTTAGTTACTATATAATTGTTCATATAGTGCAAGTATTGAGATCACATAAACTAGAATCGAAGTTTTTAAAACAAACTTGTTTTTATAAATTTAAAAAGAACGTAAAACTATTCAACCCCCTTCTAGTTTTCCACATTTTATTTGACTAAAACCGGACCAAAAAGACCAAAAACGTCTCAAAATGCCAAATATATGTTGTTTTTACATGTGCAGGTATGAATATTATGAAAAAGGACAAAAAACCACGAGAAAACGGCAAAACACGAGCACGGGAAAATGGAATGAGTGTTAAAGAGCCGAGGCCGGGGAAGGATTTCTTATTATGGATCACTAAAAGCTCAACTTGTCAAATCTAGTCCTTGAAGAATTTTAGATTGTCAAAAAAAGGCCCTTGGATCACATTTATAGAAGATGGCAACATCAGTCCTTATGATTTCAGTTTTGAAAAAATTGGTTCTTGTTCATTTATTCTGAAATTACAAATACATATTCCAAGCCCAAAGATACTAAAGCCTAGTCCAAAGAAAAAAATCAAGTTCAAAACCAAAGCCCAAAAATTCCCTTGAGCCCAATAACTCCTGCAGTCAACATTTTTTTTACCAGGGTCAAATTTATCACAAACATTAATAAAAAAAATCCCTTTTTCCCTCCACCCATTTTTACCCCGTACAATCTTCCCCAAAATCCCCCATGAACCCTAATAACCCAACACCAAAAATTACTACAATTAATGGTATTTAGGACAATTAGCTTGCTTTTCTAGAAGCCTGACAACGTGTCAGAGGCTATGACGCATGAGGAATGACAGCTGGCGATTTGATACTTTCTGATTGGTGGAGA
Organism: Artemisia argyi; assembly: GCA_030686995.1. Classification (NCBI taxonomy): domain Eukaryota; kingdom Viridiplantae; phylum Streptophyta; class Magnoliopsida; order Asterales; family Asteraceae; genus Artemisia; species Artemisia argyi. The sequence continues at coordinate 280,581,427 of CM060708.1, forward strand.
CACCCTGGCACTCAATCCAAGGGCTATAATTGTAGGACCCTTGGAAACAATATCTAACACAAGTTTATTAAAGATTATAGAAGAGATAAGTAGAGAGATAGAGAGAGAGATGGTAACTTCTAGAGAGAGAAAGGAAGACGTATTAGATTAGATTGAGAAAGAAGGAAATACACACATAGAAAACCCTAGAAGCAACACCTCCAAATGAGAGCATTTGGAGGTATTTATAGGTGAGATAAGAAGATGGGCCGGGCTTGGGCTTTTGTAATAAACTAGACATAACCTTTTACAATATTTGATTAAGCCAAGCCCATTTACCCTTAACTAAACTACAAGACTATTACAATATTATTACACGACTAAATGACTTAATAAATGATCGTCACTTCTATTTCTAACAATCTCCCCCTAAGGGGCGATCATTGAGATCTCTCTTTGATTCCATTGATGATCAACACTTCTATTGCTAACAATCTCCCCCTAAGGGGTGATCATTGAGATCTCTCTTTGTGATCTTGATCTTTGAACTTTGAAGCTTGTTGTCTTGAATTTTGAGTCTTTGTAGAATAGTTTTTAGTCTTTGTTCCTTCATGCTTTGTGATCTTAGATAATTGACTTTTCATTGTTCTTTGTTCTTTTGTTGTTGTGGTGAAGTCATCTGCCTTTCGTCACTTCTTTGTCTTTGGTGGTAGTCTGCCATTCCAACATGCTCATACGTCTTTAGTCTTTGTGATACATGCATTTGTTGTTTCCGTTCTTTTTCTTTGATCTTTGTCACTTTACTTTGTAGATTCTTCTTTATGGCGTAGAATCTTTCTTTGACTGTTGCTATCCTTTGATCTTTGTGAGAACTTTCCTTTGACTTTGTGATGCATGTATGAGCATGTGGAATCTATTGCTATGGAGATGATGTATAGCTGCAGGTAAACAGTTAGCAATAAACAACCGGTACTTACAGATAAGGAATTAGAGATCGTCAACAGCATAGTGTGAAGACTCCTTCTAACCCTTACCATGGCCGTTCCCATATCAGATACTCCCGAAAGAGCTTACGAGACCTACTAAGTAGCTCAATGACTGGGTGAGTCGCTGGGGATCACTCCACGACTGTAGACCGTTTGAAACCACCGCGAACACTAAGCGTAACCCATAAAGAATTACCGAAGTGACCTGCTGTCAGGGCTGCTTGATGTTGACCCTGGCAGGAATTTCCGTTCAATCATTGAGAAACTACATAAGTAAATTCTCTCATAAACGTTCTCGGCAGATTGCTAAGATCTGCGAAGGACTCTTAGGTTTACATCTGGTGTCCTTAATGATGAACAACCAGTGTAGAGATATCATGTGTTCCTATGAGATCTTTTGATGAATCTCGGGGCTCTAGACTCGATAAGTGCACATTTGGTTTCCTATGCGGAGATTAGGGAGAGGTCTCCTGCTTCAATATCAACCATCTCTAAGAGACAGGTCGATAGATTACACCGATTCCCCGTGAGAATGAAACAAGCTCTTTTAAGAGAACTTGAGTGGCTAGAAGGTTTAGTGCAGTGCGTCACTGGGTCCATGACGTCTTTATCTTCAATACCGGTGTCACCTTAGTAACAATCAGTAGCATATGAATTGAACCCGGTGTCTGCCCTAAGGTTGAACATATGGAGGGCTATTTCTTTTCACCCTTTTTCATAACTTTTCGTTTTAATTCTTCAACCCCTTCTTTCTCCTTTCTCATTTTCTCCTTTTTTCAATCATACCTAAGGACTTCTAATTCTAATCTATTGGAATTGTCCTTGAGTAGATCCCTCCGGCTCTGGCGGATCATAGGACGGTTTTCCCTAACCTTAGTCACCTTATAACTCCATGAATCCTATAATTGCCATGAAACCTTTGATTGAAAATCTCTCAAAGTGTTTATGAATATAAACACATTTTTGTTGACACTTTGAGAGTTTTTGTTTCTTATGAAGGACTCCCCCTTCACATGTGCTCATGAATTTTTTAAGAAATTTGCACATGCGTGAGGAGTTTGCACTTTTTTGAATTGATCCACTTTCAGTGAACATGACCGATTCGAGACACGCTTACATCACTAGTTAGACTAGCTTGAAGTTATTACCCGTCCTGGTCAAGTCCAAAGAAAGTCTCTCGATTCGGTACATTCTACTCAGACAAGTCCTATTCGAGACATGCTTACATCACTAGTTAGACTAGCTTGAAATTATTACCCGTCCAGGACAAGTCTTTTCGATTACTGACATTTTAAGCTTCATCAATTCATTGGTACATTCTGAGTCTAGCTCTTTTGAGATCCAGTCACAATCTTTAAACATCTTTGATCACATTTTAATCATGTCTTCTCCCCCTCAAAAATAGCATATCATGATATTTTTGATATCAACTGATTAAGAAAAAGCTTTTGGAGAGAAAGACAGATTTCATCATGAATTCGGAACAATTTTGTTTTTGTACTCCCCCTTAATGATAGCACATTTGAAAATCAATTAAGGGTTTAGAGGGAGTTTTCTTGAGCACTAATTTTGAGAGATTATGAGAAATCTTTTGAACAATCTTTAAAAAGTGCTTCAAGAAATATGTTTGAAAACGAGTTTATGTTTGAAATCATTTTCGTTTGTTTAGACTCGAACTTTTTGAAAAAAATTTCGACCTTGAAAATACGAGTCCTTGATTTGAAATAATCAGAAGTCATCATTCGGGTCCTTATTTGAAATCTTTTCGAGTTATTATACCCGGACTTAAGTTTTGAAAAGATTTCACTTTGAAGCACGGGTTGTAAGCTGAAGTATCATAAAGAAACTTTTGAGAAACGACATGTTTTAGAAAACATTTTCGAAAACTCTCGCTCAAGCATCTGTACATGTCCGTATCATTGTTGAATGACATTTCTAGATACGTACAGAATAACGATTATACAAGAGACATGTCGTGAGTAGAATATTTTTTTATTTTTATTATTTTTTATTTTTTTTTTATGTTTTTGGATTTTTGAAAATATTATATTTTTGTATTTTGTTTTTCAAAAATATATACAAAGAAGAATTGAAGAAAGAAAAAAATTAAGCTTGGACAATTAAAAGTGGAGTTAGAAAAGGATGTCCACAAGCGATGTTGGCGTAAAGTTCGTCTTTACCACATTGGATGTATGAACTCTCATCACTTGCACAAGTACCTGCATCCACAGAAGAAGAATTTGAACGAATAACAGTGTTAGAAGTACATGTTTCCTCACATTGAGGGTGTTCGCTATCAACGGTTGTTGTGGATTCTACCTCCTTATCATGATGATGAACACTATCATTAGTCTTTGTGCAACTATCAAAAATCTTCCCTGTGGGAATCCATCTAAGACCAATTGTTTTAAAAACTTTTCCCGTAGGAATTCACCTAAGGTAAGATCTAGACATAGTTTTCTTATCAGATGCAGCGGAAGTCTCAGTCTTGGAAAAACTACATCCTTTCGGTATCCACCTATTAGGTTTCTTAACCTCTTGCTTCTTCTCAACGGGTTTGTTTCGATTTGGTGTCTTAGTGGATTGTGTCTTGACACTTGAATTTCTTTTCTTGATAAATTGTGCAATACATGCATCACGATTAGCTGAAAAAACACATTTTTGACATGTAGGATAGACAAATTCAATATTTTTGTTTAACACAGCAACTTTAACTTTGTCACTACCGTCATTTGGAAATTGTTTGTTGTTTGATGAGACCTTGGAATTCTTTGTGTTGCATTCTACGTTCCTAGCATTCTCTTTTGTGCCACTTCTCTTAGATGCAAGCCAATCCCTAGTATTTTGTTGAGTGTTCCTAGGTAACGGTTTACTACTACTAGCAATGCTTTGGAATCTTGTAGAATTCATCACATTAGGTGTTGCACCTAAAATTCCATCTTTTCGACGTTGTGCCTTTTTCCTAGCTTCTTCTAGATGGTGATTTTGGACCATGTCATTAGAACCAACAGATTCCTTTACAGATTTTCTGGTCACATTTGGTGTACTATTCCTAGAAGAGCCAGGTACACTCACATTCGTGTTTCTTTCAACAAGCAATGTTTGTTTTGCAACAATCTTTTCAATTTCCTTTTTCATGGGCAGGGGTTGTGGAGTGACTGGTTTTGTCAAATCCTTTTTCTCATCGACTTTTGGAGCAAACCGGGAAATAGACATTTTTGGTTTTTCAACCGTTTTTGAAACATTTGGTTTCTCCGAAGTCGATGGTTTTGCAAACTTAGTATCCACACCCTTCCCTTTTATACTTTCAAGCTGAGCTCTCAAAAGATCATTTTTTTTCATGTCCTTGTAGGCATGCTCATATGACAATTTGTCATAGGGCTGAGCAAACGGACCGGATGGACCGGACCGACCGAAAAAACCGACCGGACCGGACCGAACCGGACCGGACCGACCACATTCGGTCCGGTCCTCGGTCTAAGCTTTTTGGCTAATTCGGTCCTCGGTCCGGTCGGTCCGGTCCGGACCGACCAAAAACCCGAAAAAACTTGCCAAATCTTGCCTAATTGGACCGGACCGACCGAAGACCGACCGGACCGGACCGGACCGAGACCGGACCGACCACATTCGGTCCGGTCTCGGTCTATGGTTCTTCCGGTTCTCGGTCTTCGGTCCGGTCCGGTCTTGGTCGGTCCGGTCCGGTTTTTGGACCGTGATCACCCTTAATTTGTCATACTTGCATTCCTCTGATTTTCGATCAAGTTGTTTGAAAAATGACATGTTTTCTTTTTCAAGTTTTACAAGAGCATTTTCATATTTTGAAATAATTTCAGAGGTCTCAGCTCTCAGTCTTTCATCATCTTGAACAGAATATGTTTGTAAAATGATGGACATAATATCGGTAGTCATAACAGCTTCGAAGAGAGAATCATTTAACTTTTCCAAAATATTCATGTTTTCACGAGTATCATTAACTTCGTTTATCAGGGATTTGTGGTCCTTGACAAAGTTGGCCGTTTCTTTTATGAAAGCTTGTTCAAAATGGATTACCCGCGCACTGATGTTATTCAGTGGGATAGTAATTTCGTTTTCAAACACCTTTTTCTGTTCGATATGAAAACTAGAATGCCAGTTGTTAATATTGATGGTAGTTTTAGATTCAACAATATTTTGAAGTTCCTTAATTCTCTTTTTAACGTCATCAAGAATTTCTCTAGCCTCACTTGTATTAAAAGTGTTGTTAGAGGACATTTGTTCCATTTTTGAAAGAGATTTGGAAACAACTTTCTTTTTAGACAAGAATTTCGCGAACGGTCGTTTTATGGAAAACAAAGATGGTTCTGTTTGTGGAACAAAAGTAATACCCGAAAGTTTGTTCAATTTGTTGTAATCAATGGGTTTCAAATCCTTTTGTTTCATTTTAATTATGCTCTCTTCGACCAGTTCCATTGTTTCCACAGAATCCCGAACAACGGGAGGATCATGTTTGGTGTAAATCACATTACCATTATACAAAACATTCTGTTCCTGCTAAGCTTTCTTGAGATTACAAGGAGTTTTGTTACCAAGAGCCACTTTATGTTTCGTATGGTAAATCGGATTAGTTTGATTTGAAATCATTTTCATTGTTTGACTTGACTGACCCGACTTAACCACTAATTCTTCTAAATGTGCAATCATGTGTTCTGACTCTACGATTTCTTCCAAAAGTTTGTCTTCTTTCTTTGCAAAGTCCTTTTTCAACTCATCCCTTTCTTTTTCAAGGTTGGTATAAGCTGTTTTTTGTTTAGAAAGTTGGTTTTGTAAATCAGAAATTTCCGCGTTTAAAGATTTTATCTTCTTAAAAGAATTAACATCAAGTGTATCAAACTTGAGTTGCAAATGTTTTTCCCTTGAAACGGAATTTTGAAAACCAGTTTCTAATTCTGACAATCTTTCGTTATGAAACTCAAAAGCTTTAACGTTTTGCTTGTAACTCTCAAGCTCAGCGGTCAATTTAACATTCGCAACTTTAACATCGCGATTGACCTTTTGCACATTTTCAATTTCAATACGACATTTGTTCAATAATGATTCAAAGAAAGCACGGGTTTCCTCATCATTAGCACCGTTTTGTGCAACTTGAACTCCATTGGGATCCATATCTGGAGTTTCATAGTTAACATTACTATTAACTTGCTCCCCCACATATGTATCATAATTAGGTTCAGGTGGCACATAATGTGGCTTCTCATGAGCAAACGGATTAGCATCATTACCATAATTTGGTACCTCATGGAATGGATCTGAATCATAAGTAGGAGGAAGATCAGAATCACTGCTAGATGTTGTTGCCTGCTGATTTGCCATAAAGTTGTAGGTTTTATTAAGATCTGCTGAATTGTCAGTAATTCTTGTTGTAGCTCTAAACTCATGTTCCTCAGCAGTTAACGGTATTCCCGATTCTTCTTTATTGGCTAGTATCAACAAGTACTGGATCTTTTCTACCTTCGTCAAAGCATTGACATTGTAATTATTACCAATATCATTACTGTGAGTTGCTGATGTAGATTTCTGAATCGAAGTCATGAAACAACAATCATTCCTATTTTGATTGACCACATTCTGACTCACAAACTGATCCATTAGATCTCCAACATATTCCCTTATCTGAATCCCCGTCTGTGTACTCGTAGCATATCTATGTTGATTCCCAATAACATGTTCATTTGCCAGTGTACCTTGATGCCGAGTAAAGTCAGTTGGAAACATTTCAGCTAGAACCTCAAGAGCTTGCTGCTTTTGTCTCAACATTGCTTCATCAAACCTAGCCTTGTAGGCAAGTTTCTCTTCCAACTGCTTCTGCTTCACTTTCTCAGAATTTGGGGAGAAAGTTGGTTCTGGAAGTTCCGTATCAGTTGTTGCAAAGAGATCGTAATTAGGTTCAACAGTCTCAGCTTGCATCGTCAACTTCTCTTTTGGTGTGTCGGAGTCATAGGAAGGTTCTGCATTTTCAGGTTCATCTGAGTTATGTTCACATGATTCTTCACCATTTTGTGCCTTTACAGCCAATGGTCGTCGCTTCATATGCTCAACGAGTGTGAATGGAAATCTCAGGTCAAGATATTTTACGTAATCAGGAATCTCATTTTCGTCAACGTCTTGTTCAGTCTCAGTTAACGGCTTCTCAGTCTCATTCCATAGTTGCTTAGTCTTAGTAATCGGCTTGTCAGTCTTAGGATATGGAGCAAAGAATTGAACAAGAGGTTCCATGTCCATTGATGGAAAGAAATTTTTGAGAAAAGGTATTTTGAACGTTTTCGAGTGAGATCTACGTTTCCCTCCAAAATTTAATCAGAAAAATTTTCTGTTCCAAAATTTTGAAAATCACTATAAAATGCAATCCTAAGATTCCAATAAAAAGTTGAGTTTCAAGAATTTTGACGCCAAATTTCACCGAAAAAATTCGAATTTTGGCCTAAAAATTTGAATTTCGGGCCAAAATTTTCACCGTTATATCAAAATTTGAATTTCGTGTAAAAATTGAACGTTTAATCTCCTGTAAAAATTAAATTTTACTCAACTTTTCCCGCCAAAATACTATTTTTTGTGTAGATGGATGGATCTTTGAAAGATAATAAAGGTTGTTTGAAAGATTTAGATGTTTTGGTGAAGTTGAAAGTTTCGATCTTGGAATAAGCTTACTCGATAACCTACAGAAATTTCGGCAGAGTTTCGTTTAGGAAAGTCCAAGTTAAATCCTTACTCGATAAACGATAAGGTGTTTTAGCTAACTCGCTAAAATGGCTAACTCGCCAAAGTAAGAAACTCGATACAAATAGCAAACCGCTAAAACTTTTTTAATTTTTTCTAACTCGAAAATGTTTTCTAACTCGAAGAAAAAATTTCAAACTCGAAATAAATTTTTCTAACTTGAAAACAATTTGGTCTAACTCAAAATTTCTTTTCTAACTCGGAAAGAAAAAAAATTTCAAACTCGAAAACAAAATTTTCAAACTCGAAATAATTTTGGCTAACTTGAAAACTATTTTTTCTAACTCGAAATTTGTTTTCTAACTCGGAGAGAAAAAAAAAAATTTCTAACTCGAAAATTTTTTTCAAACTCGAAATAATTTTTTTTCTAACTCGAAAACAATTTTTTCAAACTCGAAATTTGTTTTTCTAACTCGGAAAAAAAATTTCTAACTCGATTTTTTTTTTCAAACTCGAAAAAACTTTTTCTAACTCGAAAAACAATTTTTTCAAACTCGAAATATGTTTTTCTAACTCGGAAAAAAATTTCTAACTCGAATTTTTTTTTCAAACTCGAAAAAACGTCGGATGAACAGTAACAGATTCGAGAAATAAGCTTAAATCCTAGTTTTTTCGACCAAATCTAACCTAGAACAACCTAAAATTATCCCGAGGCTCTTGATACCAATTGTAGGACCCTTGGAAACAATATCTAACACAAGTTTATTAAAGATTATAGAAGAGATAAGTAGAGAGATAGAGAGAGAGATGGTAACTTCTAGAGAGAGAAAGGAAGATGTATTAGATTAGATAGAGAAAGAAGGAAATACACACATAGAAAACCCTAGAAGCAACACCTCCAAATGAGAGCATTTGGGCTTTTGTAATAAACTAGACATAACCTTTTACAATATTAGATTAAGCCAAGCCCATTTACCCTTAACTAAACTACAAGACTATTACAATATTATTACACGACTAAATGACTTAATAAATGATCGTCACTTCTATTTCTAACAATCTCCCACTAAGGGGCGATCATTGAGATCTCTCTTTGATTCCATTGATGATCAACACTTCTATTGCTAACAATAATTCATGATGGATTGATGGGATTGTGATCAAAGGTCGAGATTAGAGTATCCAGAGCCTTCTGGAGACTCCACGCTCCTCCTCACAGCTCCTATATATAGAGAGCTCTCCTCACCATTTGAAGCTGTTAGTTGATTGAGCCTAAACGGTCAACTAAATTGACCAAGTGATTTGGTCAACAAAGTCAAACTGCCTAGAGTCAATGCTCCGTGGATAATATAGTTTACCCCCGGGTCATTATGTCCCGACGAGATTGAAATGGTGTTTGAAAACGTTTTTGAGAATGAGTGGCACTGAGGACAGTAACCAAAGATGATTGGGAAATGATTATACTACTGATTGCTTGGTATTTGAACAATTGAAACAGTATTAACAATAACAGATACTCAGATATAATTACACGTATGCAAATTGGAAATAAGAAATGATTGCAGACTGAAGAAAAGGTGAGTTTTTAAACAATTTACAACTACAGGGGGTGCAAGTGAAAATTTTACAAACTTAATTATGAAAGAAAATGAAATTAAAAAGAAAAATTATTTTTTTGAATTTTTTATTATTTCATATTAATTATTTAAATAAAAAGTATTTAACTATTTAATTAAAATTAATTAACTTAAAAACTTAATAATTCAAATTTAAACTAGGAAATTGCAAAATTAATTTCTAAAAGTCTAAAATAACTTAAAATAAAATAAAAAATAAAAAATGTGTATTTTTGTCTTTGTAGGTTTTTTATTAATTAAATACTAATTATATTAATTAAACTATTTAAATTATTTTAAATTACTAATAATACTAAAAATGACTAGAAAATTATAGAAAAATTTACAAATCTAATAAACCATCTCAGGAATCCTAAAAAATTATAAAAAACTTATAAAATTTATTTTTAGACTATTTTACAAATTATTTACTTATTAATTAATTAAAATCTAATTTAACTAAATTAATTGAGAAAATTAGAAAATGAACTATATAAATTAAGAGACTATTTTCTAAAAATTCTGAATGATTTATAAAACCCAGGAAATCGCTAAGATTACACTTTAAAAGCTTAAACTTACACTAGAAATTGAAAGACTATTAATTCGACACTAAAATTACAATAATAAACTACACACACTTCATCTCTGAGTTCCTCCCCCTTTTATAGCCATTCAAGGGTCTTTTGGGGTGCCTTTGTCTTTTCCCAGCAACAATTTTGATCATTGTATGAGTAGGATTCAATCTTGGCCGTTCACACGTTTTGGCGCCAAAAAATGTTTTGCAAATTGCCTCTGTTATCAGACAAGGGGGTGGCAGCATTAATTATGGTTGTCTTGTTAGGTAGGTAGTGGTTTGGGCGGTTTGGATGGGACAATGATGGTGGGGGGGGGGGGTGGTGAAGTGATGGCTGCAAGTGGTGAGGTTGTGTGAGACGGAAGGGGGTGTTGACTGAGTTTGACCCTGGATTTATTATTTAGAACAGTTTTTGAAAAAGGAGTGGGCTTATGGGATGGGCTGGGGAAGGGGTTTGGGCTTGGTGATGTTTTTGTGTTGGATTGGATTTGATATTGGGGTGTTTGTAATATTAAGGGTTCGGATGGTTTGGTTTTAATAACAAGGACCAATTTTGTAATATTCTAAAAATTGAGGGGCCTATTTTGCCACTTACCCAAAGTACTTACAAGGGTGATTCTTGCCAAATATGAATAGTATGAGGACCATAGTTGACTTTTTCCGCTTTTGAAATTCCAGGGATCAAATCTGCCAACTTGTAAACTTCAGGGACCAAACATGTAATTTCACCAAACTTTCCAACCAAGGACCATTCCTGCCATGTATGAGAAGTACAAGGACAAAAATTGTTATTCTTAAAGTTTTTATATCCCAGGGACCATTTTTGTCAATTTTGAAACTTGAGGGACTAAACATGTAATTTTGTGAAACTTTGCACCAAAGGACTAATTATGTAATTTGTGATTCAAAAAGGACCTTTGGTGACTTTTTCATGTTTTAGAATAACCAGGGACTAGTTTTGACAACTTTTGAAAGATGAGGGATTGAAACTGCCAATTATGCAAACTTTGTTCATTTTTTATTTATTTTTGATTATTTTGCATCTGAAACATATAAAACACACTTCTGAGATATTTTCAGTATTATGATGCATATTTGAGTGTTTTTGGATGTTTTGGCAGCTCAGATTAGGTAAAAATGACGAGTATTTACACACTCATCAATCCCCCACACTAAAACATTGGTAGTCCCTAGCAATCTTTTGAGAAAACTTAATGGATTTTAAGCCTCTTTACCAAAAGCCATTACTTTTGGAGTAGCCAAATGTTTCAGTTCAGGTAAGAACTATGGTACACCGATAACCATATGATTTTGAGCAAACCATCAGCTGTAAACGGATTTGATTTGTCTTTACCAAAAGCCGTTTGCTTCTGGACTAGCCAACTCTTCACGATTAAGGATATGGTGAGTTGGATCCATACAATTTTTGGCAAATTGTCAGCCATCAACGATTTTGAGATATCTTTACCAAGAGCCGTTTGCTCCTGGATTAGCCAGTCATTGTGTGATTTAGACATGGTGGACTGATTACCATTTGTTGTGTTTAGTGCGAAGCACTTCCACTAAAAATTTTTTTGGCTAAAACGGGGGTATTATGGCACTTATAAGGTAAAAATGTGATAAAATTTGCCAGAATTCCCCCCCCCCCCCAACTAGAACTGAATATTGCCCTCAATATTCAAATTACCGGCCATTATGCCGATATTTTGAAAAACTTTGATTTGAAAATTTTGAAACTTGGGCAAGTGTGGGAATAGCATTTTTTTTTGATAATTTTATATACAACAGCATGGGGGACTCCCCCACACTAGTTTGGTAGAAAGTAGAAAGAAGTCAGAGATATGGGTGAAAACCCATGTTTTGCTAATTTTTGTTCACCGAGTCACTAGCTTGACTGGATCCCTGAATTCATTTGTCCATGGCGAAAGTTTGGAGATCCGGGACAACCATGGATGGTATTTCCTCTCCAAAATAGTGTTTCAGACGATGACCATTTACTTTAAAGTTAGGACCTTCGGGTTGAGATAAATCAACAGTCCCGTATGGGTATACTTTTGCAACAGTGAATGGTCCAGTCCATCGGGTTTTTAATTTCCCCGAGAAGATATTTAACCTTGAATTGAAAAGAAGGACTCTATCACCGACGTTGAAAACGCGGTTCTTAATCTTGAAGTCATGGATCTTCTTTGTCTTTTCATTGTAGATCAAAGAGTTCTCGTAGGGTTGATCACGAAGTTCCGTTAATTCATTGAGTTGAATTTTACGGTGATCACCCGCTTTATGGAGGTCGTAGTTAGCATGTTTCAAGGCCCAATAGGCTTTGTGCTCGAGCTCGATCGGTAAATGACACGCCTTCCCGTATACAAGCTTGTAAGGAGTACACCCGATGGGTGTTTTGTAAGTTATACGGAAGGCCCAAAGTGCATCATCTAGTTTGTCCGACCAGGAGGCACGGTTTTCATCTACGGTCCTCTCAAGAATCCATTTAATACCACGGTTGGAAACTTCCACTTGCCCACTTGTTTGTGGGTGATACGCGGTAGACAGACGGTGAGTAACACCATACTTAAGCTTGACTTTTGTGAATTGATCGTTGCAAAAGTGTGTACCGCGATCACTAATGATGGCACGGGGAGTTCCAAAACGAGCAAAGAGGGATTTCAAGAATTTCACAACAACTCGGGCATCGTTGGTGGGTAAGGCTTTTGCCTCAACCCATTTTGACAAATAGTCAACAGCTACGAGGATGTACTTATTTCCACAAGAAGATGGGAAAGGCCCCATAAAATCAATGCCCGAGACGTCAAAGATTTCACAAACTTGAACGGCATTTTGTGGCATTTCGTTCTTTTGTGAAATATTACCGTGACGCTGACAAGCATCACAAGTTTTGACTAAGTCGTAGGCATCCTTATAAATTGTGAGCCAATAGAAACCGGAGTCAAACACCTTTTTGGCGGTGTAGTTAGGACTATGGTGGCCCCCAGTAGGTCCAGCATGGCAAGCCTTGAGAATATTAGTGGCTTCCTGTCCGTAAACACATCGCCTGATGACTTGATCGGCACAGATTTTGAATAAATAGGGGTCGTCCTAGAAGTAATGTTTAATGTCTTTAAAGAATTTGTTTTTCTGTTGGGACGACATCCCCTTCACAATGAAATTACCCGCATGGTAGTTTGCAAAGTCGGCAAACCATGGGGTAGCAGAGTCACCATGAAAAGAAACCACATTGAGTGTCTCGAGAGGAAATGTTTCATTTATTTCCCGTTTCTCGGACACATCCTGGTGAGGGTTTGCTAATCGTGAGAGATGATCAGCAACAAGGTTCTCGGCTCCTTTTTTATCACGGATAATGATATCAAATTCTTGCAAGAGGAGAATCCAACGGAGTAGCCTCGGTTTTGCATCTTGTTTTGCAAATAGGTACTTCAAAGCCGAGTGATCCGTATACACTACGCATTTGGTCAGTATCAAGTATGGCCGGAATTTTTCAAAGGCATACACCACAGCTAATAGTTCTTTTTCAGTGGTGGTGTAATGACCCTGAGCCTCGGTCATAGTTTTGCTTGCGTAGTGTATAGGCTGAAAGTATTTTGCTTTTCGTTGCCCCAAGACCGCACCTATGGCATAATCACTAGCATCGCACATAAGCTCAAAAGGTAGGTCCCAATCGGGGGCAACAAGAATCGGTGCCTCAGTAAGCTTTTTCTTTGAAGTTTCAAAAGCTTCGATGCACTCAGGAGAGAAGATAAAAGGAGCATCCTTCTCAAGCAGATGGGTCATAGGCCGGACAATTTTGGAGAAATCTTGGATAAACCTACGATAGAAGCCGGCATGACCCAAAAAGCTCCTAATACCTTTGACGGTAGTGGGATGATGTAATTTAGCGATGACATCAATTTTGGCTTTGTCAACCTCAATCCCATTTTTGGAAATTTTATGGCCGAGGACTATGCCCTCTTTAACCATAAAATGGCTCTTCTCCCAGTTGAGACTCTAGTTCGTTTCTTCACAACGTTTTAGCATCTTTTCCAAGTGGGAGAGACAAGACTGGAATGAATCCCCGATGACTGAAAAGTCATCCATAAATACCTCCATAGTTTTCCCGGTCAAGTCGGAAAATATTGACATCATGCCCCTTTGGAACGTGCCAGGTGTATTACATAAGCCGAAAGGCATACGTCTGTAGGCAAAATTTCCGTAGGGGCATGTGAAGGTAGTTTTCTCTTGATCCTGTGGATCAATGGGGATTTGGAAGCAACCCGAGAAACCATCGAGGAAACAGTAGTATTCATTCCCTGCTAGTCTTTCGAGCATTTGGTCCATAAAAGGCAGAGGAAAATGGTCTTTGCGGGTGGCTTCATTCAACTTACGATAGTCAATGCATACTCGCCAACCCGTGACCAAACGAGTTGGAATCAACTCGTTTTCCTCGTTTGTGACAAGGGTTATGCCACCCTTTTTAGGAACGCAATGAATTGGGCTAACCTAAGGACTGTCAGAAATAGGGTAAATTAATCCCGCATCACAAAGTTTTAGAACTTCTTGTTTGATAACTTTGTGGATTTTAGGATTTACCCTCCTCTGATGTTGCACTGCTGGCTTAAAGTCATCCTCCATTAAGATTTTGTGTGTACAAAAGTTCGGGTTAATATCCTTAATGTCGGAGAGTTTCCAAGCAATTTCTTGCTTGTGTGACTTGAGAACCTTTAGGAGTGCAGTCTTCTCCTCATCTTTCAAGTCTTTAGCAATAATGACGGGTAATTTATCATCACCCTCCAAAAATGCATACTCTAGATGAGGAGGCAAGTCCTTGAGCTCGACCTCGGGAAATTCTTCAGATTTTTCAATTGACTTAATTTCCGCTTTATGAAGTTCTTTTGGAGATGGAGAGGGTGAAGGATCGTCATTTAACAATCTTTCAAGAAGAAGAATATCCCCCTCCGGATCAAGATAGTTTTCATCAATCTCATTTGAAATTGAGCTATCTTGAGCAAGAAAAGCCTCGACCTCTTCCAAAAGGAAGTCACTCCCCTCAAACGGAGTGAGAGAAGGGGAAGGGTCGGATATGATAGGCTCAAAAGAAAGAGTGGTACTGCCACTTATAGAGAAACCGAGAACCTCTTGAGAATACTCCTCTGAAGCAACATCGATGATGTCAATTCGGTTTATTGATTCAGATTCATAGTTGGAGGAGTATCTTGAAGTTTGATCAAGGTTGAATGTGATGGCTTCACCACCAACACGCAAAGTGATTTCTTCTTCGAAAACATCGATTAGAGCACGACCCGTTCTTAAGAATCCCCTCCCGAGAATGAGAGGAACTCTTGGGTCAGCATCGAAATCAACAATCACGAAATCTGCCGGAAAATGGAACTTTCCTACTTTCACGAAGATACCTTCGGCAATGCCGAGGGGACGAGATATAGTACGGTCTGCAAGCTCGAGAGTCATGCAGGTAAGAGTGAGCTCAGGAAGAGAGAGTTTCTTCCAGACTGAGTGAGGCATAAGGTTGTGCTTGCACCTAGATCGGCCAAGGCAAAGCATTCAACCATCCCCGGGAAAATGCAAGGAATGAGAAATTTCCCGGGATCTCCAAGCTTTTTGGGAAGCTTTTTCAAGAGCACTGCGGAGCAATGTTCGTTCAGTAGAGTTTTGGCCATCTCACAAAGTTTTTCCTTGTTACTTATCAGATTTTTGATTGTTGATGCAAATTTTGGCATCAGAAGAAGAGCATCCGCGAAGTTGATATCGAAATGTAATTCTTGGAAAATTTGATAAAATTTTCCCATCTGATGATTAGCTTTTTTGCGGGTCTTTTGATCATTCTAACGTGAAGGATATGGAATTGAAGGCTTGGGATTGTTCTTTGGAATTTCATCAGGACTTTCCGGAGGATCAAATACAACTTTTGACTTGGGAGTCGGGACCGGGACAACTTGAGGGTGGACGTTGTTGGTACCTCCGTTATTAGTAGGAAGTACCGTGTCCGTGGTAACCTCAGGTTCACATTCCGCTACCTTGGTAGGAGGAGAAGAAGAGGTAGAGGGAGCTGTGGGTCCATTGTATGATACTCCACATCGGGTAGTGATCGCCTTAACATCGCCCCTCGGGTTAGCGATCGTGTTGCTTGGTAGTGTACCTGAGCCCGAGGGTCGATCATTTAAAGACTTCTGAAGTTAAGAGATCTTGCTGACCAGTAACCGATTCGTTTCCTCTTGTGCTTTCATGAATTGTTTTAACACTTCATCGGAGGAAGACGGGGGTTGAACAACGCTTTGATTTTGGTTAGGAAAATTTGGAACACGGTTGTTTTGAAAATTTCCTTGATTTTGGTTGTTGTTTCCCTGACAATTGTTTCTCTGATTGAAAATACCCTGATTGTAATTCCCTTGACCTTGGTTTCTTTGAAATTTTTTTTGAAAACCTCGATTTTGATTGCCATTTTTAAAATTGTTTTGATTAAAATGACCTTGATTTTAGTTCGGGTTTTGGAAATTCGGGTTTTGACCTTGGTTAAAATCTCCTCGATTCTGATTTTGATTCGAGTTACGGTTTTGATTTTGGTTAAAACTGGGAGGTCCGAGAAAATTGTTGGAACGATAGCTTAAGAGATTACGGTCCCCTTGTGGTTGGTAAGAATTACCCCCATATTGTAGGAACCTTGAGCAGCATAAACGTTCTCTTGAGGATAACCAGCAGTAGCTAAACACTCGGAATACAGATGTGGACCTCCACAAGTTTCACAACTTCGGGCTACGGCTTTCACTTGTTGATTTTGGAGGGTTTGATTCATCCTCAACATAGCCGTAGCAAAGTCGTCCATCTTTTTAGTGAGAACCGCGATATCAGGAGATGATGATGATGAAGGAATGATTGATTTACATGACTCATCCCTCTCCGCAGAGGAATCCCAAAAGTTATGGTGGGCAGTCATGTTCTCAATCAGATCATAGCACTCTTCGGGACGTCTTTTCATGAAGGTCCCATCAGCTACAGCATTGAGAATATCTCGGTGCCTCAATGTTAGACCATTATAGAAGGTATCTATGACGGTAACTTGTAACATATTGTGGTTAGGGCACCAATCAATTACGAGCTTATAACGTTCCCAAGCCTCGAATAGAGACTCATCGGGACGCTGCCGGAAGTTGCTGATATCATTTCGTAACTTGGTAACCATAGAAGGTGGAAAATATTTGGCTAAAAACTTGGTTACCATTTCATCAAAGGTACGAATAGAATTCTGGGGAGTCGGTCAAACCAAGCAGTGGCATGATGGGTGAGAGAATAGGGGAAGAGATACAGACGGAGGGCATCATCGGTGACACCATGTTGTTTCATGCTTTGGGTGACGGTAAGGTATTTGTCAAGATGCTTGTTAGCATCGTCACCCGGTAATCCGTGAAATTGACACGAATTCTGGACTTGTTGGATCATGTGGTGCTTGAGGCCAAAGTCCGTAGCCTCAATAGTGAGCGGTGCAATAGGTCCGCCCCTCCCTTGCATGGTAGGCTGACACAACTCCTCCATCGTTCGGAGATCGGGAGCTGGCTCATCCTTGGGAGGGTCAGGAGGTGGTGGTGGCCCGTCGTCCATTTCTGTTTTTGGTTCTTCAATAATAGTACGTAGCTCGGGTTCGTTTTTCTGATTTTTACGCTTTGTTTGTGAACAAATGCGCATGCACTAAAAACAATTTTTTAAAACAAATTCGAGGCAAAACAACAGGGAACTTAAACCAATAATCACATGTGAATGGCTTCTTTGAAAAAGGTACACCACTCACAGGGATACAATGGCAAGTTTTAATCTTGTGTTTGGGAACTTATTATGTTCACACCCCCAGTTGGTAGGTGTTCTGCCTTGGTTTGCGGTGATAAGATTTTATGTATTTATTAACAGGAAAATTATTTTTGGGCATTTCGGGTGTGTGTGCAGAAAACTTTGGGAAATATTTTTGGTATCGATTCGTTAACCGAAATTGACCTCTTTAAAATTACTCGCAGGGTGGCGGGAGAGAAGAATGGATCTCTCTTCAGTTCGCAATTTAATGTCAGAACTTCCGTATTCCACCTGTGTCGGTTGTAATCTTAAAGAAATCGAAGTAATTTATCTTCACGATTGTTTTGTTGTTTTTGATTTTTTTGGTGTTGTTAACACTTCAGGAAAAGTGTTAATGAACTTTTTTGATATGATTGATATTTTTACAAAAACTTTTTACAAAAGTGGTGAAATTTGTACAGGGAGGGTTTTGAAAACCACTAAACTTAAAACGTTTTTAAAACACGCAACAACCTCCCCGGCAGCGGCGCCAAATTTTGATTGAGCCTAAACGGTCAACTAAATTGACCAAGTGATTTGGTCAACAAAGTCAAACTGCCTGGAGTCAATGCTCCGTGGATAGTATAGTTTACCCCCAGGTCGTTATGTCCCGACGAGATTGAAATGATGTTTGAAAACGTTTTTTAGAATGAGTGGCACTGAGGACAGTAACCAAAGATGATTGGGAAATGATTATACTACTGATTGCTTGGTATTTGAACAATTGAAACAGTATTAACAATAACAGATACTCAGATATAATTACATGTATGCAAATTGGAAATAAGAAATGATTGCAGACTGAAGAAAATGTGAGTTTTTAAACAATTTACAACTACAGGGGGTGCAAGTGAAAATTTTACAAACTTAATTATGAAAGAAAATGAAATTAAAAAGAAAATTATTTTTTTGAATTTTTTATTATTTAATATTAATTATTTAAATAAAAACTATTTAACTATTTAATTAAAATTAATTAACTTAAAAACTTAATAATACAAATTTAAACTAGGAAATTGCAAAATTAATTTCTAAAACTCTAAAATATCTTAAAATAAAATTAAAAATTAAAAATATGTATTTTTGTCTTTTTGTGGGTTTTTTATTAGTTAAATACTAATTATATTAATTAAACAATTTAAAATATTTTAAATTAATAATAATACTAAAAATGACTAGAAAATTATAGAAAAATTTATAAATCTAATTAACCATTTCAGGAATCCTAAAAAAATATAAAAAACATATAGAAATTATTTTTAGACTATTTTACTAATTATTTACTTATTAATTAATTAAAATCTAATTTAACTAAATTAATTAAGAAAATTAGAAAATGAACAGTAGAAATTAAGAGACTATTTTCTAAAAATTCTGAATGATTTATAAAACCTAGGAAAAATATAAAAAGGTACTGTTGTTAACTAAAAATTGATAAAACTATTTAATTACTAATATTACTTAATTATTTAATTAAACTATTATTAATTCTAATAATTACTAAATTAAAGGAGAAAAATCTAGGAAAATTACTTAAAATACTTTAAGGTAAAAGAAAATTAAGAAAAATATAAAAATGATGCAGTGCTTATTAATAAGCTAAAAAGAAAAATTAAAAAGATAAAATTCTATTAAATATAAGCTATCACTATTTTTAAATTTGGTTTTTTTTTGTTTTTCTTATTGACAGATGACTATAAGCTAAAAATGAGCAACTTTTATGAAAACACTTTTGTTATAGCTTATTAATAAGCTATGTGCACCCCCTTTTGCTTAACAGTTGACTTATAAGCTTATTAGGATTTTGTCAACTTATGAAAAAGCTTTGAAATGAACAATTAAGCATAAACAGATGATTAATGACTTGAAATAAGAGAAATGACACAAATAAGCACTCAGAATAAGCTTCTATAAACAAATAAGCACTTATCACACTACTAGGCCAAGACAGGCCAACAAAGGGGTTTTGGACCTCTGTGGGGTCCACAAAATTCAAGGGGAGTCCAAAATAAGGATTGAACCTTGAAGGTGGACTGGTCAACTTTCAAATAAGCTAATAAGCTGGACTTATTGCTTATTTTTTAGCACTGGGTGGTGCTTGGAACTTGTGGTCAAACACTGAGTACTCAGTGTACTCAGTGATATGGGACAAGGTTTAAGCTGCTTACAGCCCTACCAAATAAGCCAGGGAATAGCAAATAAGCTCAAATCCTTAAAGATGGGCTTATGAGGTTTCCAAAAAGCCAATAATCTAAGGGTGGGGCCCACTAATGAAGTAGCTATGGTCTATTGAAGTTGGTGGTCAATACTGAGTGCTCAGTACACAAATCAAAATAAGACAAACTTCAAAGGCTAAATAAGCTAACCTAATAAGCAATGAGATCCAAATTTATGATAAATCCTAAAAACACTACTGATGAGCTTTTCAAAAAGATAAAAATCAAGTTCTAGTGTTTTGATTTGCACCCTGGAGGGGGTTTGAAAATTTGACCAATAACACAAGTACCCTGGTGCAGGGCAGTACCTTGCCCTGCAGGTCTAAATAAGCTGTTGTATAAGCTACACAAAAATTCACAAAAATAAGCTGGTGGTGGGAACTTGTAGCTTAGGTGACAGACAACAACTTGTGAAAAGCTCAGGGTCTCAATCCAAATACAAAAATCAAAACAAATTTCCTAATTTTTGGATTTCTAAATCAAGTATGTTTTTGACTTTTTGAAATTATGAACTAAGGTTGACTTTTATGGACTTAGACCTTGATTTTATGACTGATTAAGGTTTAATAAGCTGTATTAATTCTAAAATAAGCTACACCACTCACTTGTGAATGGAAATGGGGCATAAGCCAATCTTTAACCAATACAGAGGGTTAATTAGGCCTAATGGTGTGTGATTTTGACTTTTGATGAAACAAGACCAAGTTTTTGTGGTATTTTTGAGTTACAGAGGGTTAATCAAGCAGCAACAACAACATAAACAACTTTGAACACATAGTAATAGCTAAATCCAAACACTACTATTATAATGAGAATTCAAAGAAAACTGAGTAAACTAATACCACAACTTAATCTATGAACTACAAACTATTTAATAAGCTATATTAAAACAGAAAAAACAATAATCAAGCACAAATAAGCACTATTGGTAAGAAACTCAATTTTAAATGAAATTTCTTACAATTTTGCACCTCCAAGCTGTCTAACCAAGAACTAATGACCACAGACCAACCTATAGGTCTTCCACAAGACCACTAACCCACAGCAATCCAAAATTTACTGTGCTCTAGCTTTCATCACCATTAAACCTGAATGTTGACTTTCGTTGACCTTTTTTTGTATTTTTGATTTTTGATATTAGACTGAGTTTTAAGGTTTCTAAATGCTTTTATAAGCTTTCTAGGAGCTTATATGTCCTTATGAGTCCAGAACAACATCAACTAACAATGCAAGTATCAATATGATTTTGAGAGAAAATTTGCATATACTGATTTGGACAAGAAAACTTAATTCATTGATTGAGAAAGATTCAAAGTACACTGAAATCGCTAAGATTACACTTTAAAAGCTTAAACTTACACTAGAAATTGAAAGACTATTAATTCGACACTAAAATTACAATAATAAACTACACACACTTCATCTCTGAGTTCCTCCCCCTTTTATAGCCATCCAAGGGTCTTGTTGGGTGCCTTTGTCTTTTCCTAGCAACAATTTTGATCATTGGATGAGTAGGATTCAATCTTGGCCGTTCACACGTTTTGGCGCCAAAAAATATTTTGTAAATTGCCTCTGTTATCAGACAAGGGGGCGTGGCAGCATTAATTATGGTTGTCTTGTTAGGTAGGTAGTGGTTTGGGCGGTTTGGATGGGACAGTGATGGTAGGGGGTGGTGAAGTGATGGCTGCAAGTGGTGAGGTTGTGTAAGAGGGAAGGGGGTGTTGACTGAGTTTGACCCTGGATTTATTATTTAGAACTGTTTTTGAATAAGGAGTGGGCTTATGGGATGGGTTGGGGAAAGGCTTTGGGCTTGGTGATGTTTTTGTGTTGGATTGGATTTGGTATTGGGGTGTTTGTAATATTAAGGGTCCAGATAGTTTGGTTTTAATAACAAGGACCAATTTTGTAATATTTCGAAAATTGAGGGGCCTGTTTTGCCACTTCCCTAAAGTACTTACAAGGGTGATTCTTGCCAAAGATGAATAGTATGAGGACCATAGTTGACTTTTTCCACTTTTGAAATTCCAGGGATCAAATCTGCCAACTTGTAAACTTCAGGGACCAAACATGTAATTTCACCAAACTTTCCAACCAAGGACCATTCCTGCCATAGATGAGAAGTACAAGGACAAAAATTGTTTTTCTAAAAGTTTTTATATCCTAGGGACCGTTTTTGTCAATTTTAAAACTTGAGGGACCAAACATGTAATTTAATGAAACTTTGCACCAAAGGACTAATTATGTAATTTTTGATTCAAAAAAGACCTTTGGTGACTTTTTCATGTTTTAGAATAACCAGGGACTAGTTTTGACAACTTTTGAAAGATGAGGGACTGAAACTGCCAATTATGCAAACTTTGTTCATTTTTCGTTTGTTTTTTATTATTTTGCATCTGAAACATATAAAACACACTTCTGGGATATTTTCAGTATTATGATGCATATTTGAGTGTTTTTGGATGTTTTGGCAGCTCAGATTAGGTAAAAATGATGAGTATTTAAACACTCATCATTAGTTCTAGGAGTAGGAGTAGATGTAATATAGCTTAGGGTAGCTTTTATAGTAGCTTATTGTGGTTATAATTCAGCTTAGTATTCTGTATCTTTTAAATTTTAATCGACTTTATATCAATGCAATTCTGTTTTTTAAAATTCTAGTGTAATCTACTTTAAGTTTTTAATCAGTTGCTTTGAAGTTTCATAAGCTCATTCAAGCTTGATAATAGCTTGTGGTGAGCTTTGCTACAATATTACTGCTTAATTTTGTTCTAATAAATACGGTCAACGAAAGTCACATTAAGTTCATGAAGATGATTATGGTATTTCTGGTGTTAATTTCATGATTCCTGTGGAGTTTGGAGCCTATCTAAACATAGGCATTGTTCAAATGCTCACCTCTGTTTAGTTGAGGTGCTATTGTAAGTTCACTCAAACTCTTATGTTAGATTGATTTGAACTGTTGGTTTATTCCCAGTTGAGTTTGCTTATTTTGATGTTTAATTGTTTCTCTACTACTTAATTTTAGCATAGTTGTGCCTAGTATTACTTAATCTTCTAGGCCAAGTACTGGACATCAGGTTTAATAGGTTGTATCCATAGTTTAAGGGTATGTTTTGGACAGCCTGTACTTCTGAGTTTTGGTATAATTTAGTTCATGAATCAAGGTTTTACAGCTTCACTTTAATCATTTGAGTTGCTTAGAAGTAAGTTTTAGCGTAGTCTATAAGCTTAGTAGGATGTTTCAAATTTTGATGTGTAGATACTAGTTTAAGATTGCTTCATTTTGATTCATTAGATCTAGGTTGTTTTTTTATTGTTTTCACTAAAGTTTGTTGCATTTACATGTGGCCTTAGTTTTGTTCTCAAATGCTTTAGTCACACTAGTTTTGAACAAAATTTAGTCTTACTGATCTTCAACTGTTACAACAGTAGTTTTTCCATAAAAGCCAATTTGATTTCAATTTTCAGTAGGTTAGAGCATGATTTAGGAGTAGAATTTGAGTTTTCTAGTAGTTAGTAGTATAGTGTTTAGGATTTTAAGATTGATTTGTATTTCCAGATTCACTTGGATAGTTGTAATTAGCCTAAAACTAGATCCCCTTGCATCACCAGTAACTGATTTGTATCTCCCTGTATGATATTTGTTTCTTTTGACAGCTTGTTATGGTAGTTTTGTATTTCTGCGCTTGCTCTTCATTTTTGAGCTCATTTATTTAGCTTAAAATTGTCAGCATACTGGCCCTATCAGATTGTTTCATTCCTACACTCAATTAAGTCTATTACAGCTTCTTTGTAGTTCAATTTTATGCTTATTGATAAGGGCTGATTATCTGAATCTTGGCTGCTAGAGAGCTTGTAGAATAAGCTCATTATATCTGAGCTAACTTGTGAATATAGAGCCTACTTTAGTGCTTATTTAGTCTCAAAATAGGCTATTTGATCACATACTTGTCTTGCACCATCAGATTCTATTCCATTTGGACCATTGTGATTTCTAATTTTAGTAGGTAAGAGTAGGATTTAAGATTTTAAATTTGGTTATTCTAGCTGTTAAGTAGTATAGGTTTTATCATTTTGAGCTTATTTTACTTTTTCAAGCTTATTTGTTGGTTTAATGTAGGGCTACAATTTGCCTTTTTCTGCTACCCTGCTGCACCACCTGTCCAATTTGACCTGCTCATCTGTCCCATCTGTCTCTTATTATGAATAGTTAGACTTCTAGTAGTGCCATTTAGCTCATTGATCTCACTTAAATTGTGCTTAGTTTTTGTTTGCTTTTTAGCTTATTTAGTTTAGCTTTTCAATCCATCTCTATTTATTTAGATTAGTTCAGTTGCACTTTAGCTTATTTCAACCTATAGTTAGCTTATAACTTCTTACATTAGCTTTTCACTTTATTAATTTCTTTTAAATCCTTTACGTCTTAAACTGTTGCTTCTTCCTGCTTATTTCTCAGCTTAAATCAAGTTTTTAAAAAATAAAGTTTTCACAAAAAGTTTCTTATTTTAGCTTATTCTCAAGGTTTTAAAACAAAAAGTTTCATAACATAGTTTTGCACAAAGTGCACCAGGGACTCAAACCCTGGCCACTCAGCCCACACACAGCCCCTCACAATACTCTGCTACCACACGCACCCTTTGGATTTTTCTCAAACACTTTGCACAATCATTTCTTTTATACCTTTCTCCTTTTAAGCTATTAGAATTCTTCCTGCTTAATTCAGCTTAAATTTTTTAGCTTTTTCAAAGTTTTTATTTTTCTTACATTTAGATTAGTATAAAGTATTTTCCAGAAAATTTTGATACTTTTCCAAAACCGTTTGCTATTTTTCTTGATTTTATTTCTTTTACTTAGATTTTAATTCATAATAAATAAATAAAAAGTCGAAAAAATATTTTTCTTTTTCCCGTAATTTTCTTTTATCTTTAGGAATGTAGGAAAATTGTTTTCATACCCGTAGGATTAGAGATGCTTTAGATTCACTTTTAATTTCACGCTCGTATGTAGTTTTAATTTTTAATGCGAGTTTTTAGACTAGATTACGTTTTTAGTTTAGATAGCTTTACGTTATCATTTTATTAGCTTTATTTTATACTTTCTATTAATTGTCGTAGTTATAATCACCCAAATATTCACTTTTATCCCCATTCACTTCACGAATCGAGAACCACGATTCCATTCAACCTTCGTTGGGAGAACGACCCGGGGAAATACTTTCACCGGTATTTCTTCGGAAATATATACTTCACCTCTAAATCTACATCAAATCACATGGCGCCGCTGCTTGGGAAGGTTTAAAGTGAGTTGTTGAAATTCGTTTTGTGATTCGTGTTTTGTAAATATTTTCAAAAACATAAAAACCAAAAATATTTTCGTTTTAAAATTTGTTTTTCTTTTGATTTTCGTTTTCTAATTACAAAAACCCAAAAATATTTTCTTTTTCAAAATTGTTTTTCACTTTTATTTTACTTCACTTTTATCTTAAATCGTTTTCACGTCATAAAAATCCAAAAATATTCTTCTAATCTTTTTAAACGTTTAATTCTTCTTCTCTAATACTCTAAACCGATAATTCTTTCTCTATCTCCTCTTATGTTTAATTCTTATGGATCCGATTTGTGTTAAGTGTGGAGAACCGTTCTTTGAAAGTTCGTGTGTTTGGTGTACGTGCTAACAATGTGGTAGTGATATTCATAATGGAGTTTGTTGGTTTTGTAATTCTCCCGCGTATGTTCAAAGATCAATCCTTCAAAACATTCCCGATTACTATCCAACACCACCGCCACCTTCGTTTACTTGCTTTAGTTGTGGAAATCCATCCGAAGAAGGAGTACCTTGTGGACAATGTTTTTGTAATCAATGTGGATACATCAAGTGTATGTGCTACGCTCCGAGTGCTGAAACATCTTACGCTTACGATACGAGCTTTGATAATTATCCTCAAAATGATTTCAATCTTCATTCTCAAAACTCTTATGAGCAAGAACCGTATGTTAATGGTGATTCATTCCAAAATACATCGAATTTTGAAAATTCTGGGGGATCGTTAGAAAATTTTCATTATGAGCCGAATTCATGTTACGATTCTCATGATTTTAACCAACCCCCACAAACTCCTAACATGTTTCAAGTTCCGGATGAATTTATTGATGAAATGAAATCCCTTATCGAGATGGTACGAGAGTTGGTGGCTAATCGTGAAACTTATACTCCCGAGCCTCGTGAGAAGTCTATTGCAGAGTTACTTGCTGAAAAGAGAGCGTCTAATCCTTATAAATCTTTTATTTACTATGATTCCGACGACGATGATGAGAAAATTACGATCGTTCTTAATCCTCTCAAAGTTTCCGTTGTTTCTCCCGTAGAACCCGAGGGCTCTCTAAAAATGGGGGACGAGCATCTAAACACTATTCCGGCAACGGAATCGGACAAATTCAATAAGTCTAGTGTTGAGAACCTCGTCCCAATCCCAAGTGATTCCGGGGGAATTTCTAACGGTGATGGTGAATTTGTTGAAAATAATCGTCTTGATAATCCGAATGATCGTGTTGAGATATTCTCCGATTCTGATGATGACGATTCTATATCTTGTGGAGAAATCGAATATGTTGAAGAATTACCTTCTGAGCTCGTCAGCTTAGAAGAAGAGAATGATGAAGAAATTGACGTTGAAATCCAAGATAATGCTCTTCGTGAAAAATTATTGAATGTCAAACTTCTCATTTCTAAGATCGAGGCATTGAATGATCCTCCGACTTCTTCTCCTATCCCCCGATATGGATAGTGATTTCTTACCCGAGCTTGAAATTTTTCGAATAGTGGCAGTCCCACTAAGGAGTAGGAGTAGATGTAATATAGCTTAGGGTAGCTTTTATAGTAGCTTATTGAGGTTATAATTCAGCTTAGTATTTTGTATCTTTTAAATTGTAATCGACTTTATATCTATGCAATTCAGTTTTTTTAAATTCTAGTGTAATCTACTTTAAGTTTTTTATCAGTTGCTTTGAAGTTTCATAAGCTCATTCAAGCTTGATAATAGCTTGTGGTGAGCTTTGCTATAATATTACTGCTTAATTTTGTTCTAATAAATACGGTCAACAAAAGTCAAATTAAGTTCATGAAGATGATTATGGTATTTCTGGTGTTAATTTCATGATTCCTGTGGAGTTTGGAGCCTATCTAAAGATAGGCATTGTTCAAATGCTCAACTCTGTTTAGCTGAGGTGCTATTGTAAGTTCACTCAAACTCTTATGTTAGATTGATTTGAACTGTTGGTTTATTCCCAGTTGAGTTTGCTTATTTTGATGTTTAATTGTTTCTCTATTACTTAATTTTAGCATAGTTGTGCCAAGTATTACTTAATCTTCTAGGCCAAGTACTGGACATCAGGTTTAATAGGTTGTATCCATAATTTAAGGGTATGTTTGGGACAGCTGGTACTTCTGAGTTTTGGTAGAATTTAGTTCATGAATCAAGGTTTTATAGCTTCACTTTAATCATTTGAGTTGCTTAGAAGTAATTTTTAGCATAGTCTATAAGCTTAGTAGGATGTTTCAAATTTTGATATGTAGATACTAGTTTAAGATTGCTTCATTTTGATTCATTAGATCTAGGTTGTTTTTGATTGTTTTCACTAAAGTTTGTTGCATTTACATGTGGCCTTAGTTTTGTTCTCAAATGCTTTAGTCACTGATGTGCGGGAATTGCACCCTCGCAACAGGTTTTACCTCTCAAGGGTTCTCGAGAAGCTTACAACCCCCAACAGGCAGTGTACCTGATCGTTGTAGTATAGTATAGTGACAAGTACCGGGGGATTGATCGTTCAACTCAGGAATAGTGTCGCTAGGATTAGAAAGCCTAATAAACTAGGTCTAGAGGTGAGGGATGATTCTTTTTGCATTTTTATATTTTTATGAAAGCAATTAAAATCTCGGGTTTTGAAGGAGTGGGCGGAATTAGTTGCTAGCCAACTAACCCAATTAATCTAAAGATGCAATCAAAATAAAATAAAAGAAATGAAAATACAACTATTATACTAATGTGGTGGAAACAATAATGAGGAAAGTTGTGTTTACTTAGATTTCATTACTCCCTAGATATCTTTTACAGGTTGATAGCTTGTTACAATTGCATGGATGACGGGTCATATTCCTTAATACTAGTCGTAGGGCCGTGTACAATATTCCCTAACTCTATAGGATCCTACTTCACTCCTATGTCGAGCCGTTAGAAGCTCCTAACATGGGATCATTAGAATTCTCCTACACATTAAATACAATCAAAAATCGTTGTACACCTCCAATCATGTTTCTTAAGACGTTCAAGTACGTTACCAATGGAAGTATGCCAGTTTTCTTAAGCCTAACATCGAATACAATCATCCGTAACAATTATAAACAAACAATCAACCCATAATTAACATCTAGGTTTCACTACATCTAAGCAAACACAATAAAGATCTAGCCTAGCATGTTAAATAAAAGACAAGCATAAGATATAATCAAACAACACTTAGACATATTGAATGATTTGAAGGGATACTTATCTTTAATTGAACATGAAAGAATCAAGGGGTTGAAACCCTTGAAAAGCTGATAAAATTCGGACTAGGGTTTATTCCCTCAAAGTTGCACACCAATGAATGAAATTTGGAAAACTATATATAGATTATACATCGTGACGGCGTCATGTGTTACCCCATGATGCCGTCAACTCACCGCCATGATAAAATCGTATTGCCTAGATCTATTTGTGACGCCGTCATGTGTAGAAATACTCTGGGCCGTCACTAATTTTTGGAGCCTGACGGCCTTGGGTGACGTCGTCAAGTCCTAGGCTTAAAAACTCTATCGATCGTCACGTGTATTTTCCACTTTCGCCTCTTTTGTAACTCTTGACGCTGTCATGTGGAGAGTCTTGACGGCGTCAGGTACTGTTCCAGCAAGGAAAATTGAGACTTTGCCGTTTTCTTCACTTTTATGCTCCAAAAACGTCCAAAATGCTTCCTTTTCCAGATTTCTCTCCAAAAGTACCTAAAATGACAAAAAAACGATTTAGAGCAATATTTGATCAAGTAAACACGAATTCGGGCTTAAATGACCCCTTAAAAGCGGTACACTTTTCGCCTCATCAGTCACACTAGTTTCGAACAAAATTTAGTCTTACTGATCTTCAACTGCTCAACAGTATGTTTTCCAGAAAAGCCAATTTGATTTCAATTTTCAGTAGGTTAGAGCATGATTTAGGAGTAGAATTTGAGTTTTCTAGTAGTTAGTAGTATAGTGTTTAGGATTTTAAGATTGATTCATATTTCCAGATTCACTAGGATAGTTGTAATTAGCCTAAAACTAGAACCCCTTGCATCACCAGTAACTGATTTGTATCTCCCTGTTCTGTGCATCATATCTTAATCCTTACAGCAACTTAGTGTATGATATTTGTTTCCTTTGACAGCTTGTTATGGTAGTTTTGTATTTCTGCGCTTGCTCTCCATTTTTGAGCTCATTTATTTAGCTTAAAATTGTCAGCATACTGGCCCTATCAGATTGTTTCATTCCTGCACTCAATTAAGTCAATTACAGCTTCTTTGTAGTTCAATTTTATGCTTATTGATAAGGGCTGATTATCTGAATCTTGGCTGCTAGAGAGCTTGTAGAATAAGCTCGTTTTATCTGAGCTAATTTGTGAATATAGAGCCTACTTTAGTGCTTATTTAGTCTCAAAATAGGCTGTTTGATCACATACTTGTCCTGCACCATCAGATTCTATTCCATTTGGACCATTGTGATTTCTAATTTTAGTAGGTAAGAGTAGGATTTAAGATTTTAAATTTGGTTATTCTAGCTGTTAAGTAGTATAGGTTTTATCATTTTGAGCTTATTTTGCTTTTTCAAGCTTATTTGTTGGTTTAATGTAGGGCTACAATTTGCCTTTTGCTACTACCCTGCTGTACCACCTGTCCAATTTGACCTGCTCATCTGTCCCATCAGTCTCTTATTATGAATACTTAGACTTCTAGTAGTGCCATTTAGCTCATTGATCTCACTTAAATTGTGCTTAGTTTTTGTTTGCTTTTTAGCTTATTTAGTTTAGCTTTTCAATCCATCTCTGTTTATTTAGATTAGTTCAGTTGCACTTTAGCTTATTTAAACCTATAGTTAGCTTATAACTTCTTACATTAGCTTTTCACTTTATTAATTTCTTTTAAATCCTTTATGTCTTAAACTGTTGCTTCTTCCTGCTTATTTCTCAGCTTAAATCAAGTTTTCAAAAAATAAAGTTTTCACAAAAAGTTTCTTATTTTAGCATATTCTCAAGGTTTTAAAAGAAAAAAGGTGAAAAATAAAATAGTTTTGCAAAAAGTGCACTAGGGACTCGAACCCTGGTCACTCAGCCCACACACAGCCCCTCACAATACTATGCTACCACACACACCCTTGGGATTTTTCTCAAACACTTTGCACAATCATTTCTTTTATAGCTTTCCTCCTTTTAAGCTATTAGAACTCTTACTGATTAATTCAACTTAAATTTTTTAGCTTTTTCAAAGTTTTTATTTTTCTTACATTTAGATTAGTATAAAGTATTTTCCAGAAAATTTTGATATTTTTCCAAAACCGTTTGCTATTTTTCTTCATTTAATTTCTTTTACTTAGATTTTAATTCATAATAAATAAATAAATTGTCGAAAAAATATTTTTCTTTTTCCCGTAATTTTCTTTTATCTTTAGGAATGTAGGAAAATTGTTTTCATACCCGTAGGATTAGAGATGCTTTAGATTCACTTTTAATTTCGCGCTCGTACGTAGTTTTTAATTTTTAACACGGGTTTCTAGACTAGATTACGTTTTTAGTTTAGATAGCTTTACGTTATCATTTTATTAGCTTTATTTTATACTTTCTATTAATTGTCGTAGTTATAATCACCCAAATATTCACTTTTATCCCCATTCACTTCTCGAATCACGAATCGAGAACCACGATTCCATTCAACCTTCGTTGGGAGAACGACCCGGGGAAATACTTTCACCGGTATTTCTTCGGAAATATATACTTCACCTCTAAATCTACATGAAATCAATCATTTTAAACACTTTTAACACTACTTATACATAATACTTTAACACACTTTAAAATCTGTAACTATAACTTTAAACTATAACAAAACCCACAATACTTTTTATTTTTAAAGAACACAACTTGACGACATTATGGGGGTTTAACTTGTTCAAGCTTGGCATTCTACGACTACTTGCATATGCATGAGCTATCCCCTTTTGCTCCTTTGCTTCCAATCCTAGGCCTTGACCAAGACCTTACTTGCATCACATAAATAGATACAAAAGCGGTTAACAACTAAGCCTTTCGCTTAGTAAATAAAACGGAAATAATATGACATCATACATCATTTACATATTTATGCAACATATACCATCAAAATTAGTCAACAAGAGTATTCAACACCATTCCTTGCATAAAAACACATAACCCAACATACCATCCACACTTTCACTTGTACATAACGCTTAAACCATTAGCATTATATAACAATCATAAACATCCCATACCTTAACTAGTTCACAACTAGTCTAACCACGTCTTTAGCTATTTAAGTCCAAACTAGTCTCATTCTATCTTAATCCAAGCTTTAAAGTCCAACACCTTCTAAACCCTTACACAATCTTTCACATAACACAAAACACATAACATATAACACATAATATGATAAACTCAATATAACATCACATTATAACCAACATATTTACCTCAATTCTATAACTAATTTACCAAGAAACCCCATTACCATCAACACTTGATTCCTATTCAATAATCATCACAAACATTTAACACATCTTAAATCCTAATAAGAGAGGTTTCCTAACAGACCTATCTCATCTATACACATGCATATGATCATATAAGAAAATCCCAAAAATCACTAATTACTCATTACCCCCTAAGGGACTTAACCCAAATATACTATAGCCTCAGTACTTTAACTCAAAACCATTTTTACTCAAAACCAATGTTTTAAAAACCTGTTTTTTAATTGACCCGGCCGAGTCACCGGGTCACGGTTCAACCAGTTTTATCGGCTGTTTAACCGGGTTTTTCGCTCAAAACTGCCTTCCGGTCACCCAACCGGTTCACGGTTCAAACCGGTTCAATCGGCCGGGTCAACCCAGGTTTAAAACATTGCTCAAAATCCCTAATTTGGTCTCCATAAACCCTAACCTAATTTATAAAATTAACTCAAGGTTAGGCATTACTTATGGGAAATCATAGATTGGGACATAATTCTTGAATTAAGACCTTATTTCACTACAATTTGATCATCAATCCTTCATGCTTTTCTCCTCTCTTTTCTCTCTCTCTCGTCACACCAACACACACTACAAGCTTCTACACAATGAGAGAAAGTCAATGGAAGCAGTGACTTAATAAAAGCTGGCCAAAGCTTGCCTATTCATCAATATAGTCCTTAAAGTTTCATTTTCTTATGGAGGAGGCACATAATACCTTTCATAATATACCTTAAGTTCTACTAACTTGACTTTCTACTTCAAACCTCTGACTAGCCAATAACATAAGGTCTTTAAACACATAAAAGTCATACTCACCAAAATACAAAAAAACCAGGTTAGGGATGTAACACAAGCATATAAGACTAAAAATCCAAAGGTGTATATAGACATAATTAAAAAAGATATGAGCATGCAAACCTATAAATGTATATGGGTTTAAGAGTGCATAGAGTTCTAATTACTAATGCGCCAACCTAATAAAGTCATCAAAAATATATTAGCATACATAAAAGCGTATACGCATAAAAGCTTATAAGAGTAAATAGGTCTACTAGCATATATAATTCTATGTACAAAGTATGCAGCGAAACATGTGGATATAAATAGCAATGTATCTCTAAACCTAAGAGTATATTGATAGGTACATTCAACTACTTGCGACTATCATTATCGGTGCCAAAACCAACCCCGTTCACAAAACACCCATATATTTGTGCGTGTAATGCTAATTTTTGAAAGAAACCTCAAGAAAAATGCACCGCGTCTAAAAAAATTGCATTCCAAGTCTTGCTCAGTTTTTTTAACAACACATATTGTTAATTTTTGTCCAGGTTTCTTTCCTAATTCATCACTAAAATGTGAGGGGTCTCATGTTCAATTGCATAATTTGTGCAAACAATGCACGTGTGGTAATGCCAACCTTCTCAACAAAGAAAAGGGTAACCTGATTTGTATGTGTGACGACAAACTCGAGCTCCATAAGTTACTCAGGCAAAAAGATAAAAAAACAACGAATACGCCCGCTTGCTAAACTGTTAAAAGGACTGCCTGTTGTTAAAAGTATTAACATTCTTTATCAAACTTATGAAACTTAAGGGTTATATATGTAAATATTTTATAACCATTTTATTCTAACACTCATGTTTAGCTGTGTTTGTCTAGTGTTTGATTGTGCAGGGTCTTTAGTCTAACATTGCCCTATAAATAGTTTGAGATGAGCTAGGGTTTGCTGATCTCTCACTCTTCATGTTTTCTACATGTAGTTATTCTCTCTAAAGAGTGTGAATCATCTTCTGGGTTTCTGGGTTTAGTTTAAGTGTTGGTTCAATAAGTTGTAATCATCAAGATCATCTTGATCTTGTAGTTTAGTGTTGGTACCTGGTATAGTTTGGTTTAAGGGTTTGGTTTAGAGTGTGATTATCTAGAGGGACTGCCATATTTCTGTTTGTATTGTTCTTGGCTTGAAACTGTATTGGGGACAATTCTGCTGTGTATATTGTTGTAATAATAAGAATTGATCACCAAGGGGTAGTTCGTTAGGTGATTACTCATTGTGTTTAGTAGTTTTGATACCATTTTTACATGGTATCATAGCTTTAGGTTCTGATTTGTTACTTCTTGCTGGATCTTGGGTGTTGGTTTGTTGAT
This sequence comes from Artemisia argyi, assembly GCA_030686995.1. NCBI lineage: Eukaryota > Viridiplantae > Streptophyta > Magnoliopsida > Asterales > Asteraceae > Artemisia > Artemisia argyi. Next base: position 280,615,268 of record CM060708.1, read on the forward strand.
TCAACAGTCTTGATTGTTGAATCGTTGGGATCTTGGTTCTAATCGAAGTTTGGTATTCTTAATAGAAGATTTAGGGTTCTTCTTAAAACCCTAGATTTTGGGGGTTTTCTGGTTCTGATCGATTGGAAGGTTCTGGTGTTGATTTTTTCAAGAATTAACAATCAATTGTTGATTCTTGGTTCGATTCTTGAAAACCCAAATTTGATAATTGGGGGTTTTGGGATCTGTGGTTTTCTGGGCTAATTCTTGGATCAATTACTCTAGACTAAGTGAATCTAGAGTGATAGGTTGTGGTTTTTTCCGCTGCATATTGTTATAGCACTGTAAGTATCCATCTTCTCTTTTAGGGTTAACTGGTTTTGAGTCTAGTGGGCGCAAACGGTTTGGCTAACTTCTTGATCTGCCACCTTGAGTGGTATGAATACCTGCTCTAGCCATTCATAGTCTGCTAGCTTAAGCCATGTTAATTCTGGGTGTGAGTTTTAGTTGTTTATGTGTTTAGTTTGTTTCTTTTCTGTTTCTTGGTTGTTTATTAGTTAGTGGTTAGTTAATTATGTAATCTGTTTTGTGAAAATGTAGAGAGGGTGAATACATTACTGTTTAAAAACTTTAAACTTGTTGTATCAAATATCCAATTTTAGCTTGTTCTAATATGAAAGATGTTACGTATAGTTTTTGACTAGCATAAACTTAAAACATGTTATCACACAACTATAATGTAACACCCGTATCCCGGATACAAATAGGCCACACCTTAAATGGAATTGAGTAAGGTTTAAAGTGATTAGATAGTCAACGAATGTAAGTTATAGTCAAACCCGATAGTCAAAGAATGAATATTATGGCTATAAAAAATATTATGTGACACAACTAGAAAGGTAATGGACTTCAAGGACCCAAGTGCTAATATGCTAAATTTGTTATAAGTTGATTGTGGCCAAAGTAGGGAGAATAGGACTAGATGGACCAATTATGCCAAAGGACCAAAGTTGTATAAGATAAATATCTTATCTACCATTCTCTAGAGAATTACATCATTCTCTAGGGTGTGTTTGTTGGTCCGGTTATTAGAAGGAAAAAGGAAGGGAATGATGAAGCTTTGATGATGAAGAGGAAGATGAGATGTGTTCCTTGACAAGGGTTAAGCCTACCATGATCCTCTCCATAAGTAAGTAATCTTGTTTAAGGTAGTTAATGATGGGATTGATCATCATATAATCAAAATATGATTATATGATGATTAGAGATGTTTAGGGGTAAGATAATGGTTGTAGGAACCATTGTTAAGGTTATTTGGTCATGGGGTTAAATGATTATGTTATGTTATTATGACCTAGGATGATGATGATGATGATGATAAAGGATGAAGATGATGATTATGATGTTATTGTTAGACTTAGCTTGGACTCAAGGTAAGTAAACTGGTATAATGTAAAGTTATAATGATTTCTATGCATTATGTGTTATGTGGCTTAATGTGTTAAGGTTTATGTTTGATTTATTATAATGGTATTTATGTGTAAGAGGATATAAGGTTAGTTAGGGTTAGTCAAGAGTGGAATAAGGAATAAGGAAGGTTAAGGCTTTAAGAGGTCAAGGTATGTGATTATGTTAATGTTGTTTTGGATTAATAGTTGTATAATGTGTAATGCGTTGAATGAAGTATAATGTTAAGTTATACCCGTATTACTTACTAAGCATTCGTGCTTACGGTTTAATGTTTCAATGTTTTGTAGGCTAAGGTATTAATGGTATGGCATGGATTAATGAAAGGATTGGTTATGCGAATGTAGAAGGATTTGGGTAAGAAAGTAAGAGCTTAGGTAGATACCGAGCTCTATATTGATGTTGTACCCCCGTGAGTCTTTTAATGGCTTTTGGTAAATGTGTCATCAAGTGTCAAAGTGTATGAAATGGTCGTTATAGAGATTTGGATGCAAATGGGTGTTATGGTAATGGTTAATATGTTTGATGTATATGTAAAGGGGTGTTTGGGTTAATGTGTGTTTCTACCCATTTTGGGTTGTAACAGGTTGAACGGTTATTGAAACAATGTATTATGTTATGATAAAGATTTATGGAAAGTTTCGTTGAGTTTCGAGTCTTGAAAGTCGGTTTTCCAGAAATTAGAGTAATATGTTAAAAGTTGTGTTTTTGGTAAAATCTGTAAATGGGAGCATAAGGCCTTTCACGTCTGAACCATAAGGCCTTCTGCAATTAAAAGTGGTTTTATATGTTTCTGAGTACCAGATCATACGCCCTATGGGCTGGGCATAAGGCCTTCAACCTAAAAATGCATTTTTCACAGTTTCTGAGTACAGACCATACGCCCTTCTGGACCTTGGGTATAAGGGTGTATGGTACACATGTAGTCTTGGCAGATTTTAGACGATTTTCCAAAAATCATATCTTTTAACCCGTAAGTCATTAGAAGCCGAGCCACCCGTCGTTTCGAAGGTAATTGAGTCTAGTTTCATTTAAAAATAGTTTCAAAGTCAGACAGTTTATATATTTTTGTCAATGGTCAAAAGAGTAACAGAATGTTCGCCAAAGTCAAGCGTTTCCATGCAAAAAGTTTTAATTATTGGGCAAAGCGGGCACGGGGAGTTACATAAAAGCAACAAGTCACAACAAGTAATCACATAATACAAACATTAAATTAAATCAATAAGTAAAAGGAACCGCAAACCAAACACGAGGATTTATAGTGGTTCGGTCACAGATCTCCTCTCCGCCCTACTCCACTCCCCGAGTACCCAACTCGAGAGTTACTTCACTAGATCAACAAGCTCTCTTCTCGGCGGAGAAAACCTTAAAATCGTCGCTTACACTTTTTTTGGTAGAAAGCTAAATACCGGGTTCTTTTACAAATGTACAACCACTCCTAATGTTGCCTATACAATATTTCCGACACTAAGCTAGATGTTGAGTTCTTTTACAAGGGTATAACCATTCTCGCTATGTTTTGTGGCCCAACATAGAAACCTTCTGTTTTATGGCACAAACACATAAACCATCTAATCTAGTTTGGTGAATATATTGTGATGTTACAATGATGATCCATGACATAAAAGTCTAATGGATATGAATGACTAATCTAAATGAACTTCTTAAATAAGAAGATTTCAATGGATGGAGATCACAAGTTCCCTGAGCTTGTTGTGATAGATCTTCACATATGTATGCTTGTGGTGGATGATGACTCAAGATCCTTGATCTTGCTTCACATGATCATTTCGGGAATACGCTTACAACATAATGAAAGTTAGAAGCATTATGATCATGATAATGAGGGTGTATGATCTATGTTACTATTGATCTAAATGATGCAAGAAGGGTTGAGAGAATGTGTGTTGAAAATAATCAACCAAAGAGAAACCATTGGCTGCTATTTATAGCCAACAGGCTCAGCAGACCCACGGATTAGGCGGAACCTTTTTGAGGGTTCCGTCCGTTATGTCCGAAGGTTCCGTCAGGTCTGACAGAAAGTCTTCCAAGAAATCTTTCTATATCTATCTTAAGTCTAATCAAGATCTTCCAAAGTCAACTACAAGATTGTAGTGTGTAAATATAAACAAAATATATAACATATCTTACAAGAATCTTTTGGAAAGATTGTGATGATACAATGCATGATGTAAGTTAACATTTCTATTTTTAGATTATTATGAAAAAGAAAGTAAAGATGTAAAAATGTTTATATAGCTAAGTTAAATGATGTTTGTTTAAAAAGTAATTAGTAAGTTAATGAGTTACTAAAAATGTTTGATTACTTATGTCGTCATAAAGCACATTTTTATTATTAGTAAAATATACTAATTTTACCTAGACACCTAATGTGGCACTTATTCTATTTTACACCTAAAGTACACTTTGACACCTAAAATACTTAAAGACTCTAAAAGTATTTTAAACATTCAAAATGGTTGGTCAAGGGGTTTGATCATAATGCCACATAACAGACATGTACGAACCTGTGTTGTAGCATATGAGGACTCGAGACGTCGAAAGGTGTTGAATGTCTGTTGAGACAAAATACGATTACAAGTAACTTGTATATTTTACGTTATGTATCAAGTAATATGTTAGTCATCAATCAAAACAAACGAGACTATATAGATTAAATATCGTAATATTTGCACTAACAATCTCCCCCTTTTTGATGATGACAAAATATGTAAACGGCAGACCTATCAACAAATCAATATGGAGTATTATGCAGAGATTAGTGGTGGGTGCTTCTATTTATTTTCTTTGGCAAGAGAGAAATTTAAGAATGTTTCAAGGTAGAACTAGAACCTTTGATGAGGTTTGCAACCTGATTAAAGATACGGTTAGACTTAGAGTGATGAATCTAAGTCTTAAAGCCTCTCCACAGGTTTTTGAAGCTGCTAGTATTTGGAAATTTCATGTAGTGCAGAGTATGGGCAGAAAAAAGGGTTCATTTTAAACCATGATTGTTGCTAGGATTATATGGTGGGGTCTGGATTCTTGATATATTGTGCTATGTAATAATGGTTCCTTGGTGTGGTTCTGGGTTAAAGGGAGATATAAAGAGTTTATCCATGGTAGCAGTCTTGATGTCTTCTCTACAGCTTCCAGAACAGTTAAAGTTAATTATTGCAACACCATTGTAGTTTATGTGCTTCCTCTCAGTCATGGTGATATTCAGGTTCTTTCTTTCACCATCTTTCAGGTTTATCTTTTACATATTTTCCATATGTGGTGTAAGCCTAGCTTAGATGACTGTGGGAAATGTATGTATAGTAACCAAATGATGGTTTTTGAAGCCTGTTGGTTATATGATTGCCCATCTTGGTGTGAACCTAGTTCAGATGATGTATGGGTAATTGTATTCTGGTATTGGCTTCTTAATTCTTGTCTTATCTGGTTATTTCATATTGCTGGGAGCTATTTGACTGGGTGTTCTTTAGTCTGGAGTAATATTGTTAACATGAGCTTGGTGGATTGGTTTTTGTGGAGCAGAAACATGGACTATTGGCTATATGACATTCCTGGGTGTAAGGCTATTAGTATAGCTCACTGGACTTTTATCTATTGTACTTACATCAGGTTTAGAATCCGAAGTAGTACTTGGGGTAGTTGGGTTTCAGGTTACTTGAAGGACAGTAATAGGCTTTTGATGGTGATGAAGTGTGGTCCTAGGTATTGGGTTTTATACTTCTCTTCTCATAAGTGGGGCTTGTTATTCTACATTGATGATTTGAAGGCCAATATTCTCATATTGGTTGGAGTCCTAAATGTGAATTGTACTCTTTTTCCTTACCCAAGGTTTGTCCCGATGGGTTTTACTTGGGAAGGTTTTTTAAGGAGACAATCACATTTAGTGAAATGCTCCATGGTTTACCATAGAAATGTTGACCCAGCATTGAAGAGGAAGAACAGTGTCATGGTGTGGTATTCTCAGTTTAGTAGTGATTATTTGTGTTGCAATAAAGTTAGACAAAGTAGTATGTTTTCTTTTTTGTTGATGTTCCCTAAGCATGTTTTGGGGATGTCATGGACTATTGACTACTATGGGTGTGTCCATAGTTAGTTTGCATTGTATAGTTTTGGTTGTTTAATATATTTGCCGGGGTATCGTCCCTTTTACCCAAAAAAAAAAATGTAAACGTGATAGATAGTAAAATGTAAAAAGTTACTTGTGTCCGTATTAAATTCTACATTACCTTCTCCGTTTACACCCTTCTCCCCCTTTTTTCAAAACAAAAAGGGTGTGTCCTTGGAGTTAACTTCATTTCTCCCCAAAATGGCGAGCTTGCATCATCCATAGTGAAGTTAAGTTTTCCACTCCAATTTCCTATGGTTGTTGCGTCCCGTAGGTTGTTAGCGGATCCATGGATCAAATTTAGATCCTTGACCTATATCAAGGTTAGTGTTGCGCAACATAAAAAACAATATATGAAAAATGCATGATGAATGAAATGCGTATAGTCAACGATACATGTGGGTAACCTATCTCCTTCTTTTTGTCGAAACACAAAGGTGTGTCGAAGAATGAGAATAAAGATGAATGCGTGCATGCTCCCCCTTGACTGTAGCTCCCCCTTGATTATACTCCCCGTTGCTAGGGTACTGATTGAGTTGTTTTAGTATAGGTTTATTTTTCTAAAGAAATACTCGTGAAAGTATTTCCCCGGATCATTCTCCCAGCGAAGGTGTGAATGGAATCTCAAATTCCCAGTTCGTGAATCGTGTCGTGAAAGTGGGAAAAAAATGATTTCAAAGATATTACACTAATGAATATGAAAATGAAGCACAATTAATCACTTAAGCACGTAATTCAAGTAATCAAACTTAAAACGTAACGTAAAATCAAAAACGTAAATAAAACGTAAACGCGCGAAATAAAACGTGAAATTTTGAGCTACACTAATTCTACAGACTTGAAAATAATTTTCCTAAGTTAAAAATGATAAAATAAAATTTTGAGAAAAAGAAAAATATTTTTTTTGACTTTTTATTTAATTTTTATGAATTAAAAACTAATTTATCTAATTAAAAATTAAAAGAAAATGCAAATTAAGTATGAAAAATGCAAAATAAATTTTGAAAATTATAAAATAACTAAAAACTATTTTTAAAACTGAAAATCTATTTTTTGGCTTTTTGTGTAATTTTTATGAATTAAAAACTATTAAAACTAATTAAAAAGTAATAAAAATGCAAATAAAATTGAAAATAAATGGGAAAAATACAAAATAAATTTCTAAAAATCTAAAATAAATGAAACTAATTTCTAAAATATTTTTGGATTTTTCTAGGCTTTTTCTGATTTTTTTGGGATTTTTGGTAATTAAAAAGTATTAAAAATTGATTAAAATTAAAATTAAATAAGAAAAATAGCAAATGAACTTAGAAACATATAGAAAATTCAGGGAAATTCTAAACTAAAATTCTGAAGCTAGGAAAAATTTAAAAATTGAAAAATAAGCACTGGAAGTGCTTATTGCTTTGAAACTGCTTATTTTGACATGCTTATTGATAAGCACTTTGACCAAAACTTAACCATACTTTGACCCAATGTTTTTTTTGACTAAAATAAGCTTAAATGAACAGAAGGAAAGCTAAAATGATTACTGAAACTCAGAAATGGGCCAAAACAGCTTGACTAAGCACTATGGAATTAAGCAACAGTTAAGCAGAATAAGCAAAAGGCAAAAGCTCAATGAAATAAGCTACTAGAGGCACAAATGAGCTTTTATGAACTACAAACCACAAATAATGAACAATAAAACACAGTAGCAGCTTTAAACTGAAATCAGGAACTTAGCTTGAACAACACAACTTAATAGGCAAAGTAAGCAGTATCAAAAAGCTAAACAGTGCAAACTTATGGGGGCAAAACTTACTTGGTACTACTGAGATACTAAATCCACAAAAAGCCCTATCTCAATTGCTTAATTGATCACTTAAAAAGCTCCTAGATCAGCTGCTTTTGAAACAGGTTTACTCCAAGGTTTGACTTTTTGAATACCACCCTACTTTGACTAATTTGGATTTCTACTGCTTAATTCTAACCCTACATGCAATATTAAGATGTTATTATACTTAATTGACTTAAAACTAACAGTATGCAAGATGGCAGATTCACATTTTACTCATATGCAGCCAACAAATAGACTATAGGTAATCCTTGACTTTTTGCTAACTAACCACCCATTTTATGCCTGAATAAACTTCTATAAGCCTATAGTATATTACTGATGCAAAGAATTGAGCAAATTAATAGCAAGAGCACATAGATATCTGTTAAGCCAAACACCCCTAATAGTGACAGTTGAACTATCTTATGTATTTCTAAGCTTCTAAATACTTAACTAATGATCAAACAGCTTTAAAAATCAACAATATAAGCAATCTCAGCAACTAAATCCTACAAATAACAAGCAGACAACCAAAAGCAGATCAAATTATATTAGGCAGATAAAAATTAAAAAACTAAGAATAGAACTACCAATAATCAAACAGTAACAACTAAGAGACAAATAAGATCAATAACATCAAACAAATATAAAACATAAAACTATCAATAAACCTAAACACTATATAAGCAGTTGTAAATATCTATAAGAAGTACGCTAAAATGAAATGAGAAGCTTACTAATTAACCTCAACAGAACAGAGGTTAGACTTGACCAAAGCCTATCTCTGGATAGTCTAAAATTACTCCAGGAATCATTCAAAGCAACACCAAAACCAGATTCATAATGTGGAACTATACTTTGACTATAGTTGACCGGATATTAAGACCAAATTCAAAGCAGAATTGAAATAGCTAGCACCCAACACAAGCTATTTATTAGCTTAGATGAGCTTGAGAAACAATAATAGTAAGCTTTAAAACAGACTTAAAACTAAATTGCAAGAAAATTTAATGACAAATTATGAAAACTTAACTTTCATTAAAATTAGAAGTGAATACAACTGAAAACTGAGAAAATTACAATAAGCTGAAAATTTAAACTATAAACTACTTAACTATACCTACTCCTACCCTAAAATCTAACAGCTTCATATGAATGAGGAGGGGGGTTTTTAGGATGTTTCTGGATTGTGCTTTATCAACGTTAATCAGGTCCCTTGATTCTTGCTTCACTCAAATGCATGAATATCAACCCTTGGATCAAGTGCGCATAATTAGTGAATCCTGCGTATCTTCTGTCATTGGACCACGTGTCATTCCTTTGTCAGCTTCTAGAACCTCCAATGATGAGGTAATTATTACTTTAGTGGGGTTAATTTGGTGGGAGGGTAATTAGGGTTCTATGTACAGTGGTTATTCTGGGTATGGTTAAATTGGGGGGCGGGTAATAGGGAATTGGGGATGTTTGTTTTTATTATTAATGTGGTTGACCGGGTAAGGGGTGTTGGGTAAGCCGGGTATAGGAATAAAGGGGTTTGGGTGATGGGCTGACTATTATTTGGGCTTGGATTTAAGGGTTATTGTGTGGATCAGATTTATAAAGGGTGATGGGTTTAGTTTATAAATAGGATTAGTAATAGGTTTAGTAAAATTCCAAGGATCATTATTGTAAAATCTGAAATTGCAAGGACCCAAACCGCTATTCTTCATAAATGTAATCCAAGGGCATAAATTGACATTCTTTAATTCATGACGGACCAAGTTTGACTTTTTCTTCAAAAAATTCTTTAAGGGACCATTTTTGTAATTTTCTGAAAGTACAGGGACTGAATTCGCTAATTCTTCAAACTTTGATCAGGGACTAATCTTGACACATTAAGCATTTCTGAGCTTTCTTTGATCATTAAACTTCCCCGGCTTCGGCTTTTGACCTTTTTCCATTCTCGTGCTCGTTTTTGTCGGTTTTGGCTTTGTTTTTGTCCATTTTTCACATATCCGTACCTGCACATGCACAAATACAAAAACACACATTCTCTTGGCATATTTGGTATATTTGGTCTGATTTAAGGCCTAAAAAGGATGTGTGAATAAGCACACATCAGTACCAACGTATATAATGCAAGAAACAAGAAAGCTAGAAAAACAAAGATTAGTGCATGATTAGCTTCTCATTGATCAATACTCCCCGTTGCTAGAGTACCAACGTAAATGATGCAAGGATGAAGAATCCTACAAAATAAAGGTTAGTGTAAGCCAAGTATGTCATATACAACTAAGTGTATAGACGATGCAACATGAGTGCTTGATGGAGATTCCTCCTTATTTGAAGGTATCAATAAGCATCTAAAATAAGAAAATAATAGATGCAAACTTCATCCTTAGATCAGTATATAATATAAAATTTAGTGTATATAATGGTGAACCTACAATAAAAGAGTTAGTGCAGTATATTTCATCTTTATGAAAAAAATTATATATATATATATATATATATATATATATATATATATATATATATATATATATATATATATATATATATATATATATATGCGATATATAAATGATATAAGCGACTCAAAAAAAAAGAACCATGAAATCAAAGATCTCATGAGGTGTATTCTTCTAATAAGAATTACAATTATAATAAAAATACGAATATAATATGATAAAATCCTATAAAATAATACCTAGAAGGAAGATATGGAGTGAAGTTGAAATATTAAGAGGTAAAGTAAGTGGTGCTAGTGTTGGTGTTGGTTTACTAGAAGGATTTATGTGGTGATAACTCGGTAGAAGATTCAAAATTGATAAAAGTAAGTTTTCGCTAATCCATGGTGGTAATGATTAGTGAAAGTGATGATGGAAGATGGTGGAGAGAATATAGTGAAAGTGAGGATGGAAGATGGTGGTGATAACTTAGACAACTATTTAAAGGCTTTGAAACTCGTATGTATAGCAAATGCTATAACAAATATAAAGATTGAACATATGGACTCATGCAATCCTTTTCTAAAATTCACAACTTGAGGGATAAACAACGAATATGACTTTATCATCTACCAAAGATGATGTATCTTGCCATAAATTATGCTTAAATGGAATTAAAAGTGAAGACAATAAGCACCTAGGAACAAAAATTCCATATGAAAAGAAAATACTAAATACCTATATGAGGATGAGAATAACATCATATGATGGGAGATAGTTGGATAGACCAACGTGTTGAGAAAGTGTTGGGAATGACGGTTTTGATTAATATGTCGTTTGCACTGACAATGAAGTGCCTGATATGTATCAAGGAAGAAAAAGGATAAGATCCTATGATGGTGTTCTAGACAATGAAGTTGTGAGATTCAGGTTAAAGATAAAATCCTAGGCTCGTTAGTTGTGAGAGGGTTCAAGCAAAGGTCTATCTACAGATTTGGTTTCACTAATTCTAGTCAAAGTCTAAGGAGACTTAATGATTCTTGTTTAAGAGGTTTGTCAAACATATGATGTGTTTTTCACTTGATGAGGTTTTGGTTAAAGAACTGTGATGTATGGTTAATAAAGGTTGAAACACTTGTGATTTAGTGAACTGATTATACAAAGAACTTTATCCTTGAAGTCATGTAGCTCTTCTCTATCCATGCGAGATGATCGCTTAACGAGGCATGTGGTTTTCTCATAGGAGGTAGAAAGGATTAGAGTATTTTTATAAGTAAAAAGTGATGGAGATGTTGTTAGGAGAGCGGAAGCAATAATGCGATTTGTAAAGAGGTCGATTGAAAGATATACAAATACAAATTTCAAGCCTCTAAAATGTAGTCCTATTAGCTTCAAAAGCTATATGCAAGAGAATGGATCTTGATGGTGGTGGTGAGTTGTTTGACTTTGTCATTGTGAAACAAGAGTGGTAAGAGGCTAAAATTAAGGAGAGTGATGGTGATGGTGTAAATTGGAAGTATCTATGATGGTCAAATTTATAAGAAGAATGGATTGTAGAAAGGAGTGTTTAGATTTGATGTTGGTCCATACAAAAATGGAGGTTTCTAATCATTTGGAAGAGTTTTAGAGGTTGTCAAATTATTGGAAGTCAATCCAATGGAAATGGGTTGAGAAAGAAGATCAAGATGTACACTAAATGCTATGTGATCATAGCAAATCTTTGTGGTCAGGAGTGCCACAGATTCCAAGGAACCAAATTCAGGGTTCCTTGCTTTATGTAGAAGGGTTCCTTGAGTTAGTTATGAGTAAATAGAATTTTTGGCAGGAAGTGGTTTCCTATTGGTTCTAATGACTAAAAATGGTCCTAATGTACTTAACTACTGATAAGAAATGTGTTCTAACTAAAAAGAGTAATTTGGTGTTGTGGTAAAGTCGAAATTTCGAAAATTTGGAAAACTTACTGCAGGTACCGGTGGCACCAAACGATTACACGGGCGGAACCCAGATTTTGGTTCCGCCTGGTCCGTTGGGCCAAAACTAGGAGTACCGAGAAATTGCACTGGCAAAACCCAAGATTTGGTTCCGCCAGATCTGCCAGGCCAAAAATCAAGACAGAGTGTAATTTTGACGGACCGAACGATTTTCAAATTTTGTAAATTCTCCTAAAACATATGTAAACATTAAAAACTAGTTGAGAAATGACAAAAATACGGGTAGAAACATACGTACCGATAAAGTCTGAATGGGGACTGGCGAATTTCACTATACTTAGTGAAGATAATGAAAATTTGGCAACCTCACAAAGTTGCTCACCTGCATATCCGATTAGTACAAGCATAGTCTAAAAGTTACCAAATCATCCTACAAATACATAAAACCATAAAACACATTGTTTTAACGACCAAATAGTTCAAATGTTAAGTTATGTCAAATACTCCGAATATCGCTCTCATTGGCGATCAATCTTCTTGTTGAGCTTGCCAAGAAACCTTCCAAAGCATTTCCACATCCCCTTTGATTACTTGAATTCCTCCGACTCATTTTCAATCCTCGGTAGTTGTGAGAGGTACTCAAGAGGTGGTAGCCTAGAGTTGGGTAAACCGTCATCTTCACTCATGGATGATGATGATGAGGAAGTAGGAGGATGAGGGTGTTTCCCTTGCACCTTAGAGACTCTCTTATCACTAAGTGGGACAAAGGTATGTGGAACTAGAGAGTAGTCTAGACACATCCCTTGGGGATTAGGAGGAATAGGTGCAAATGATCTAAAGGGTAACATCTTTTATGTTGAGTTTATTTATGTGTTATGAATGTGATTTGATCATTTAAGACCAAAGGATGTGTTTGTGTGTGATAATGGAATATGTTAAGAACGTTCTCAAGAAAGCTCTTTGGAACAAGAATCTAAGTAAAGTTACCAACTTCAATAGATCTTGTGCATGCTCTGGTGATGTGTAGTTTTAACCTTGGATGTGCATACGCTTTAAACTAGATTATGAGCAAGGTTAGGTTATGATATATGCTTGAAAGGAAATAGATACAAATAGTATCTTTCAACAAACAAGATTATCCCATGGGATAAAGTTATCATGCTTGTGATAACAGGTATGACAAGATGAATTGGATACGCTAGTTCATAGAACTTGTAGATGTTTGTTCAAGATAATTTAGCCAATGAGGTGAAATGAAATCTCTTGTAACACAACCGTTTATGTCACAAAGAGAGAATGATGCATAGGATATACATTATCCGTTTAACAGGATGAAAACTTAACGCATGATTTCTTAGGCATAGTGTTTCTCAAAACATCATGTTTTCCTAAATGAGGATATTAAGCCAAAGTGTATGAATCGGATAGTCCTATCCTAAATATACTTGGTCTCAAGATTATATTCACTAGATAATGATAAGAGGAATTCACTCTAGTTTCTTATGTATACTCCTTAAGAGTCATTGTTGCTCGGGGTGTATAAGGTTAGCTTTGAGATTGCACTTTAACACATGTTGTTAAAATGTTGATTTAAGGTTTACCGAAACTTATGCAGAAGTTTAACGAAAAAGTATTACCAATACTTTGATAACTTGTGAAGGTATTACTACTTATACCTAGTGGAAATTGATAAAAATTACGAGGAGCATCATGCTCATTTAATAGTGGAGGTTCTAGCCATAATGAATCATCTAAATCCTCATAGGTGGTAAAGTATGGTTGAGTTTATCCAACATGCTTTTGATTTGGTATGAGTGTTGGACAAAGGGATTTTTGAGCAAAACACTCAATGAATTCAAATGATGATAAGGATGGTGGATTGGTTGATTTAGGTAGTAATTCTTCTAGTATGTTGTGGTGATGTGAAGGTTTGTTGTGCTATAAGAGTGATTAGTTTGATTATTTGTTCATGGATATTGAAGACAACAAGAGTGGATACGAATTCTTGTGGTCCATTAGTTGGTACAACTAGTGGGTGAAGTGCTTGACATTTTGATCATGTTTTTGAAGCTTAAGGGCTGAGATACATCACCAAGGTGAATGTGATGAGTTGATGGTGAAAGAACAAGTAAACTAATAGGATAAGTGTTTTAACATAAGTTGTTAAAATACTTGGGTGTTGATTCTTTCGGATATGACTTTTAATGACTACAATCATAAGCCAAATTTACTTTAATATTTCAGATGAAATACTTAAGTTGTCAATCCTACTTTGATGAAATTGGATAGTATTCAAGGATAGCAAGACTTTGATAATACATCTATAACCTAAGTGTGAGTTATGAGTCAATGTAAATCTTAATCGCTTGATGGAAGACATGTTAACCAAGAAAGGCAACATATGTGCATACACAACAATATCTGTAGTCATATGTTGGACTTGTGATCTATGATATTTTTACACATGGTGAGGCTGGATAATTAGGAAGTTGTCAATTTACAAATCAAGCTAATGAATGAGTAAAGGACAAAAGAATGCAGTGAGTGTGTGTGGTGATCACAAATACTCAGTGGTTCGAGGATTGCAAGGAACAAATTTCCGGATTCCTTTCTTTAAGGAGAAAGGTATCTTGGATCATTTTCTTTGTGAAATTTGAAAGTATTAATATAGATGATTATCCTATAGGTGCAAGTGAGATGACATGATCCTAATATAAGTAAATATTAGTGAGAAGCATCCTAGAAATAAAAGTGAGTGAAGAGAGTGCTAGATTTAAATGAAAAACTAAAAGATGTAACTGCAGGCCGGCTGAACCAAAACAATACATAGGCGGAGCCCGGATTTTGGTTTCGTCTCTTCCGCGGGTATGATTTTGGCGGTACCAAAATAATACACAGGCAGAACCAAGTTTTTGGTTATGTCCTGTCCGTGGTGGCAAAAAAAAGTTTACAGAGGGTATTTTTCGTTCCCCGAGACCCGTTCAAATCCCATAATATTACATGAAACATATGCACCTAATTAGATGTGATAGATTAAAACCAAAAACACATATTCTAACATATTTTAGAATATAGATCAAGCCAAGGATTTTGAACTTACCATAAATGGAGGTTAAGCCAAACAATGGCTTAAACGCAGAAAATTGATAACATCAAACTGTTATCGTCCTGCATGATACGGTTAGTTCATATAATCATTCAAAGATAAGTTTCTATCCTATAACAAGACACATACATTAAACATCATTGTAGAAGCAAATATACCAAACACCTATTACAAGAATACTGCATGTTAAAAATGTAGTGACACATTTAGACACTTGACCATCTTTCAAGATATTTAGTTAATATTACTTAAATCTCATTTCTAAGTGAGTTATACAAGATTTTAATATTTCATATGCAAAGAGAGTGATCTAAATCAATAAGCAATACAAAAACAAAATTTCAACTTAGTACACAAAATCTAGCAAATATCCTAGTGTGTATAAACATTAAATTGACAAACAAGTAAATGAATATCATGGCAAGATTGACACTTATAAATCACAAATAAACAAATGCAATCACAAATTTCAATAAACAAACAACATATATGAATACAATCAAAACAAGTAGTCATTTAGAATAGCATAAAAAGAAATATACTTTTCGTCACTTTGCATTTAAATATGACGATGTATGCCAAGCTTGATTAGTTTCCTTTATATATATATATATATATATATATATATATATATATATATATAAATATCACCAAATTCTTTAGTTTCAAAAGAAATTATATCAATGTTCAAAGGATCCTAACTTAAATTGCCTAACTCAAAAGTTTGAGTTTCTACATCAAAACGAAACTTAATATTTTGGACACACTATAGTATTTAATTTATTCTTTTGACTTCAGATTAGATTTAGGCCATAGCATTATTTTTAAAAGAAAGTAGACACAATTCCCTTCAAATTGATAGGTGGTGCGACTTTTACAGACTTACGATTAATTAGTTATGAATTTTTGAAGTTGGACAAAAACTGTATACTGAACTGACGGATTTCAAAGAACCTTTTTTAGGGTTCCGTCCATTGAGGAGAAAGGTTCCGCGGGTCTAACAGACACATTCCGTTGAGGAGAAAGTTTCCGAGGGTCTAATAGACACATTCACTAAAACTCATATTTTGACATAAAGAAAACGTGTAGGACATACTAGATTTGATAGTAAACATATAAAACACATATTTAACAACATTTCTACAAATGTAACTTTATGTAAACATTTACGGAGATGATTTTTTTTAACTAATTTGTAATTATCCCAAACGCTCTTTTAAAACCGTATTTTTAGTAAATTTGTTCTAAGCACAAAATTTAACACTTATAAAATTTATACAAGAAATATTTTCTTTTATTTTTCAAGGACACCTTCAAGCTTGTATACAAAGTAACATTTAACAACAAAATTTCTAAGTATACTTAGCGAAACACTTTTCATATTATATTCCGCTTCAATGGTAATTTGATACATGGATCGTGCTCCATTTTAAAAACCATTTGTTTTGAAAATAAGAGCTATGAAGCTCTGATTCCAATTGTGAAAATGTAGAAGGGGGGGGGGGGGGGGTGAATACGTTACCCTTTAAAAACTTTAAACTTGTTGTACCAAATATCCAATTTTAGCTTGTTCTAATATAAAAGATGTTACGTATAATTTGTGACTAGCATAAACTTAAAACATGTTATCACACAAGTATAATCAAAAAGTCACAACACAAGCAATCACATAATGCAAATATTAAAGTAAAGCAATAAGTAAAAGGAAGCGCAAACCGAACACGAGCATTTATAGTGGTTCGGTCATGGATCTCCTCTCCGTCCTACTCCACTCCCCGAGTACCCAACTCAAGAGTTACTTCACTAGATCAACAAGCTCCCTTCTCAGCAGAGAAGACCTTACAATCGTCGCTTACACTTTTTCTGGTACAAAGCTAAATACCGGGTTCTTTTACAAAGGTACAACCACTCCTAACATTGCCAATACAATATTTTCGACACTAAGCTAGATGGCGAATTCTTTTACCAGGGTAAAACCACTCCTGCTATGTTTTGTGGCCCAACATAGAAACCTTGTGTTTTATGGCACAAACACATAAACCAACTAATCTAGTTTCGTGAATATATTGTGATGTTACAATGATGATCCATGACATAAAAGTCTAATGGATATGAATGACTAATCTAAAGGAACTTCTTAAATAAGAAGCCTTCAATGGATGAAGATCACAAGTTCCCTGAGCTTGTTGTGATAGATCTTCACATATGTATGCTTGTGGTGGATGATGACTTAAGATCCTTGGTCTTGCTTCACAAGATCAATTCGGGAATATGCTTACAACATAATGAAATTTAGAAGCATTATGATCATGATAATAAGGGTATATGATCTATGTTACTGCCGATCTAAATGATGCAAGAAGGGTAGAGAGAATGTGTGTTGGAAGTCATCAACCAAAAACAAAACCATGGGCTGCTATATATAGCTAACAGGCTCAGCAGACCCACGGATTAGGCGGAACCCTTTTGAGGATTCCGTCCGTTATGCCTGAAGGTTCCGTCAGGTCTGACAGAAAGTCTTCCAAGAAATATTTCTATATCTATCTTAAGTCTAATCAAGATCTTCCAAAGTCAAATATTGTAGCACCCCCAACTCAAAATACGGCAGCTAACATGCTGGGGGCACTACGCAAATAGAAACCAAGCACATTTATAGCTAACGACCACAACACGGGACGTTTATAAATGTTGCAAAACATATCATTCGAATTATTAACCGTTTAGAGTACAAGGACTCTTAAGTCAAAGTAGCGGCGGAAATAATAAAATAGAGTTTGCAGCGGAAAGTTTACAAAGTTTAGAAGCGGAAAACATTCAACAAAGTTTAGCAGCAGAAATAAGTAAGACACACCAAGGTTTTACGAATGATATGAAAGTAAATATAGTAAAGATAATAAAGTTGCCTTGACAAAAAGACTCCATCGACCTTGCCACTCCACCAAGCCCATATCATAAAGCTTCAAAACTAATTTGTAGTAGTACCTGAGAAACACATGCTTAAAAGTCAACACAAAGGTTGAGTGTAATCCATAGGTTTAAATAATAAAGTTGAGCACAAGGGTTTTAATCATATGATATAAGCAACAAATGCTAATACCGGGTAAATCAAGGTAACACCGAATATGTAGAGGCATCCCAGTGCATACATACGGTTGATGGTACTAAGCTCATGACACACAAACGTTAACCAAACCAATCGTCAGTAACACTGTACTAACATAAACAATATCCGCGGAATTTCATAATATAAGTGCCCCCGAGGCCGGGTACTTGCCAATACCCAGCAAAATCGAAAGTAGTACACCGCATGTCAAGCCCTTGACAACTACGAATGGGATGGTCAATCCTATAGGCCCATAAACTAAGTTCGTGTTCACTCGCAAGTGATTAATGGCTCATGATCTGAGGGTCTTTCCGGCAAGACAAGCTACTTAGCACATCGTCAGGAATATATATATCATTCAGGAAAAGAATACCAAAAATACTTGTGCTCAGAAAACATTTAAAGCATGTGTCTCACCCCATGGGTTTATAAACAATTAAAATATAAAAAGTGGGCCTATGAATCACACCTTAATAATAGCAGCAGGAAACGAGATATAGTAACCAATCAAATAATGCGTCACAGCCAATGAACTTCAGCACAACCTAATCAATATAAATGGCATAACTCAGAACTATACTCGAATATCTCAATAAACAATGCTTGAGTAAAAGTTTTATAAATACAATGCCAATTGAAAGAAATAGATTTCATAAAGTCTCGTGTGGGAGACAAGAAAGTTTAGAAAAGAAATAAGTCGGCGAATCAACCAAATGCACAAGAAAGACGAAAGAACTCCTCGAAGAAAGTCGTCGAAAAAAATGAAAAGAAAAGAAATAAAGAAATGTGGAAAACTTACTCAAATAAAATAAATAATAATACGTAACAATAAGTCTCGGATTTTACCCGTTTTCTCCAAAATAATGTTGAAATAAAAGGTTTTGAAATAATAATAATGTTTGGTAAAATAATTTAAGTTTATAAAGAATTTTATAAAATTTCGGCATAACCTGCCCGTTTATATAACATTTCCCGAGTCAACGACTCTTTATTTTTAAACAATATTAATATATATAAGTAAATATGATTGGATATATCATTCGCGTAGTCCATTAGTTGTTTAGGTTTTATCGACCATTTTGTATTTATTCGGGTTCCAGGTACGTTAAGATCTTTATGGGCCTAACGTACCCTACCGTCTCGTGTACCAAAGGGTCCATAACATCCAAATAACCAAGGTCGTAAATCCAATACGTCCAATTCAAGCTCAAAATGTCATAATACGGAATCATGTCCGGTATCAACTCCACTTAACTATAACAACTTATTTTATATTTCATATATATTATTAATCGTTGTTATTATTAGTTACCGTTTATAAAACAATATGTCCAGAGACTTGTAACCAAAACCCAAAATATATTAACCACATCAATAATAATAACTCTAAAAATAATCCCAAGTCAAAATAAATAAACCCGAAACCAAACCAAATCCAAATCCAAATCGGCTCAAACCAAACAAACCAATCCGATCCAAGTTAACCTAAACTAATCCAAACACAACACCAACAATAACAACAACAAAAATAACATCATCCTCTCCCCCACCACCACCCAAGTCACGGTGGCGGGTCGAGACCAAAACGGGTTCCACATGAGATTTTATGTTAAAAACATTAAATAAAAACATTTTTAGAAAATATTTAATAAATAAAATCGGTTTTTTATTAAAAATAAAATTAGGGTTTGAAAAATATTTAAAGAAAATAGAAAAAGGAGGTGTGTGAGGGTTGTGTTACCATCGGAAAACAAAGGGAGGGTGGCGGTGGTGGTGTACAGTGGTGGTGTCGCGGCGGTGGGAGGCGCGTGGGAGTGATACGGGGTGTTTGGGGGTGCGGGGTTTGCACGGTGGTGTTGAGGGTGTACCGATCTATCGATCGGTGTAAAAAAAAGTGGGTGGCTGGAAAAATAATCCGGCTAGTCGCCGGATTCTGCTGGTGCACCGGTGGGGGGCGGCGGCCGGAAATGCAAGAGGGAGAGAGGGAGATATTTGTGGGTGTGTGTGTGTTTTATTAAATGAAATAAATGGGGTGTGTGGGGTTTATATATGGTGTAATAAGTATAGGGTAAGTGTTGTATATAATGAAAGTGTAGGGTAAGTGTAGGGTGATATCCTAGGGACGAAAGTTGCCAACGAAACAAACTTTTTACAATAAACGCTCCGGGGCTCGAACGACATAGTAAACGGACTCAAAAATTTACAAATCTTGCGCCATTGTTCACGAAATAATTTTTCCAATAAAATCAAGCATAAACTTCAGAGTTTTTCCAAAACTCAAAATAATTCAAATAATTTGGCAAATGCAATACAATTCGAGTGTTCTTGGTTGTGCTGAGTCAATCAAGGAATAAAGTTCTCATTTCCAATATATCTCACGTTTCTCAAGCCCAAATAATCACAAATAAGTTTTAATGTGTCTTAGGTACGAAAATAAATATTTTGGCTAGTAATTAGTTTAGAAAAAGTACCGGGGGTTACATCACATACATCTTATTTAGAAATTCGTCCCGGATTTAGTTTGAGTTGCATGTCCCGGCTTTGAAAAGATTTGGGTACTTGCATTTAAACTCGTCCTCGCGTTCCCAAGTATACTCCGGTCCTCTCTTGGAATTCCAACGAACCTTCACAAGCGGAATACGACTCTTCTTCAATCACTTAACCTCGCGATCCATAATTTCAACGGGCTCCTCAACAAAATGCAATTGCTCATCAATCTCAATTTCCTCAAGCGGAATTACAGCAGTCTCATCGGTCAAACACTTCTTCAAATTCGACACATGAAAAGTAGGGTGAACTCTACTGAGCTCCGGTGGCAATTCTAGCTTATATGCCACAGGACCAATCTTCTACAAAATCTTAAATGGTCCTATGTAACGGGGATTCAACGTTCCTCTCTTACCAAACCTGATCACACCTTTCCAAGGCGATACTTTCAACAAAACCCTATCTCCTACCTGAAATTCTAGGGGTTTACGTCTCACATCTGCGTAACTCTTCTGTCGGTCACGAGCAACTTTCAATCGGTCTTTAATTTGAGCAATCTTCTCGGTCGTCTCACGAACTAAATCTGGTCCAATAAGTTGTGCTTCTCCCACTTCATCCCAACATATAGGTGATCGGCACCTCCGACCATAGAGTGCTTCAAACGGTGTGGCCTTAATACTCGCGTGGTAACTATTGTTGTAGGAAAACTCAATCAAGGGCAAATGGACATCCCATCCATTCCCAAAATCAATCGCACATGCATGCAACATATCTTCCAAAGTCTGGATGGTTCTCTCGCTTTGACCATCGGTCTATGGATGGTAAGCAGTACTCATGTCAAGGTTCGTACCAAATGAATCTTGAAGTGACTTCCAAAAGTTCGAAGTAAACCTGCCGTCTCGATCTGAGATAATAGACACTGGCATTCCATGTCGAGATACTATCTCCTTTACGTAGAGCCTGGTCAACTTATCCATGTTGTAATTCTCTTTGATTGGTAAAAAGTGTGCGGATTTAGTCAATCGATCGACTATTACCCAAATAGCATCGAATCCTGTCGAAGTGCTTGGTAGCTTGGTGACAAAATCCAATGTTATTCTTTCCCATTTCCATTCTGGGATCTCAGGTTGTTCTAGTAAACCAGACGGTTTCTGATGTTCAACCTTAACCTTGGCGTACGTAAGACACTTACGAACATAATCTGCAATCTCAGCTTTCATATTGGGCCACCAATATAACTTCTTCACATCCTGATACATCTTGACAGATCCTGGGTGAATAGAATACTTTGACTTATGAGACTCGAGCATAATCAAGTCTCTCAGTCCTCCAAACAAATGTACCCAACTTCTTCCTTTGTAACACAAAGTTCCATCTGAACATTTCTCAAGTTTCTCCTTTCTAATCATCCCATCAATTTTCTCCTTCTTAAGCTCTCCTCTTTTCATGACTTCTTCAAGAGCTTGTAGAATCTGGGCGGGCAAATTCGAGTTAATCGTTAAAACTAAAGCTCGAACGCGTAACGGTTTCAAACGTTCCTTGCGACTCAGTGCATCAGCTACAACATTAGCTTTTCCAGGGTGGTATCGTATCTCACAATCATAATCGCTCAACGTCTCCAACCATCATCGTTGTGGCATATTCAACTCCTTCTGATCCAAAATATACTGTAAACTCTTGTGGTCGGTAAAGACAACACACTTAATACTATAAAGATAATGTCTCTACAACTTAAGGGCAAAAATCACGGCTCCTAACTCCAAATCATGAGTGGTATACTTCTCTTCATGAGTCTTAAGCTGTCGGGAAGCATATGCTATAACCTTCTCTCGTTGCATCAAAACTGCTCCTAACCCTTGATACGAGGCATCACAGTAAACCACAAAATCTTCTACTCCATCTGGCAAAGCCAAGATCGGTGCACTACAAAGCTTCTGCTTCAAAGTCTGAAATGCCTTCTCTTCTTCCTTTCCCCATTCATACTTCTTATCCTTGTGGGTCAATGCAGTCAACGGTTTAGATATCTTGGAGAATCCCTCGATGAATCTCCTATAATAGCCAGCCAATCCTAGAAATTGACGAATTTCTTTGGTGTTAACCGGCGTTGCCCATTTCTCAATCGCCTCAATCTTAGCGGGATCCACATGTAATCCTTCACTATCAATTACATGACCCAAAAATTGAACTTTACGAATCCAAAACTCACACTTAGAGAACTTTGTGTACAACTGCTCATCCTTGAGTAACTTACAAATCGTAGCCAAATGTTGCTTGTGCTCTTCCTCGCTCTTTGAGTAGATCAGAATATCGTCGATAAAGACTATCATGAACTTATATAGATAAGGCTTGCACACTCGGTTCATAAGGTCCATATACACTGCAGGCGCATTGGTCAAACCAAAAGGCATTACTTGAAACTCATAATGACCATAACGGGTCCTAAATGCCGTCTTGGGAATATCCTCTTCCCGAACCCTGAGTTGGTGATAAACAGACCTCAAGTCAATCTTAGAGTAGTAACTCGATCCTTGCAATTGATCAAATAAATCATCAATCCTCGGTAACGGGTAGCGGTTCTTCACGGTTAACTTATTCAATCCTCGGTAGTCGAGACACATCCTAACCGTTCCATCCTTCTTCTTCACAAATAACACTGGAGCTCCCCAGGGCGAAGAACTAGGTCGAATAAATCCTTTATCCAACAGTTCTTGCAATTGCTTAGATAACTCCTCCATTTTCGATGGCGCTAAACGATATGGTGCACGCGCAACAAGTGCAGCTCCTGGAACTAAGTCGATACAAAAATCCACTTGTCGCGCTGGCAGAAGTCCCGGAAAATCTTCAGGAAATACTTCAGGAAACTCACGCACTACAGGAATGTTGATATAAATAATTGACTGAAAACATTATTCATATCTTCCGATATCTCTATGTTTTGATAATCACAAAACTTAAACTAATCAAACCAAAGATCATGACGTAAACATGTATTTAGTAATAAATAATCACTTTCACCAACAAATCACTTAAGGTATGAATAAACAAAGTGTTTAGTGCAATGTATGATCAAAGGAGTATTTAATTAACTAATACAAAGTTTATTTAATTATATAATCTTATTATATATTTTTGAAAAACACTTTTGGTAATAAGGAAAAATGTTTTAATCATACTAAATATATGATTTCAAATATTTAACCAAAATCAGTTAGTTTTTCACCAAATAAACTTTCCCCACTAAAAGACAAGTTTTCTGGCCGTTACAGTTGGGCGGCCCCCTTAATTATAAGGGGCGGTCCCCTTAATTTTAAGGGGGCCGGCCATGCTTTAAGGGGACCGGCCACGCTCCTCTGTCAGAAACTTTTGCCTATAAATACCACCTTAAACCTGGATTTTTTCCCTACCTTTTTGCACAAAAACTTTCTGTTCTAGATCTCCATTTCAATTCTAAAAAATCCTTTGATCATTTCATAAGCCTTTGTTTCCAAGTGATCCAAAGCCTCATTCTTTCAAGTGCAAAGAGAAGAATACTTCTATTAGAAGTATTACAACTTAGTATCATCTTGCTATCTAAGTTGTTTGTTTACATTTCCTTGTATATCTTTCATACTTTGGTGAATAAGGTGTATGTATTAGTAAACTAGATTTAGTTGAAGAATCTAGAATTGTTGTAAGTGTGAAGTGTAACTTGAAGTGAAGAAGAAGGGTTAGATAGTAGTGGTGATAGGAGATTGTAGCAATAGGAGCTTGTAGTGAAGAAATTAAGGATCTCTAGTGGAGAAGACTAGAAGACATTTGTAGATTGAAGTTGTGAAGACATTAGTGGCTTGAAGGTGTCAAGACATTAGTGCGTTGAAGGTGTGAAGACATTAGTGGCTTGAAGGTGTCAAGACACTAGTGCATTGAAGTTGCAAAGATATTAGTGACTTGAAGGTGTCAAGACATTAGTACTTTGAAGGTGTGAAGAGAATAGAAGATTGGTGTATAGAAGATTGGTGTGTAGAAGATTGGTGTGAAGAAAATAGTAGATTGGTGTGAAGATTGGTGTGTAGATTAGTGGGTAGATTGGTGTGTAGATTGGTGTGAAGATTGGTGTGTAAATTGGTGTGTATATTGGTGTGTACGGTTTTCTCCGCCATAAAGGAGGTCTTTGATCTAGTGAAGAAAACTCTCGAGTAGGTGACTCGGGGAGTGGAGTAGGGCAAGGAAGGTGTCCTTGTAGCCGAACCACTATAAATCCTTTGTGTCTCGGTTTGATCTTTCCATCTCTCACTCTTTGATTTATTACTTACTTGCATTTCACACATAGTCATAATTTATAGTATTGTGCATATGATTGATTTCACATAAAGATCAAACTAAAATCCATTCATAAAACTAATCTTACAAAAACCAACCTAGTACATATAATTATATCTATACACTACTATACATATATATGCTTACATAAAATATATGAAATTGTATATTCTTTCCAAACATTATACATAAGCATTGTATATATAAAACCTTTAATAAATCTTGTATTTATACTTTTGTAGTTAAGTGTTTTGAAATTGTACATTATACATAAGTAGTATTTATACAAAATCATAAATTAACTAGTTTATATATTTATGTATTAAAGTGATTTGAAAGTTTCATCTTAGAAACTATCTTTTACAAATAAGCAAAACGAAAAAGACGTAAAACTATTCAACCCCCCCCCCTTCTAGTTTTCCACAATTGGTACCAGAGCCACGTCTAACAAGATTTTTAAAATATACTGTATTTTAAAACTTGTAACGATCTATGGAATTCGAAAAATATCTAGAAGGAGAATTTACGCAAAAACCACCATTATTTGAAAATGATCATTTTCTTGAATGGAAAAATAAATTTGAAAATTATGTGAAATCAATAGATCTTGATCTTTGGCATATTATTTCAATTGGTGATATTAAACTAACTAAAATGGATTTTGAAAATCAATATAATAATCTTCAAATAAAAATTGATAAAAATACTAAAGCTAAATTACTTATTTTCAAAACTCTACCAAATGTTGAATATGAAAGATTATTTCCTTGTAAAACGGCAAATGATATTTGGAAATGCCTTTTAAAGTTTCACCAAGAGAAATGTAAAACCAAAGATGATAAACTTGATATTGCACATGAAATTGTTACTCTAGAAAATTTAATAGATAAATATTTAGTTGAAATAAACACATGTACTACTAGTTCAAATGTGATCATTGAAGGTACTAATAATGAAGAACACATGTGTCAAATCCGAAGAAAGCATGTTAATAAATCATGGTGCAACAAGGACGATAAAGACGATGTAAATACGGAATACGTGAACATCCTAACAAATGTTAATACAAATAGTGATGACAAGGATTACATGCTCCAAGATCCAAGCAATGCTACAAACAAAACATGGAGCGACATGAACAATGGAGTTGATCACCGTATAGCGAGTGAAGAGTGTACAAGTACAAATAAGGTACAATTCAAAACCAAACATTTTTGCTATGATCAATTTACATTAGAATTTTCAAAAATGGAAAATAGCTTCAAACACTTTTGCAACATTGACTCAAAAATTATTTTTAAAAATGAATCTTCAACATCCGCTGAAAATAACTTTGAAAAAGAAATAATTTAAAAGACAAAATGTCTAGACTTGAAAGTAATATTGAAATTGATCTTGAATGTAAAAATTGTCAAGACTATAAACATGAAATTAAAATGGAAAAGGAAAAAGCTAAAATATTAGCAAAATTTGAAAATAGTTCTAAATCTTTAAAATATCTACTTAACATTCAAAAGTCATTTTATGATAAAACCGGATTAGGATATACGGCAGATGAGTATTTGACAAATACATCAAAACAAATAAAATTTGTTAAACCTAATGGAAAAATTTAGAACTATTATTATTTACATCCATTGATTATTTCTCTAGTCAAGAAAGTTATTGTTTGTTTGCTAAAACAAACAAATAATGAATTCTTGTACTTCTCGATGACATCCTCTTCATATGCATTTAAGTGCATTGGATGTTCGCTACTAATCAAATCGGACCCATGAGAATCTGGGTACCAAGCTCTCTGTCATGTGTAGGTAATTAACGATCAAAGGAACTACTACTTTTTGGATCGCTCTATTCGCTTTCTTTCATTTGATGACCATTGTCTTTATGGTGTGTTCGTTACTACCTCATGACGAAGGATTCTTGTTCTACCATTCTTAATCTGCACGACTTGTGATGATTGGTGCGACCGATAGTGTTTCTATGATCAAGTCTCCTTGATCCTTTTTGCATTAGGATATTTCTTCGCTTCTTCAACTTGCTTTGGGGAAAACCTTCCTGACGTTTTATATTGCTCTCATGACCACTCTTAAAGAAGAGCTGGACCTGAGGTAAGTTTTCTTTTCAAAAACTTGCCTACATTACATTAAGATAGAGTATGCTTCAATTAGTATATTAATATGTTTTAATTTGCAAGTTGCTATGCTTTTAGATCATGAATACCAATATATGCATACATAACATTAGGATAATTAACCCTCTTATTGCTATATCTATTATCATTTGTTTTAGTTTTCATCTATATTGATAATCTTCTATGATCTAGAATAGAATGCTTGACACTTGTGCTATATAATCTTACTAGTTGCATTAATAGATGTGTTATAATTAAGACTTGCTAGTGACTCAATATTACAATGTGTCTTGTATACATGCATATATACATATGTCTATATTGCATTCATTGATGAATTTCTTTGTCCTTTCCTATCTCATTGCATTTAGATGTTCAATGTCTACCATATCTCTCTCACATCTTTAGTTGCCATTAGAGATGATTACATGTGACAATGGGCTGAATCGATTCTCTTGAAGTATATCTTTCACCTGAAATTTCTTGATTATCAAAATCAATATGTCATATTTAAAAACTTCTCTCTTTGAGTTAAAACCCTTCGAATATCTATTTTATGCTTTTTCGAACAACATGCTTAATCATAAGCTATCATAACATTATTTTGATCTTTATCAAAGCAGAGACATCTTTCTTTTTGAAACAAAACAAAATTTGTCCTAGTAGGATACAAACTTGAATGTATTTCAAAACATTAAGCCAAGTATTAGTGAATCAAGAATACTTCATATTTGGTAATCTTCGATAGGTAAATTTAGGAACTCGATTTCTTCTAAAAAGAGAATGACTACTGGAGAATCTATTGACTAGAAATTCAATTTAACCTAACAGTTGAATTGCTTCTATGTGAGAAGTTGGGTGTGTGTAACCCGTAAAACTGGTCGTGTTTAGCCTGAATTGAGCACCACTAGTAATAGTCTCATACTCATTCTCCAACTTGATTAAATTGCACTTCCTATATATACCTAACGCTAGTTTACTTTTGTGAACCTTGTTTCTCATTAGACTCTTTCGTTCCCAGATTTATGACATTAAGTGAAAACTTACTTTCAAACATTGTTGAATAAAACTAAAAACATTTTATTTAAAACATTATTACTTTCTCACATATGTCATAAACTTATGTGAAAATGACATCCACAATCTAATCAAATCATTTCATGAGAATCATGGTTTGCCCATATGGATCTTGTTTGTAACAAGTCTTGAAGTCCATATAATCATATCTGTCTATTTGTTACTTGTCAACAATCATCAATATGTTTGCTCTAGGCTAAATGTTATCATCTTCATATAGTTGCTCATTTAGCTTACTTGGCTTGTTGTCTCCTTTGGTGCATATCTTAATTGATAAATTAATAGATAGCATGATTATTAGAAATTAATTGTCTACTTTAATTAATTCTATATCACTCTCTACATTCATGAATAGTATGCCCTATATTGCCTCAAAGAGTTGAACTTACTTGAATCCAAAAACAAAAACACAACCTTTTTGAAAATTTTCTGTCAAAAACCCATTTCTGGCATTCTGGGAATCACCAGATGGGCGGCCCCCTTAATTATATAAGGCGGCCCCCTTAATGATTAAGGGGACCGGCCCCTAATTAAGGGGACCGGCCATCTGATGGTCGGGGATACTATTTTCTTTATCACTTTTTGACCCACTTCAGCCTATACTTCCCAAAATTCACAAACATATTTTGTCCCATACTATCCCTCAAATTTTCCTTCCTAAACCACATTTCTCATACACTATAAATACTCTCCTCCCACCATTAATGCCATCACACCCAAACATGTCATCTTCCAACAACCAAAAACCAAAGATTTCGAACCGCAAGGATCTCCGTCAAACCCGTTTGGAGGAGGAAACTTGATTCTTGTCATAACTCTTGTGATGTTGTTTCAAGTCAACCAACAACTCAACCTCAAACCCACTCAAATGAGTCATCCCACAACCTATCTTCCACTAATACCCTCATTAATGCTTCCTCTTTTGATGAGCATGCTCAATCCCAAAACAACAATCCCAATATCTCAATCAACACTTCACATATTGCTCATTCAACAAAGACATCATCCACTCATGAAGAACATCTTCCACCCATATCTTGTTTTCATGATTACCCAAGCTCAAACATGTCTCCACCACCTAGAGTACCACCACCACTTCCTACAACCTCACATGCCACTCCAATGTTGCATGTGCAAACCTTCACCCAAGACAACTATCATGCTCCACCACCATCACCTTCCTCCGAACACTTGAAGTTCGTTGAGGAGCTAAAAGAGGCACATGAGCTTAGTGCTCTTTTAGCATTACATCTTGCTCAACGCAATTTGGATCCACCACAATCAAGCTCACCATCATCACCACATAACAAAAACCAACTTGAGAAGCATGTTAACAATTGCCCTTGTTGCATCTTCCTTCAACAACAAACCATTGCTTTGAATGAGCACTTCACTTGGATTGAGTATCTTCTTACTAGATCTCAACAAACCCCATCACTTGAACAACATCACAACCCTCAACCAACAAACTCCACTTCAAATCCACCACCTCCAAGCTCTACAAACTCACCAACACCCATGGAACCAAGAGTTTACCTCCACTAAACCACCAAGCATTTGATATGCTTATGTTTTCTCATTTTCAAATAAAACTCCTCAACCATTTTGGGATTCAAGAAAGTTTGATGACACTTCTTGTTGGCACTATAGGATGTTCTATGTTATTTAGAATTCTATTTGTATTGCCTTTGTAACAATGATTATGGGTTGACATAATCATTTTTCTATTATTGAATGGTTTAATATATGTTTCTTATTCCCTTGTGCCATGATTATTACTTGTTAATATTATGCTATATGTATTTGCTTGTGCCATGCTTGTGCTTCTAATATTTTTCTTGCAAGAATTACTTTCTCGAAACCTTGGTGCCCTCAAACGAGGGGGAGCATACATCAAGGGGGAGTTTTCTACCCGTTTAAACTTCTCTCACGAAGTTTATTCGGCCTAACCTTTTTGATTCTACAAAAAGGGGGAGAAGTGAATGTAAACTTACTAAATACATGTCTAAATATTAATTTTTGGATTTAATAAGTTTAGGTTTTGTAATCATCAAAAAGGGGGAGATTGTTGATATAAATAATTGACTGAAAACATTATTCATATCTTCCGATATCTCTATGTTTTGATAATCACAAAACTTAAACTAATCAAACCAAAGATCATGACGTAAACATGTATTTAGTAATAAATAATCACTTTCACCAACAAATCACTTAAGGTATGAATAAACAAAGTGTTTAGTGCAATGTATGATCAAAGGAGTATTTAATTAACTAATACAAAGTTTATTTAATTATATAATCTTATTATATATTTTTGAAAAACACTTTTGGTAATAAGGAAAAATGTTTTAATCATACTAAATATATGATTTCAAATATTTAACCAAAATCAGTTAGTTTTTCACCAAATAAACTTTCCCCACTAAAAGACAAGTTTTCTGGCCGTTACAGTTGGGCGGCCCCCTTAATTATAAGGGGCGGTCCCCTTAATTTTAAGGGGGCCGGCCATGCTTTAAGGGGACCGGCCACGCTCCTCTGTCAGAAACTTTTGCCTATAAATACCACCTTAAACCTGGATTTTTTCCCTACCTTTTTGCACAAAAACTTTCTGTTCTAGATCTCCATTTCAATTCTAAAAAATCCTTTGATCATTTCATAAGCCTTTGTTTCCAAGTGATCCAAAGCCTCATTCTTTCAAGTGCAAAGAGAAGAATACTTCTATTAGAAGTATTACAACTTAGTATCATCTTGCTATCTAAGTTGTTTGTTTACATTTCCTTGTATATCTTTCATACTTTGGTGAATAAGGTGTATGTATTAGTAAACTAGATTTAGTTGAAGAATCTAGAATTGTTGTAAGTGTGAAGTGTAACTTGAAGTGAAGAAGAAGGGTTAGATAGTAGTGGTGATAGGAGATTGTAGCAATAGGAGCTTGTAGTGAAGAAATTAAGGATCTCTAGTGGAGAAGACTAGAAGACATTTGTAGATTGAAGTTGTGAAGACATTAGTGGCTTGAAGGTGTCAAGACATTAGTGCGTTGAAGGTGTGAAGACATTAGTGGCTTGAAGGTGTCAAGACACTAGTGCATTGAAGTTGCAAAGATATTAGTGACTTGAAGGTGTCAAGACATTAGTACTTTGAAGGTGTGAAGAGAATAGAAGATTGGTGTATAGAAGATTGGTGTGTAGAAGATTGGTGTGAAGAAAATAGTAGATTGGTGTGAAGATTGGTGTGTAGATTAGTGGGTAGATTGGTGTGTAGATTGGTGTGAAGATTGGTGTGTAAATTGGTGTGTATATTGGTGTGTACGGTTTTCTCCGCCATAAAGGAGGTCTTTGATCTAGTGAAGAAAACTCTCGAGTAGGTGACTCGGGGAGTGGAGTAGGGCAAGGAAGGTGTCCTTGTAGCCGAACCACTATAAATCCTTTGTGTCTCGGTTTGATCTTTCCATCTCTCACTCTTTGATTTATTACTTACTTGCATTTCACACATAGTCATAATTTATAGTATTGTGCATATGATTGATTTCACATAAAGATCAAACTAAAATCCATTCATAAAACTAATCTTACAAAAACCAACCTAGTACATATAATTATATCTATACACTACTATACATATATATGCTTACATAAAATATATGAAATTGTATATTCTTTCTAAACATTATACATAAGCATTGTATATATAAAACCTTTAATAAATCTTGTATTTATACTTTTGTAGTTAAGTGTTTTGAAATTGTACATTATACATAAGTAGTATTTATACAAAATCATAAATTAACTAGTTTATATATTTATGTATTAAAGTGATTTGAAAGTTTCATCTTAGAAACTATCTTTTACAAATAAGCAAAACGAAAAAGACGTAAAACTATTCAACCCCCCCCCCCCCCCTTCTAGTTTTCCACAAGGAACATCATCGAGTCGCTTCTCTCCCGACTCCTTCTTAGCCACGTGTGCTAGGAATGCGTGACATCCTTTCTCAAGGTATTTCACGGTCTTGAGACATGATATAATGTTCAGGTGAGTTCCACTCCTATCACCTCAAACAATCAAGATCTCATCATTGAGAGGGATATGAACAACTCGTTTTCCACAAACAATGCCCGCTCAATTCTTGGATAACCAATCCATCCGAACTATCACGTCGAAGCTTCCGAGCTCGATTGGCATCAAATCAATACTAAACGGGTGATCTAAAAGATTAAGGGTACAGCCACGGATCACGGTGCGGGTATCTACTAGGTTACCATCAGCTAACTTAATACTATAGCTAACGTCTAATATAGTAGGGGTAAGTCGAAGTAACGGCGCAATCTTAAAAGATACAAAACTCGTATCGGCACCCGAATCAAACAAAACTTTAACACGAAGGTTGTTGAGAAGAAACATACCAGTGACAACATTCGGATCTTGATGCGGCTCTCCATTTCCCATCTCGTACACTCTACCTCGAGCACCTACATTTCCTTGTCCAGCATTCTTCGGGCATTGTCCCCTATAGTGTCCACGCTCTCCACATCCAAAACATGTAACCACAGGCTAGGCATTTGCTCCTGTCGCCACAACCTTATTCTTACAAAACCTTGAAACGTGACCAACCTTTTGACACTTCATACATCTCACAGCACATGGTCCAGTATGATGCTGGTGGCACTTCCCACAAAGAGTTTGTTGTCCAACATTCGCTCCTCCTTGTGCAGCCACAAATGCCTTAACAGTCTCCTGTCTCCTATTCTGTTGGTGATGGTGATTGTTGTTTCGATACTGATTGTTGTTGTAGCGGTTGTTGGGGTTGTTATAGTTGTTGATCTTTCTATTATCTTCCCATTTCCTCTTGTTGTCAAAGTGATTACCTTTCTGAACAGCACCATGCTTAGTCACTTGATCCGTAAGGCGTTCAGCAATGCTAATAGTGTCATCCAATGTCTCAGCATTATACGACGTCACATTCCCTTGAATACTCGCAGGCAATCCACCAATAAACTTCTCTAGCAACTTCTCATTATCGGGCACCATGTGAGCACAAATCACCTTCAGCTCTTGGAAACGCGCACATAAGTAGCAAGATCAGAACCCTTCACAGCCAAATAATAGAACTCAGTATCCAACTTCCTCAAATCACTACGAGAACAGTACTTCTTAACCATAGCTTTCTTGAAATCTTCCCATGAATTATTATAAGCTTCCTCCATTCCCTTTTCCTGAACATAAGCATTCCACCAAGACAAGGCATGCCCCAACAATGTACTTGTCCCATACTTCACCCTATTGTTCTCAGTACAATTGCTCCTATGAAACATCGATTCTACCTTTTCAAACCATTGAGTCAATCCAACAGCTCCTTCAGTTCCCTTGAAGGTAATAGGCTTACAATCCATGAATTCCTTAAAAGTGCAGAAATGGTTGTTGGGAACAGCTTGAGCTCTAGCCGGTCCAACATTCTGAGGAACACCTACTTGCCTGGCAAGCACTGCAACAACACCCTCATCAATCATTTGCTGAATAGCAGCAGGGGTCATCTTCCTAGGTGGCATAATTCTATCAATCAATACAAAGCACAACACTTGTAAGTATTTGATTAACATGTCAAAATCATATCACAAGATAAAGCATCGTCACATGAATAAAATCATAATATAGCATAAGTCAACATCAATAATAGTACATCACCATAACACATCATAGATTTCATACTTGACATTGGTCTTACAAGATATGCAAAACAAGTACAAGTTTCGAATAAAATCTACCAACTGAAGAATTCAGTTTAGCATATACTAGGTAAACTACCATTAAGATACCAACTACTATAAATGATCCAATCACTGATCTCCTAAACGATCTCCATACATAGCCATCACATCAATGCTGTCATAAGACCTAAGGCGGGTCATCCTCTCTGCATAGGCCTGTCTCTGCATCTCATGCAACTCACTCCATAACTCGTTGATACTAGTATGATAGGGTCGACTATCATCTCCTGCATACAACTCTGTCTAAGACAACTACCTCGCCATTCTCCCAACCTCTATCATCCTCCTATCCAAAGAATCCAAGCGTCCCTGAAACTCAGCATACGTCTCCTCCACAGGGCTCATCCTAGCACTCTGCCTATATAAACCAACCTGCAACATATCTGCTACCTTCTTCCCTTCCTTCTTCTCCTTCATCAATTCCATGAAAGTAGATGGCCGAAAACACGTACTCCTGGCCCTCAACATGTAACAACCCTGACACCAAGTCATCTCCTCCCTCAATCTGCTCAACTCATCCCCAATCACTGAAGACATAACGTGCGGGTCTGCTGACGACTCTCCAACCTCATAAGTGAACGCTAAATCTGTAGGCACGGCCTCTATCGATGTCACCTCGGAAATCATAACGTGCACCAAACTCTCAGGAGTATCCGACTCATAAGTCACATCCGACACAACAGGCGAAGGTGGCGGGGGAACATCCTGATCCTCCTCCATAAACTCCTCATCATCATCCTCCTCGTCATCATCATCGTCATCCATCTCCTCATCTCCATCATCCTCAATATCAACATCATCCTCTAAACCTACCTCATCATCTAAACCAACATCAACATCCAACTCAACATCATCTCCTAAAGGCAATGGGTCAACAACGGGTGGGACTGGAACCTGATCACGGGGAACTGGGACAGACATGATACTCTACAAGAGTATAAGGAAACATAAAAAAAAAACACTAGCCAAATTTTAGCGGAAAACCATTTTATAAGCCAAAGCATGATAGTGGAAAAAGTCCAAACCAATCTCAATATAAAACATATATATATGTAAAGTTTAAAAGAAATACCAGGGCGCGAAGCAGCATGGAAGGCTGTCGGCTTTCTGTCTCAAAACATTTTGATTCCAGGAAAAAGTTTATGGTTGAGTGCGAGCTCGTTCTCTATAAACGATGCTCTGATACCATTCTGTAGCACCTCCAACTCAAAATACGGCAGCTAACATGCTGGGGGCACTACGCAAATAGAAACCAAGCACATTTATAGCTAACAACCACAACACGGGACGTTTATAAATGTTGCAAAACATATCATTCGAATTATAAACCGTTTAGAGTACAAGGACTCTTAAGTCAAAATCGCAGCGGAAATAATAAAATAGAGTTTGCAGCGGAAAGTTTACAAAGTTTAGCAGCGGAAAACATTTAACAAAGTTTAGCAGCGGAAATAAGTAAGACACACCAAGGTTTTACGAATGATATGAAAGTAAATATAGTAAAGATAATAAAGCTACCTTGACAAAAAGACTCCATCGACCTTGCCACTCCACCAAGCCCATATCATAAAGCTCCAAAACTAATTTGTAGCAGTACCTGAGAAACACATGCTTAAAAGTCAACACAAAGGTTGAGTGTAATCCATAGATTTAAATAATAAAGTTGAGCACAAGGGTTTTAATCATATGATATAAGCAATAAATGCTAATACCGGGTAAATCAAGGTAACACCCAATATGTAGAGGCATCCTAGTGCATACATACGGTTGATGGTACAAAGCTCATGACACACAAACGTTAACCAAACCAATCGTCAGTAACACTGTACTAACATAAATAATAACCGCGGAATTTCATAATATAAGTGCCCCCGAGGCCGGGTACTTGCCAATACCCAGCAAAATCGAAAGTAGTACACCTGCATGTCAAGCCCTTGAAAACTACGAATGGGATGGTCAATCCTATAGGCCTATAAACTAAGTTCGCGTTCACTCACAAGTGATTAATGGCTCATGATCTGAGGGTCTTTCCGGCAAGACAAGCTACTTAGCACATCGTCAGGAATATATATATCATTCAAGAAAAGCATACCAAAAATACTTGTGCTCAGAAAATATTTAAAGCATGTGTCTCACCCCATGGGTTTATAATAGAGGTGGCAATTTTTAACCAAATGGTTAAATTTGGGTCAAATTGGTTAAAATTTTAAAGTGGGAGGGGTATAGTTGGGTTTTGTTAAAAAATAAAGATGGGTTTAAATGAGTTAAAATGATTTTAACTGATTACTATTGTTGGGTCAAGTTGGGTTTAGTAGTATACCCATATGGGTCACCTGGATAAAAACCCACTTCCTCCCTCCCACTCTCACACAATTCATTTCACCTCTGATAAAAATTAAAATCCCAAAATCGACTTCAACTTTTTCATTCATTTCAGTAACTTTTTCACCATATACGAGATCAATATACCGCTGCTTTAATTTCATATCACTTTTCAGTAAGTTTTTAAATCTCAGTCTTCACTTTTTCATTCGTAATTTTGGTGTTTAATTTT
The DNA here is from genome assembly GCA_030686995.1 of Artemisia argyi. Lineage (NCBI taxonomy): Eukaryota > Viridiplantae > Streptophyta > Magnoliopsida > Asterales > Asteraceae > Artemisia > Artemisia argyi. The sequence continues at coordinate 280,651,537 of CM060708.1, forward strand.
GGTGAACAATGGATATGTGATTGGATATCACATATCAGTTAATTAATTGTTGTTTAGGTGATTATATTAATTTGTGGGGTGTTTGGGAATGCTTCTAATTTGGGGCTGTTTGTGATTGATTATTATTATTTAGGGGTGTTTGGGAATGGTTTCTGTTTAGGACTGTTTAGGACTTTAGGATCGCATATTATTTGGGTCTGCTTAGGATTGCTTATTGACATATTGTATATGTGCCGTTTTAGATAGATTTTTGTTTAGGTGATGTTATAGATTGCTTACTTGCTTATGTTTGATCTTATTACATTTTTAAATGATAGGTGCTTAAATTTGTACGTCTTCTTATTGTTTTTTTGGTATTGATTAGGCTAATATGTGAGAAAAGTAGAAAAGACTCGACAACAAAATATGCATGCGGGTGACGATTTAGAAGACGCTAGTTCCTCAACAACGAGTAATTTATATTCAAGGGTATGGCAATATTTTACAATGATACCACTAGAATCTGATGGGGTTAAAAGGGCGGCTTGTAATTCTTGTAATAAGGTGTTAAAAGTACATGGAACATCTAATATCCGGCGTCATATACTTAGTTGTTTTAAGGTGGACTTGTCCAACAAGGCGGACTGGGATGCCCCACCACCGAAACGTATTTGCTTAGATCAAGCTAAATATAAAGAAAAACTAGCAATTTCTATTATTAAGCATAACTATTCGTTTAATTATGTTGAGCACGAGGGAACGAGAGACTTGCACAAGTTTTTACACCCGGATGCAAAACCAATAAGTAGAAACAATGTAAAGAAGGTAGTCTTAAATATCTATGAAAGAGAAAAACTTAAGGTTAGAGAGGAGTTGGAGAAAATCAAAGGCAGAGTTTGTTTAACATCGGATTTATGGACTTCAATTACTAGTGATGGTTACATGACATTGACTGCTCATTACATTGATGAAACTTGGGTTTTAAGGAAAAAGGTCTTGAATTTTAGGGTTATTCCCCCTCCTCACACGGGATCTCTTTTGGCGGAACCTGTGATTAGTTTTTTAAGAGAATGGGGAATTGAAAAGAAAGTGTTTACTATCACATTAGATAACGCAACGAATAATAATGGTTTAGTAGATTGTTTAAAAGATCAGTTGAGTATAAATGATGCGTTACTTTGTGAGGGAGAATTTATACATGTACGTTGTTGTGCACATGTATTAAACTTAATTGTACAATCCGGTTTGAAAGTCATTGAAGAAGCTATTGAAAAGGTGCGAGAATCAGTGAAATATGTGAGAGGAAGTGCAGCTAGAAAGATAAAGTTTGCTGAATGCGTTGCACAACTCAAACTACAATGTGGTAAAAATGTGCGACAAGATGTAGTTACAAGATGGAATTACACATATTTGATGCTTGATTGTGCATTGGTGTATCGTCGTGCATATGCTCTATTGAAATCAGTGGATACAAATTTTAAGACATGTCCAACGCCTGAGGAATGGAAAAGGATAGAAGAAATTGCCAAGTTTTTTAGGCCTTTTTATGACATGTCCAATGCCTGAGGAATGGACAAGGATAGAAGAAATTGCCAAATTTTAATAGTGGTGATGGAGATTAGGATTTTTTGTTGTCGCTAGAAATTTCAAACGAGTTGAGCTGCATTTTTGATGTTATATTATTTTGCTGCTATTTGTGCTAACTATTCATAGGCTGTTGCAGATAAGATGTTTTAACAGAATTTACCAATATTGTGTTTGATTCATGTTTAAAAAAACGTATTTGGTAATCTTGTGCGTGGAAGTTGGTCATACTTTGAGACTTAGGGTGTTAGGGTTGAAGTAGGTGAGAAAGGTCACAATGCACTTAGTAATACGGATAATAGTTAGACTTAGACATGTTCAATTATAGGTTATATAAGTGATTGAGGCAAAAGCAGTCAACTAAAGTCAACCACAGATGTGGTCAACACAGTCAAACTCCTTAGGCTCAATGCTCCGCGGAATATAGTGGTTTCCCCGGATCGTTATGTCCCGACGAGGTGTGATGGTTATTAAACGGGCTTGTGATCGGGTGAATTTGGACGGAAAGGGTTTGTGTGAGTTGTGATTGATTACACTACTGAAATATAAAAGAAAATAGCTTAAGTAAGCTATATTAACAAGTACGTAAAACTAGAAAACCTAGAAATGTTTAAAACCTAAAAACGCGTACGTTGAATTTAAATTTACGTTGACGTATGAAATAAAACGCGAGTTTTTGTGAAATAAAATACCTACGGATTTGAAAATTACATTTTTACAATCCGAATGATAAAAGAAAATTTTTAGAAAAAGAAAAATAATTTTTACACTATTTAATTAATTATTATTAATTAATTACTGATTTCCTAATTACTTTTAATTATTTAAATTACACTAAATTATAACTAATTATGAAAATACACTAAAAATATGAAAATTAAATTTGGAAAAATCTAAAATATTATAAAACTAATTTTAAAACTGAAAATATATTTTTAAGACTTTTTAAATAATTATTATTAATTATTAACTAATTATTAATTAATAAAAAATAATATTAATTATTAAAAATACTAAATGAAAAGAGAAAAATATGAAAAAATTACAAAAATTATTTTATAACTACAGGAACCTAGGAAAATTATAAAAACACTAAGTGCTTAAGGAAAATAAGCAAATAAGCAATAAGCTTCTTAAATAGAAGCTATCACTTCATTTAATTTTGGCTTTTTCAAAATTTTCCTTTCCAAACTTATTTAAACACCTTAAATAACAAACTTTAACAAAAGCACTTTGGCTAAATCACAAAAATAAGCTATTGAGAAGTTCAAATGCTTAACAGTTGGTAACTTAGCTTATTAGGACTTTAAGAAACTTGAAAGAAAACTTATAAAGAGCCAAGCAGTCTGATCCAAAGTTACAATAAGCTATAACAATGATGAGGGAACTTGGAATAAGCAAAAGGAGACAGCAAAGCTCAAGCAATAAGCTGAAATAACAATTAAGCAAAATGCCCAAAACCTGATCACCAAACAGGCCTGATTGGCCAATTTTAGGCCAATGTGGGGCCCATTGGGTTGAAAGGAAGCCCAAAGTGAAACTTGATTCAGAAAGTCCACCAGCTAAGCTTTCTAAAAAGCCTAAGTTCAGCCCCTAGATCCCACTAATAAGCACTAGGGGGAGGCATGAACTTGGGTGAGTGAGACTGAGTACTTACTATGATATCAGTGGACATGTCATTTGGTAAGCTAAAATAAGCTAAGGAATTGGGACCTTAAGTCCAAATGAAGCTAGGGACTAATAAGCTACACTAATAAGATTTCCTAAAAGCAAAAAATGGAAGTGTGGGACCCACTTGTGGAGTCAGGGAGAACCCTTGAAAGGTAGTACAAAAGCTGAATGCTCAGCTTATTTAAAAAAGGTCCAACACAAAATGATCCTTGCAGCCCAAGAGAATAAGCCACAAGCCTCTAATTAAGCCCTGGTCCTAAGAGTTTGGCTTATTGGCTTTCCAATAAGCCAAAGACTAAGGTGTGGGGCCCACAGATGAATAGTACAGAAGCCATGGAAATTAGTGGTTTGACTGGTTACCCTGGTGCATGGCAACACCTCTCCCTGCAGTCCATTTAAAGCTACTAAAATAAGCACCTAGAAAAATCAATAAAATAAGCTGATTATGGGAATCTAAAGTTTAGCTGGGATATATTGCACTCAAGAAATTTCAATTCCTGAACTTGAACACAAAATTCACAAGAATTCATGCAACATTTGGTTTTCTGCCAAAGGGAAAAGGTTTAACTTTTGAGATGAACTCCTATCTTTGACTTTGGTGACTTTTGATTGCTTATAATAAGCTGAGAATGTTATGATAAACCAAAAGAAGGCTAAATTAAGATATAAAAACAGCTTATGCAAGGATATGAGAGGATTTGGATCCTACAAATCCAACAGATAGAACACTAAAGAAATTAGGAACAAATTTTGACTTTCTCTTGAAGTTAATACTATTTTTATGGTTTACTTGTTCTACTAAAGCCTAAGGTAACCTATATTGACCTATACTAGCAACAAACAACAACCAGATCACAAAGCATCATGTAAATCCAAACACCCCTATCTAAACTGAAAATGGTATTTTGATGAGCAAACTTACAATCTAAATCAGGAAACTGAATACTAAACCTATACTAACCTAAAATGAGCATAAATAAACATATTCTAACAACTAATACCAATTATATTACTGAAAACAAAATAAGAGCTCTAATAATAAAAAATTGTGAAATGAACTTACAATAGCCTTGTGCTCAAAACAGTGGTTCATATGGCACCAGGATAAACTCAGAAACAAGATCAAAAAGTCTAGGGGTCTTCAATGCAAACTGATGAGCTAATGTGCCAATACTATGGGCAGTTTGACTTTCATTGACTAATTGAGTTTTTGGAGCATTTGAGAAATAAACAAGGACAATAGCTATAAAAAGCTATGATAAGCTATATTAACAGAACTCAAGCCCGTAGCAACCTATGGTATCTAATTCAACATCACAAATTTTAGACTTTTTAAATGAAATTTAACTGCTAAGCATCACAGAAAAAGGAACTGAATTGCATCAATTTAAAAAGGATTTTAACATTAAAACAGAAGATTACAATGCTTAATTGTGACAGATTACATTAATTCAAACTAAATCGAACCTAAATTAAACTAAAAACTAACTACTAACTACCCTCTGTCTCTGCTGCTTCTCTTTCTTTTTGTAGGAGAGTATTAGGGTTCCCACATGCCTCTCAATAAATCCCATCAAGCTTCTGAGCCCTTGGATCACTTAACTTCAATCTTGGCCTTTGAATATTATTTTGGCGCCAATAAGTCCAATGTGGCAGTTGGGTTTGCTTGGGGAGTTTTCAAAACAATAAATGCACTTTGGAAGCATTGGTGAGATGGGGGAACAAGTAATGGTGAAGCTGAGGTAGAGGAGGGGGGATGAACAGGTGAGCAGGTGAAGGGGTGGAGTGTTTGACCATGGTTGTTTGACTGGGAGGTAATAATAAAACGGGGGAGGTGATTTTATTAGTGGAGTTGGATTGGGCTGGGAAGGGTAATGGGCCAAGGGTGGAGTAATAAGGTGGTTTGGATTGGTTTGGTTTGTTGGGTAAAATAAAAATAAGGGTCCGTTTGTTTATTTGTACCACAAGGACCAAATATGTAAAATACCAAAAGTTTAGGGACTGAAAATGAAACTTCCCCAAATTGCTCATGAGGACCAATAATGCCAAGATTCCAAAGTTCAATAACCAATTTTGCATTTTTCACTTTTTTAAAATTTCCCAAGGACCTATTTTGCCATTTTTGAAATCTCATGGACCAAACATGTAATTTTGGAAAACTTATGACCCAAGTGTAATATTTTGTGAAATTTGACTTTCAAAAGCTTGGGTTGACTTTTCCTTTCAAAATACATGCATAGGGACTATTTTTGACAAGTTTTGAAACTTGGGGGACTGAAACTGCCAATATTACAAACTTTGTACGCTTTTCTTTTGTTTTTGCTCATTTTGCTTGTAAAACATATAAAACACAATCTCTGGGATAATGTAAGTATTTTGATAACTTTTTGATTGTTTTTGTATGTTTTGGCATTTTAAATACGATAAAAATGATGAGTGTTTGAGCACTCATCAATCCCCCACACTAAACTATTGCTAGTCCCTAGCAATCTTTTTAGAAAACTTGATGGATTTGAAAAACTCTTTACCAAAAGCCATCACTTCTGGAGTAGCCAGATGTATCGATTCAAGTAAGAACTATGGTCCACCTGATAACCATGTAATTTTGAGCAAACCACCAGCTGTCAACGGATTTGATTAGTCTTTACCAAAAGCCGTTTGCTTCTGGACTAGCCAACTCTTGATGGACAAAGTCAACATCTTGGTGAGCTGATTACCAATTATGGTTTTTCCACTGCCTTTACCATAAGCCATAATCTTGCGGGCTAGCCAACTCATTCGCTTTTTAGGATATGGCGAGTTGAGGTACCATACAATTTTGGGCAAATTGCAAGCCATCAACGGATTTGATATATCTTTACCAAGAGCTGTTTGCTCCTGAATAGCCAATCCCTTTTTTCGTTTAGACATGGTGGACTGATAACCACAAAAATTTTGAAACTTTAGTGAAAAATTTTTTAAATTTTTGAAATTTTGGCTAAAAACGGGGGTATAAGATAGTAAAATGTGATAAAATTCACTAGAATAGCGAAATACCCCCCCCCCCCCCCCCCCCACACACACGTAGAATGAATATTGTCCTCAATATTCAAAGTCCCGGCTATTATGCCGACTCTTTGAACGTAAAAAGGCAACATTACAAGCTAAGCGTGGAAAACACCATTTTGTTTTTCACTTTTGTAATCATAGCATGGGTGACTCCCCCACACTTAGGGTGAAAACCCTATAAGCATGCTACTGTTTTTGTTTACCGAGTCGCTAGCTTGACTCGACCCCGAATTCATTTGTCCTAGGGGAAGCATGATGTGGAAAAGACAATCTCAATCGGACTTTCATTCAAGACGTTTGGACAAACATTTGAAGCACGTGAAAGTTCCACACCGATGAGATAAGTATCCGACTCAAGATAATGGTACATGAAAATGCCGGGATCAAAGATGGTGTCTTCATTCCCGAAGGAGTGAAGAAGAGAAGAAGTCACCTTATAGGTGAAGAAAAGGAAGAAAACCATGATGAAAATCATGATTTGATCTTCTTCCTCGAGAGCAGGCTCATTAGCCTGAATTTGGATTTCAAAGGTTAATCTCAAAAACATCCCGGGAGGGTGGGTGGGAATTTGCAAATCCTCATGATTGAGTGCATCACCTCCCGGGTTATCAAACTCCGGAGGAGGCATGATATGATGAGTAAGTTCACCGGAGAACTCCTCATGAAGAGAATCATTCACAAGATTTGAATCTGTGAACTCATGTTCCGGAATAGACTCATCACAATCCTCGTTCTGAATATCAAAGAATGGATTATCAGAAATCAAAGTGAATTCATATTCGAATTCAAATAAAGGATTGGTGAGAGTGGTATTGAAAGTTTCGGGAACAAAGAGATTAACATTCTCTATTGGACTGTTAGGATCAGAAGTGAGTGACGGATCATGATATAGGAGACTTTCAATTTCTCCCAGATCGGCTTGGAAATCGAGGAGACCATCATCACTTTCCAATGAAAGTGGATTGATGTGAGTAAGTTCATCAGCGAACTCCTCAAGAAGATGATCAGCATCAGTTTGTGGAACTGATGCCTCAACATACTCGATGTCTCCATAAGATGTACAATCATCGCTAAAATCTGAGAAAGTCTCAAAATGATCGTTTGAACACTCAAGAGGGGAAGGAATATCACACATATGCTCAAGAGTTCCCTGTGAGTCTCCTGGGATTGGGACAAGGATCTCAATACTAGACTTTATGAATTCGTCCGATTCCTTATTAGGAACAGTGCTAAGATGCTCATCCCCCATGCTCAGAGAGTGAGTGGGAACCTCGGGTGTGATAGCAGTTGTTTGAGATGGAATCTCAACTGCTGGGATATCAACTGATGAACTTGATGGATCTTTATAGAATTGAAGGATATCAAGTGTATCCTCATCATCACTGTCATCAGGAATAAAACGGAACTGAGAGCTAGCTTTGGCTGCTTTTTCTCTTGCAATTGATTCCCTAACAGATTTTTCATAGGCATATTAGGAATTTATTTTAGCAGCCTGCTCTTCAGCTAACAATTCAGCCATGGATTTCTCATGTGAATTTTGAATGAAAGAACATTGTGGGATGGGGATTTGTCAAAACCGAAAGGTTGACATTGATAATCATCATGAGGACCCCCACAATATACACAAGAAAAACTGGGAGCATTTTGAAATGCTGTGCTATTCAACTCCTCCTTAAGTTCTTTTAATATATCAAGAGCCTTTAGTAAAAGGTCTTGCTCAGTATCATGAGGAGTTGTGTGAATCATTTGCTACTGTGGAGGTGGGTCTGAAAACGAATAGTCGTAATTATTACAAGGAAATGGATTCCTTGTTTGACAATCCGAGCTAGAGTGTGGACCTCCACAGTAATCACAACAGTAAAACTGTTGAGTCTGTACTGGTGAATCATATGGGTACTGGTCATAACCAAAGTTCTGAGCATCACCGGAAAACTGTTCATAGACAAACGTGTTTCCGGCTTGACACTCAAATCCTTGGTGAGGACCACCACAAAACTCACACAGATATGTCAGTATCTCATGTTGTGGTGGCTGGTAGGATGAATTAGATGTGTCATGGTAAGGATAGGGAGCTTGGTTATAGACAGACCCATCTCCTGACTCTACCATGCTACAGCCGGGATAATTCCCACCATTATGAGGATTACCACACCACCGGAAGATCAGAAAGTGTGGATGAGACATAGAAAGAATCAAAAGGTTTGGGAGGGGTAGGGATGAAGAATCAAAGATGTGAGAGGGTAAAGGAGAATGTTTTTGGATTTTTGGATAAACATTTTGTACAAATGAGAAAGAAAATATTTTTGGTTTTTTTGTGTTCGTTGAAAAACTGATTTTAAAATGTTTTCGGGAACAGTTTTGTTTTTTATAAGAAAATAAGAAGATAATATGAACAAGGGTGGGTAAATATACAATGGATGTATATCCCGATTCACTAATACGCAAAACCGTTTAGAATAGCGCGCACACCTCCCCGGCAGCGGCGCCAAATTTTGATTGAGGCAAAAGCAGTCAACTAAAGTCAACCATGGATGTGGTCAACACAGTCAAACTCCTTAGGCTCAATGCTCCGCGGAATATAGTGGTTTCCCCGGGTCGTTATGTCCCGACGAGGTGTGATGGTTATTAAACGGCTTGTGATCGGGTGAATTTGGACGGAAAGGGTTTGTGTGAGTTGTGATTGATTACACTACTGAAATATAAAAGAAAATAGCTTAAGTAAGCTATATTAACAAGTACGTAAAACTAGAAAACCTAGAAATGTTTAAAACCTAAAAACGCGTACGTTGAATTTAAATTTACGTTGACGTAATAAATAAAACGCGAGTTTTTGTGAAATAAAATACCTACGGATATGAAAATTACATTTTTACAATCCTAATGATAAAAGAAAGTCCACCAGCTAAGCTTTCTAAAAAGCCTAAGTTCAGCCCCTAGATCCCACTAATAAGCACTGGGGGGGCATGAACTTGGGTGAGTGAGACTGAGTACTTACTATGATATCAGTGGGCATGTCATTTGGTAAGCTAAAATAAGCTAAGGAATTGGGACCTTAAGTCCAAATTAAGCTAGGGACTAATAAGCTACACTAATAAGATTTCCTAAAAGCAAAAAATGGAAGAGTGGGACCCACTTTTGGAGTCAGAGAGAACCCTTGAAAGGTAGTACAAAAGCTGAATGCTCAGCTTATTTAAAAAAGGTCTAACACAAAATGATCCTTGCAGCCCAAGAGAATAAGCCACAAGCCTCTAATTAAGCCCTGGTCCTAAGAGTTTGGCTTATTGGCTTTCCAATAAGCCAAAGACTAAGGTGTGGGGCCCACAGATGAATAGTACAGAAGCCATGGAAATTGGTGGTTTGACTGGTTACCCTGGTGCATGGCAACACCTCTCCCTGCAGTCCATTTAAAGCTACTAAAATAAGCACCTAGAAAAATCAATAAAATAAGCTGATTATGGGAATCTAAAGTTTAGCTGGGATATATTGCACTCAAGAAATTTCAATTCCTGAACTTGAACACAAAATTCACAAGAATTCATGCAACATTTGGTTTTCTGCCAAAGGGAAAAGGTTTAACTTTTGAGATGAACTCCTATCTTTGACTTTGGTGACTTTTGATTGCTTATAATAAGCTGAGAATGTTATGATAAACCAAAAGAAGGCTAAATTAAGATATAAAAACAGCTTATGCAAGGATATGAGAGGATTTGGATCCTACAAATCCAACAGATAGAACACTAAAGAAATTAGGAACAAATTTTGACTTTCTCTTGAAGTTAATACTATTTTTATGGTTTACTTGTTCTACTAAAGCCTAAGGTAACCTATATTGACCTATACTAGCAACAAACAACAACCAGATCACAAAGCATCATGTAAATCCAAACACCCCTATCTAAACTGAAAATGGTATTTTGATGAGCAAACTTACAATCTAAATCAGGAAACTGAATACTAAACCTATACTAACCTAAAATGAGCATAAATAAACATATTCTAACAACTAATACCAATTATATTACTGAAAACAAAATAAGAGCTCTAATAATAAAAAATTGTGAAATGAACTTACAATAGCCTTGTGCTCAAAACAGTGGTTCATATGGCACCAGGATAAACTCAGAAACAAGATCAAAAAGTCTAGGGGTCTTCAATGCAAACTGATGAGCTAATGTGCCAATACTATGGGCAGTTTGACTTTCATTGACTAATTGAGTTTTTGGAGCATTTGAGAAATAAACAAGGACAATAGCTATAAAAAGCTATGATAAGCTATATTAACAGAACTCAAGCCCGTAGCAACCTATGGTATCTAATTCAACATCACAAATTTTAGACTTTTTAAATGAAATTTAACTGCTAAGCATCACAGAAAAAGGAACTGAATTGCATCAATTTAAAAAGGATTTTAACATTAAAACAGAAGATTACAATGCTTAATTGTGACAGATTACATTAATTCAAACTAAATCGAACCTAAATTAAACTAAAAACTAACTACTAACTACCCTCTGTCTCTGCTGCTTCTCTTTCTTTTTGTAGGAGAGTATTAGGGTTCCCACATGCCTCTCAATAAATCCCATCAAGCTTCTGAGCCCTTGGATCACTTAACTTCAATCTTGGCCTTTGAATATTATTTTGGCGCCAATAAGTCCAATGTGGCAGTTGGGTTTGCTTGGGGAGTTTTCAAAACAATAAATGCACTTTGGAAGCATTGGTGAGATGGGGGAACAAGTAATGGTGAAGCTGAGGTGGAGGAGGGGGGATGAACAGGTGAGCAGGTGAAGGGGTGGAGTGTTTGACCATGGTTGTTTGACTGGGAGGTAATAATAAAACGGGGGAGGTGATTTTATTAGTGGAGTTGGATTGGGCTGGGAAGGGTAATGGGCCAAGGGTGGAGTAATAAGGTGGTTTGGATTGGTTTGGTTTGTTGGGTAAAATAAAAATAAGGGTCCGTTTGTTTATTTGTACCACAAGGACCAAATATGTAAAATACCAAAAGTTTAGGGACTGAAAATGAAACTTCCCCAAATTGCTCATGAGGACCAATAATGCCAAGATTCCAAAGTTCAATAACCAATTTTGCATTTTTCACTTTTTTAAAATTTCCCAGGGACCTATTTTGCCATTTTTGAAATCTCATGGACCAAACATGTAATTTTGGAAAACTTATGACCCAAGTGTAATATTTTGTGAAATTTGACTTTCAAAAGCTTGGGTTGACTTTTCCTTTCAAAATACATGCATAGGGACTATTTTTGACAAGTTTTGAAACTTGGGGGACTGAAACTGCCAATATTACAAACTTTGTACGTTTTTCTTTTGTTTTTGCTCATTTTGCTTGTAAAACATATAAAACACAATCTCTGGGATAATGTAAGTATTTTGATAACTTTTTGATTGTTTTTGTATGTTTTGGCATTTTAAATACGATAAAAATGATGAGTGTTTGAGCACTCATCAATCCCCCACACTAAACTATTGCTAGTCCCTAGCAATCTTTTTAGAAAACTTGATGGATTTGAAAAACTCTTTACCAAAAGCCATCACTTCTGGAGTAGCCAGATGTATCGATTCAAGTAAGAACTATGGTCCACCTGATAACCATGTAATTTTGAGCAAACCACCAGCTGTCAACGGATTTGATTAGTCTTTACCAAAAGCCGTTTGCTTCTGGACTAGCCAACTCTTGATGGACAAAGTCAACATCTTGGTGAGCTGATTACCAATTATGGTTTTTCCACTGCCTTTACCATAAGCCATAATCTTGCGGGCTAGCCAACTCATTCGCTTTTTAGGATATGGCGAGTTGAGGTACCATACAATTTTGGGCAAATTGCAAGCCATCAACGGATTTGATATATCTTTACCAAGAGCTGTTTGCTCCTGAATAGCCAATCCCTTTTTTCGTTTAGACATGGTGGACTGATAACCACAAAAATTTTGAAACTTTAGTGAAAAATTTTTTAAATTTTTGAAATTTTGGCTAAAAACGGGGGTATAAGATAGTAAAATGTGATAAAATTCACTAGAATAGCGAAATACCCCCCCCCCCCCCACACACACGTAGAATGAATATTGTCCTCAATATTCAAAGTCCCGGCTATTATTCCGACTCTTTGAACGTAAAAGGGCAACATTACAAGCTAAGTGTGGAAAACACCATTTTGTTTTTCACTTTTGTAATCATAGCATGGGTGACTCCCCCACACTTAGGGTGAAAACCCTATAAGCATGCTACTGTTTTTGTTTACCGAGTCGCTAGCTTGACTCGACCCCGAATTCATTTGTCCTAGGGGAAGCATGATGTGGAAAAGACAATCTCAATCGGACTTTCATTCAAGACGTTTGGACAAACATTTGAAGCACGTGAAAGTTCCACACCGATGAGATAAGTATCCGACTCAAGATAATGGTACATGAAAATGCCGGGATCAAAGATGGTGTCTTCATTCCCGAAGGAGTGAAGCAGAGAAGAAGTCACCTTATAGGTGAAGAAAAGGAAGAAAACCATGATGAAAATCATGATTTGATCTTCTTCCTCGAGAGCAGGCTCATTAGCCTGAATTTGGATTTCAAAGGTTAATCTCAAAAACATCCCGGGAGGGTGGGTGGGAATTTGCAAATCCTCATGATTGAGTGCATCACCTCCCGGGTTATCAAACTCCGGAGGAGTCATGATATGATGAGTAAGTTCACCGGAGAACTCCTCATGAAGAGAATCATTCACAAGATTTGAATCTGTGAACTCATGTTCCGGAATAGACTCATCACAATCCTCGTTCTGAATATCAAAGAATGGATTATCAGAAATCAAAGTGAATTCATATTCGAATTCAAATAAAGGATTGGTGAGAGTGGTATTGAAAGTTTCGGGAACAAAGAGATTAACATTCTCTATTGGACTGTTAGGATCAGAAGTGAGTGACGGATCATGATATAGGAGACTTTCAATTTCTCCCAGATCGGCTTGGAAATCGAGGAGACCATCATCACTTTCCAATGAAAGTGGATTGATGTGAGTAAGTTCATCAGCGAACTCCTCAAGAAGATGATCAGCATCAGTTTGTGGAACTGATGCCTCAACATACTCGATGTCTCCATAAGATGTACAATCATCGCTAAAATCTGAGAAAGTCTCAAAATGATCGTTTGAACACTCAAGAGGGGAAGGAATATCACACATATGCTCAAGAGTTCCCTGTGAGTCTCCTGGGATTGGGACAAGGATCTCAATACTAGACTTTATGAATTCGTCCGATTCCTTATTAGGAACAGTGCTAAGATGCTCAACCCCCATGCTCAGAGAGTGAGTGGGAACCTCGGGTGTGATAGCAGTTGTTTGAGATGGAATCTCAACTGCTGGGATATCAACTGATGAACTTGATGGATCTTTATAGAATTGAAGGATATCAAGTGTATCCTCATCATCACTGTCATCAGGAATAAAACGGAACTGAGAGCTAGCTTTGGCTGCTTTTTCTCTTGCAATTGATTCCCTAACAGATTTTTCATAGGCATATTAGGAATTTATTTTAGCAGCCTGCTCTTCAGCTAACAATTCAGCCATGGATTTCTCATGTGAATTTTGAATGAAAGAACATTGTGGGATGGGGATTTGTCAAAACCGAAAGGTTGACATTGATAATCATCATGAGGACCCCCACAATATACACAAGAAAAACTGGGAGCATTTTGAAATGTTGTGCTATTCAACTCCTCCTTAAGTTCTTTTAATATATCAAGAGCCTTTAGTAAAAGGTCTTGCTCAGTATCATGAGGAGTTGTGTGAATCATTTGCTACTGTGGAGGTGGGTCTGAAAACGAATAGTCGTAATTATTACAAGGAAATGGATTCCTTGTTTGACAATCCGAGCTAGAGTGTGGACCTCCACAGTAATCACAACAGTAAAACTGTTGATTCTGGACTGGTGAATCATATGGGTACTGGTCATAACCAAAGTTCTGAGCATCACCGGAAAACTGTTCATAGACAAACGTGTTTCCGGCTTGACACTCAAATCCTTGGTGAGGACCACCACAAAACTCACACAGATATGTCAGTATCTCATGTTGTGGTGGCTAGTAGGATGAATCAGATGTGTCATGGTAAGGATAGGGAGCTTGGTTATAGACAGACCCATCTCCTGACTCTACCATGCTACAGCCGGGATAATTCCCACCATTATGAGGATTACCACACCACCGGAAGATCAGAAAGTGTGGATGAGACATAGAAAGAATCAAAAGGTTTGGGAGGGGTAGGGATGAAGAATCAAAGATGTGAGAGGGTAAAGGAGAATGTTTTTGGATTTTTGGATAAATATTTTGTACAAATGAGAAAGAAAATATTTTTGGTTTTTTTGTGTTCGTTGAAAACTGATTTTAAAATGTTTTCGGGAACAGTTTTGTTTTTTATAAGAAAATAAGAAGATAATATGAACAAGGGTGGGTAAATATACAATGGATGTATATCCCGATTCACTAATACGCAAAACCGTTTAAAATAGCGCGCACACCTCCCCGGCAGCGGCGCCAAATTTTGATTGAGGCAAAAGCAGTCAACTAAAGTCAACCATGGATGTGGTCAACACAGTCAAACTCCTTAGGCTCAATGCTCCGCGGAATATAGTGGTTTCCCCGGGTCGTTATGTCCCGACGAGGTGTGATGGTTATTAAACGGCTTGTGATCGGGTGAATTTGGACGGAAAGGGTTTGTGTGAGTTGTGATTGATTACACTACTGAAATATAAAAGAAAATAGCTTAAGTAAGCTATATTAACAAGTACGTAAAACTAGAAAACCTAGAAATGTTTAAAACCTAAAAACGCGTACGTTAAATTTAAATTTACGTTGACGTAATAAATAAAACGCGAGTTTTTGTGAAATAAAATACCTACGGATATGAAAATTACATTTTTACAATCCTAATGATAAAAGAAAGTCCACCAGCTAAGCTTTCTAAAAAGCCTAAGTTCAGCCCCTAGATCCCACTAATAAGCACTGGGGGGCATGAACTTGGGTGAGTGAGACTGAGTACTTACTATGATATCAGTGGGCATGTCATTTGGTAAGCTAAAATAAGCTAAGGAATTGGGACCTTAAGTCCAAATTAAGCTAGGGACTAATAAGCTACACTAATAAGATTTCCTAAAAGCAAAAAATGGAAGAGTGGGACCCACTTTTGGAGTCAGAGAGAACCCTTGAAAGGTAGTACAAAAGCTGAATGCTCAGCTTATTTAAAAAAGGTCTAACACAAAATGATCCTTGCAGCCCAAGAGAATAAGCCACAAGCCTCTAATTAAGCCCTGGTCCTAAGAGTTTGGCTTATTGGCTTTCCAATAAGCCAAAGACTAAGGTGTGGGGCCCACAGATGAATAGTACAGAAGCCATGGAAATTGGTGGTTTGACTGGTTACCCTGGTGCATGGCAACACCTCTCCCTGCAGTCCATTTAAAGCTACTAAAATAAGCACCTAGAAAAATCAATAAAATAAGCTGATTATGGGAATCTAAAGTTTAGCTGGGATATATTGCACTCAAGAAATTTCAATTCCTGAACTTGAACACAAAATTCACAAGAATTCATGCAACATTTGGTTTTCTGCCAAAGGGAAAAGGTTTAACTTTTGAGATGAACTCCTATCTTTGACTTTGGTGACTTTTGATTGCTTATAATAAGCTGAGAATGTTATGATAAACCAAAAGAAGGCTAAATTACGATATAAAAACAGCTTATGCAAGGATATGAGAGGATTTGGATCCTACAAATCCAACAGATAGAACACTAAAGAAATTAGGAACAAATTTTGACTTTCTCTTGAAGTTAATACTATTTTTATGGTTTACTTGTTCTACTAAAGCCTAAGGTAACCTATATTGACCTATACTAGCAACAAACAACAACCAGATCACAAAGCATCATGTAAATCCAAACACCCCTATCTAAACTGAAAATGGTATTTTGATGAGCAAACTTACAATCTAAATCAGGAAACTGAATACTAAACCTATACTAACCTAAAATGAGCATAAATAAACATATTCTAACAACTAATACCAATTATATTACTGAAAACAAAATAAGAGCTCTAATAATAAAAAATTGTGAAATGAACTTACAATAGCCTTGTGCTCAAAACAGTGGTTCATATGGCACCAGGATAAACTCAGAAACAAGATCAAAAAGTCTAGGGGTCTTCAATGCAAACTGATGAGCTAATGTGCCAATACTATGGGCAGTTTGACTTTCATTGACTAATTGAGTTTTTGGAGCATTTGAGAAATAAACAAGGACAATAGCTATAAAAAGCTATGATAAGCTATATTAACAGAACTCAAGCCCGTAGCAACCTATGGTATCTAATTCAACATCACAAATTTTAGACTTTTTAAATGAAATTTAACTGCTAAGCATCACAGAAAAAGGAACTGAATTGCATCAATTTAAAAAGGATTTTAACATTAAAACAGAAGATTACAATGCTTAATTGTGACAGATTACATTAATTCAAACTAAATCGAACCTAAATTAAACTAAAAACTAACTACTAACTACCCTCTGTCTCTGCTGCTTCTCTTTCTTTTTGTAGGAGAGTATTAGGGTTCCCACATGCCTCTCAATAAATCCCATCAAGCTTATGAGCCCTTGGATCACTTAACTTCAATCTTGGCCTTTGAATATTATTTTGGCGCCAATAAGTCCAATGTGGCAGTTGGGTTTGCTTGGGGAGTTTTCAAAACAATAAATGCACTTTGGAAGCATTGGTGAGCTGGGGGAACAAGTAATGGTGAAGCTGAGGTGGAGGAGGGGGGATGAACAGGTGAGCAGGTGAAGGGGTGGAGTGTTTGACCATGGTTGTTTGACTGGGAGGTAATAATAAAACGGGGGAGGTGATTTTATTAGTGGAGTTGGATTGGGCTGGGAAGGGTAATGGGCCAAGGGTGGAGTAATAAGGTGGTTTGGATTGGTTTGGTTTGTTGGGTAAAATAAAAATAAGGGTCCGTTTGTTTATTTGTACCACAAGGACCAAATATGTAAAATACCAAAAGTTTAGGGACTGAAAATGAAACTTCCCCAAATTGCTCATGAGGACCAATAATGCCAAGATTCCAAAGTTCAATAACCAATTTTGCATTTTTCCCTTTTTCAAAATTTCCCAGGGACCTATTTTGCCATTTTTGAAATCTCAGGGACCAAACATGTAATTTTGGAAAACTTATGACCCAAGTGTAATATTTTGTGAAATTTGACTTTCAAAAGCTTGCGTTGACTTTTCCTTTCAAAATAAATGCATAGGGACTATTTTTGACAAGTTTTGAAACTTGGGGGACTGAAACTGCCAATATTGCAAACTTTGTACGTTTTTCCTTTGTTTTTGCTCATTTTGCTTTTAAAACATATAAAACACAATCCCTGAGATAATTTAAGTATTTTGATAACTTTTTGATTGTTTTTGTATGTTTTGGCAGTTTAAATACGACAAAAATGATGAGTGTTTGAGCACTCATCAATAAGTAAGACGAATAGTTTGATGAAGTTATTAGTATTATATTTGAAGATATATGATGCACGATTCAGTTACTGATTGGAACATTTCATTTTGACCTCAGTTTTATATATTGTTTGATTAAATTTTTATTGATTTGCAGATATGCGGATAACTGATATATTAGACTATAGATAAATGAAATCGTGACTAATAGGAAGAATATGCTTGTTTAAATGAATAACTGGTAGTGATGTTAGATTATATAAGCTAGATAAAGCCACACTCTCAAAAGTTTACCGTCTCATCTTGCTGGATCCATCGCCTTGTCACTCATCACCTTTTATCTGTCTTTACTCATCACCTTTTAAATTACTGATGAAGCATGTTCCTTTTGTAATTTTGCGGATCATTGTGTTAAATATGAATCTTTTGATTTACCATACTGGACTACACTAATATGACAGTCTTGAACAGGTGGTATTCTGGAAGCAATGTTGGAGAGTTCGATGGTTACTCAAGGAGTCAAGGAGAGTTCTCAGTTTTTATGGTGTTGTCTTACATGGATGTATTGTTCTGCTTGATACTTGTTGGCATGTAATCCTTTGACCTTGTTTGACAACATTTTTTACTTTGTTTTTATGAAATAGGTGTTAAGACAGAATATAAATTGTTGTTGCCAATTGTTCCAATGTACCTTCATGCCAATTGTTCCAATGTACTTCATGTCATACAGTGACAAAATGATCCTTGATACTTTTTATACATGTTTATGTATTTAACTTTTAGCAATGATCCTTGTCATTTTAATCAATGTATTGTATTGTTTGCAGTTTAGTGGTAAAATGCAATTGTAACTTTAATAAAAACGGACGAAAACGGATAAAAACGGACGAAAATTTAAAAAAACGGACAAAAATGTAAGAAGAGTGAAAACGTAAAAAAAGACGAAAACGAATAAAAATTGCCAAAAAAAAAACACTTGAAAAACTCAATAATACCCAACCCGACCCGAGTCATACCCATCTATACCCATCCTTCCAATTGACTCATCTAAACTCATACCCATCTAGACCCATACCCATCTAAGACCCAATACCCAACCCAACCCGACCCAACCATTTTGCCACCTCTAGTTTATAAACAATTAAAATATAAAAAGTGGGGCTATGAATCACACCTTAATAATAGCAGCAGGAAACGAGATATAGTAACCAATCAAATAATGCGTCACAGCAAATGAACTTCAGCACAACCTAATCAATATAAATGGCATAACTCAAAACTATACTCGAATATCTCAATAAACAATGTTTGAGTAAAAGTTTTATAAATACAATGGCAATTGAAAGAAATAGATTTCGTAAAGTCTCATGTGGGAGACAAGAAATAAGTCGGCGAATCAACCAAATGCACAAGAAAGATGAAAGAACTCCTCGAAGAAAGTCGTCGAAAAGAAATGAAAAGAAAAGAAATAAAGAAATGTGGAAAACTCACTCAAATAAAATAAATAATAATACGTAACAATAAGTCTCGGATTTTACCTGTTTTCCCCAAAATAATGTTGAAATAAAAGGTTTTGAAATAATAATAATGTTTGGTAAAATAATATAAGTTTATAAAGAATTTTATAAAACTTCGGCATGACCTGCCCATTTATATAACATTTCCCGAGTCAACGACTCTTTATTTTTAAACAATATTAATATATATATAAGTAAATATGATTGGATATATCATTCGCGTAGTCCATTAGTTGTTTAGGTTTTATCGACCATTTTGTATTTGTTCGGGTTCCAGGTACGTTAAGATCTTTACGGGCCTAACGTACCCTACCGTCTCGTGTACCAAAGGGTCCATAACATCCAAATAACCAAGGCCGTAAATCCAATACATCAAATTCAAGCTCACAATGTCATAATACGGAATCATGTCCGGTATCAAGTCCACTTAACTATAACAACTTATTTTATATATCATATATATTATTAATCGTTTTTATTATTAGTTACCGTTTATAAAACAATATGTCCGAGACTTGTAACCAAAACCCAAAATATATTAACCAAGTCAATAATAATAACTCTAAAAATAATCCCAAGTCAAAATAAATAAACCCGAAACCAAACCAAATCCAAATCAAGCCACACTCGTCTCCTCGGCTCAAACCAAACAAACCAATCCGATCCAAATTAACCTAAACTAATCCAAACACAACACCAACAATAACAACAAAAATAACATCATCCCCTCCCCACCACCACCCAAGTCGCGGTGGTGGTGGTGTTTGGCTGTCGAGCAAAGAACCAAGCCAAACGGACCATAAAACAAATCCAAATACCCGAAAACATATACCCTTCGTCACCAATTCGATCACACAACAAAATAAACCAAACCCTCACCGAGTCACGAGTTGACTCGGTGAGTTCGTACCGAGTCATGGCGGGTCGAGACCAAAACGGGTTCCACACGAGATTTTATGTTAAAAACATTAAATAAAAACATTTTTAGAAAAGATTTAATAAATAAAATCGGTTTTTTATTAAAAATAAAATTAGGGTTTGAAAAATATTTAAAGAAAATAGAAAAAGGAGGTGTGTGAGGGTGGTGTTACCGTCGGAAAACAAAGGGAGGGTGGCGGTGGTGGTGGTGTACGATCGTGGTGTCACGGCGGTGGGAGGCGCGTGGGTGTGATACGGGGTGTTTGGGGGTGCGGGGTTTGCACGGTGGTGTTGAGGGTGTCCCGATCTATCGATCGGTGTAAAAAAAAAATGGGTGGCCGGAAAAATATTCCGGCGAGTCGCCAGATTCTGTTGGTGCACCGGTGGGGGGCGGCAGCCGGAAATGCAAGTGGGAGAGAGAGATATATTTGTGGGTGTGTGTGTGTTTTATTAAATAAAAATGAAATAAATGGGGTGTGTGAGGTTTATATATGGTGTAATAAGTATAGGGTAAGTTTTGTATATAATGAAAGTGTAGGGTAAGTGTAAGGTGATATCCTAGGGACCAAAGTTGCCAACGAAACAAACTTCTAACAATAAACGCTCCGGGGCTCGAACGACATAGTAAACGGAATCAAAAATTTATGAAACTTGCGCCATTGTTCACGAAATAATTTTTCCAATAAAATCAAGCATAAACTTCAGAGTTTTTCCAAAACTCAAAATAATTCAAATAATTTGGCAAATGCAATACAATTCGAGTGTTCTAGGTTGTGCTGAGTCAATCAAGGAATAAAGTTCTCGTTTCCAATATATCTCACGTTTTTCAAGCCCAAATAATCACAGATAAAAGTTTTAATGTGTCTCAGGTACGAAAATAAATATTTTGGCGTGTAATAAGTTTAGAAAAATTACCGGGGGTTACAAATACAAGATTGTAGTGTGTAAATATAAAAAAAAAAAAAAAAAAAAATCTATGACATATCTTACAAGAATCTTTTGGAAAGATTGTGATGATGCTATGCATGATGTAAGTTAACATTTCCATTTTTAGATTATTATGAAAAAGAAAGTAAAGATGTAAAAATGTTTATATAGCTAAGTTAAATGATGTTTGTTTAAAAAGTAATTAGTAAGTTAATGATTTTCTTTTGATTACTTATGTCGTTATAATGCACATTTTTATTATCAGTAAAACTTACTAATTTTACCTAGACACCTAATGTGACACTTATTCTATTTTACACCTAAAGTGCACTTTGACACCTAAAATACTTAAAAACTCAAAGTATTTTAAACATTCTAAATGGTTTGTCAAGGGATTTGATCATAATGCCACATAACAAACATGTACGAACCTGTGTTGTAGGATACGAGGACTCGAGACGTCGAGAGGTGTTGAATGTATGTTGAGACAAAATATGATTACAAGTAACTTGTACATTTTACGTTATGTATCAAGTTATATGTTTGTCATCAATTAAAACAAATGAGACTGTATAGATTAAATATCGTAATATTTGCACTAACATGTTTGATTAACTGTTTGGTTTCTTATTGTTTATTTGTTTGTTGATTCTTGGTTTTTCATTATGGCTATTATGATTAGTAGTTTGGATTAGAGTAACCCTCTACATCTTCACCCAAATGACTCTAATTGTGCATCTGTTGTGACCATTAAATTGGCAGGTATTGAGAATTATAAGGTTTGGGCTAGTGCTATGAAGTTAGCTATGCAAATTAAGAATAAAATAGGTTTTCTTGATGGTACTTGTGTTAGGTCTGCCTATGCTACTACTCCTCTTCTTGAGGCTCAGTGGGATAGGTGCAATGCTGTTGTCTTGAATTGGATTTTAAGTTCATTATCTCAAGATGTTTATCTTGGTCATGTTTTTTCTGATAATGCTTCTGTGGTATGGAAAGATTTAAAAGATACTTATGATAGAATTGATGGGTCTGTTGTGTTTACTTTACTTCAGAAAATTAATAGTTTTAAACAAGGTGGTTTGCCTATTTCTGAATATTATCATAAGTTGAATTCTCTATGGAGAGAGTTTGACATTCTTACCAAATTACCTGATTGTACTTGTGAAGCTAGAAATCAGTTAAATGATAATGCTAAATTGTTGAAGTTAATACAATTTCTTATGGGGCTTGATGACATTTATTAGCCCATAAGGAGCAATCTTTTAACTAGGGAAATTCTTCCTGAAGTTAAGGATGCTTTTGTGATTGTGTCTAGAGAAGAATCTCATAGAGGGGTTCCTTCTACTAGTACTACTATGAAAAGTGATAAGTCTCAGGTTTCTACTTTTTTTTCTAAGGCCTTTGGTAATAATAGAAAAAGAAACAATGGTAATTGGAATACTAACTCTGGTTCTAATAATAGAGGGAATTATGACAATTTACTTTTTACTAACTGTGGTTTAAAAGGTCATACTATAGATAGGTGTTTTGAGATCATTGGTTATCCTCCTGGATTCAAAAAGAATCCCAATCTTAAACTTGTTAGTGGCTTTAATAACCTAATGGCCATAAGGCAACTTCTGTGGTTAATAATGGTTTTAAGAATACTGTTGGGAATTTTTCTCTTAGTAATGAGCAGGTTTTGAAGTTGATGAGTCTTATAAATGAGAAACAGGGTACTTCTGCTCATGCTAATACGGCAGGTAGTTCTTCTTGTTCTTTCTTTAACTGTAGTGTGTTTTTTAATCAGCAATTTTGTCAGTTTTTTTGTGCTAATGTTAAACTAAATGGAATCAATTATCACATGGGATGGATAATTGATTCAGGGGCTAATCAACATCTTACTAATAGCACTTTAAACATGTTTAATCTTGTTGGCATTTCTGATTTAAAACTCACTGTTGGTCATCCCAATGGTACTCTTGCTAAAATCCACATGTTGGTAATTTGAGACTTAATAAGAATGTTGTTTTGTTTGATGTTTTGGTTATTCCTAGATACTGTGTTAGTTTGTTATCTGTGAACAAGTTGATTAAGGATAGTAAGTTTAGAGTTGGTTTTGATGAGACTAAGTGTTATATTCAGGATTTGAATCAGTAGAGAATGTTGGGGACTGGTAGTGAGTATGGTGGTCTGTATCTGTTTGATAAGTCTGATAATATGTCTTCTTGTGTGATTCAAGGTGAGTTTCTTAGTTGTTTTGTTTCTAAGGAAATTTGGCATAATAGGTTGGGACATCCTGCTAATCAGGTTTTAAAATTGCTCAAAAATTCTTTAAACTTAACTAATGTTGATCATAATGGTCCATGTGATGTTTGCCATAAGGCTAAACAGACCAGGATGCTTTTCCTATAAGTGAACACAAATCAACTGTTTTTGCTGACCTCATTCATTTGGTGACCTTACAAAGTGGTTAGCAGGGATGGGTTTAGGTATTTCCTGACTATTGTTGATGATTTTAGTAGGTCTGTTTGGGTGTATATGTTAAAAAGGAAAGATGAAGTTTTTGAGATGTTTGTGAGTTTCTTTAATATGGTTTTAACTCAGTTTAGTAAGAAAATCAAAGTTATAAGGTCTAACAATGGAATAGAATTTGTTAATAACAAAATGAGTAATTTTTTGAATACTATAGGAACTTTACATCAAACTAGTTGTGCATATACACCTCAGCAGAATGGTATAGCTGAAAGGAAACATAGGCATCTGCTTAATGTTGCTAGAAGCCTTATGTTTCAAGGGGGATTCCTCTTGTTTTCTGGTCTGAATGTGCGTTGACTGCTACTTATTTGATTAACAGGTTGCCTTCCTCCGTGTTGAATGGAAAATCTCCTTTCTCTTTAGTCTTTGGTAGGGAACCTAGTCTGTCACATCTTAGGAGTTTTAGGTGTCTTTGTTATGCTGCTATTATTAAATAGTCAGATAAGTTTTGTGAAAGGTTTGAAAAATGTTATGATTGGGTATGCTAGTGGTAAGAAAGCATATAAGCTTTTAAGTTTGGAAAATAGATCAATTTTGTACTCAAGAGATGTTAAGTTGTATGAAACTATTTTTCCTTATAAAATGAATCAAAATTCTAGTTCTGATTTTCAAACTGAAGTTAATGTGTTAAAATTTTGTGATAATATTGAGTCTGAATTAAACCCCAAAACTCCTAGTCCCTCTCCCAATGATGATGGTAACAATAGTGATGGTATAACATCTGTTGGTAGAGAAGGCAGTCTACCACAGCCTGGTAGGGTTGTGAACAATGACCAGACTACTAATTCTGAGCAGATAAAACAATCTGGTGGTTCACAGCAACCAGAGCTTGGTGACTCTGCAACTCCTATAGGTGAAAATAATGAGTCTGATTTTGAGGGAAATGTTTTTCCAGATCCAGATGTGTCTATGCCTAGGTTTCAAAATGTTTTACACAGTCAAACAGAGGAAGGAACTACTAGTACTAGGAGATCTACTAGGTCTTCTAAATTACCCTCTAAGCTTAATGATTTTGTTCTATATGGAAATGTTAGATAAGGTTTAAATAAGTTTGCCAATCATACATTGTTGAGTCCTGAGAATTGTTGTTTTGTTTCCAACTTAAATAAAACTGCTGATCCTACTAGCTATGAAGAAGCTAGTAAGGATCCTAATTGGATTAATGCTATGAATGATGAAATATTTGCTTTACTTGAAAATGATACCTGGGAAGAAACCGATTTACCACATGGTAGGATTCCTATTGATAGTAAATGGGTTTTAAAAATTAAGTATAAGTCTTCAGGTAAAATTGATAGGTATAAAGCTAGATTGGTAGCTAAAGGTTTTGGTCAAAAAGAGGGTATTGGTTATGAGGAAACTTTCAGTCCTGTTGTTAAGATGGGAACTATTAGATGTTTACTTAGTTTGGCTGTTCAAAACAGTTGGAATATTTTCCAAATGGATGTGAAAATGTTTTTTTGTATGGTGATTTAAATGAGGCAGTGTATATGCTTCCACCTCTAGGTTACTTTGAGGGAAGCAAGAAAGTTTGTAGACTTAAGAAGTCTTTGTATGGGCTTAAACAAGCTCCTAGGCAGTGGAATCATAAACTGTCTGAGGCTTTATTTGAAGCTGGGTTTGAGCAGTCCAAAAATGACCATTTTTTGTTTATAAAGAACAAAGGAAGCTCAGTTTTATATCTGCTTGTGTATGTTGATGATTTGGTTTTAACTGGTAATAGTAATGTTGAAATTGAAAATTTTAAAGTGTTTCTGAAAAACAAGTTTAAAATTAAGGATTTGGGAGAACTTAAATACTTTCTTGGGATTGAGGTTTTAAAAACTAAAACTGGGTTGTGTTTGAATCAAATGAAGTATTGTCTTGAGTTGCTTCATGAATATGGTCTGCTTGGTTGTAGACCTGTCATGACCCCTTTGCCTGAAAATGTTGTTTTCAATCACAAAGAGACTGATGATGATAAGTACTTGAAAAACTTTACTGCTTATCAAAAGCTTGTTGGGAAGTTGATATAGCTTACTCTAACTAGGCCAGATACAGCTTATGTTTTTCATTGTCTTAGTCAACATATGCAATCTCCTCTTTAGTCTCATTTTAAGATTGGGTTAAGAGTTCTGAGGTACTTGAAGTTGGCTCCAGGTAGTGGTATTAGTTTCAATAAGAGTCAGGCTGGTTTTAAAGTTGTTGCTTACTCTGACTCTGATTGGGCTAAATGTCCTATAACTAGAAGATCTGTGTCTGGCTATTGTGTGTTTGTGAATGGTAATCTTGTGTCTTGGAAAAGTAAGAAGTAGAATATCTAAGTCTTCCGCTGAGGCAGAATACAGGTGTATGGCTTCTACTACTTGTGAGATTATGTGGGTTCTTAAGATTCTAAAGGACCTGGGTGTTAATGAATGTTTGTTACATGTGGACTTATATTGTGATAATAAGTCAGCAATTCAGATTGCTGCTAATCCTGTTATGCATGAAAAAGCTAAACATTTTGATATTGATGTTCATTTCGTTAGAGAGAAGGTATCATCTGGATTGATCAAAACTGTGAGCATTGGCTCTAAGGATCAAACTACAGATGTGTTCACTAAGGCTCTTGGTACTGTTCAACATGGTGTTATGGTAAAAATGTTGGGTATGGTTAAACTGTTTTTTTCATCAGTGTGAGAGGGGGTGTTAAAAGTATTAACCTTCTTTATCAAACTTATGAAACTTAAGAGTTATATATGTAAATATTTAATAACGGTTTTATTCTAACACTCATGTTTAGCTGTGTTTGTCTAGTGTTTGATTGTGCAAGGTCCTTAGTGTAACATTGCCCTATAAATAGTTTGAGACGAGCTAGGGTTTGTTGATCTCTCATTCTTCAAGTTTTCTACACACATTTATTCTCTCTAAAGAGTGTGAATCATCTTTTGGGTTTCTGGTTTTGTTTAAGTGTTGGTTCAATAAGTTGTAATCATCAAGATCATCTTGATCTTGTAGTTTATTGTTGGTACCTAGTATAGTTTGGTTTAAGGGTTTGGTTTAAAGTGTGAGTATCTTGTAGGTAGCACCTATTAGAGGGATTGCCATATTTCTGTTTGTATTGTTCTTGGCTTGAATCCGTGTTGGGGACAAGTCTGATGTGTATATTGTTGTAATAATAAGAATTGATCACCAATGGGTGGTTCGTTGGGTGATTACTCATTGTGTTTAGTAGTTTTGATACCATTTTTACACCGGTAGTATTTTGCTTTCGAAATCTGTTGTAAAGGGTATAATTTGCGAGTTTAACTATAATCAAGGACGTATTTGCAAACAAGTATTTTTAATTATTTATCCTCTAACTTTTGGCGTTTAGGTATGTTTGCAGAGGGAGGCAGTGGGGTTCCAACTCATTGAGTATGTCTTGTAGCAAAAACATAAAGATTCCACCCATATTCAATTATAACCCCATGTCTAACCGAATTCACATAGTTTTCACATACGCCATTCTGTCTAAAAAACTTACGGTTTAAAATATTAGAGGATCATTGATAACCCAAACATAATTTTAAGCCTATAGAAGTTAAAACTTAAGAGGGGTAATTCTATACTCAATCTAAACATCAAAATGATATTCTCAATGTACAAATTTTCCTCTCAAATAATTAAGTTGATAATATCGTTCACATGACCAACACGATTTAACCAACAGATTAGACAGAATGGTGTTTTTTATTGTTGAAAAGGTCATGTGAGCGATGGTGTTTTTTTTAAAGGCAATAAAAAGTTTTTACTTTTTATTGCCTTTAAAAAAAACACCATCGCTCACATGACCTTTTCAACAATAGATACGGTAAAATTTTGATTATGTAGAATTATGAATAAAATTTAAGAAATCAGATTTGATTGATCCATGCTTTAGCTTTTAACCATAAGTTCTAGTGCAGTATTTCGCAAAACCGATAAATGAAAAATTAAAACAAACAGACCGATTTAATTTATACACAAAGTTCACACGTTTGAATTATCAAAACCAAGTCTTTAGTTTTTCTTTCTTTTCAATGGTGTGTACTTAATCCTCTAAATTAAGACAAATCCTTGCCTGTAGATACAAAAAGCTCACACGTTTGAATAATAAACTTAAAGAATACGGTGGTTAAAATTATACAAACCCTTTGTTCTTAAAATATACACAAATAGAATAAGATTTTAATTCCCCCATAAAAGTGAAGTGCATGATTGAAGTATATAACTATTCTCTTAAATTCCACACATCTCTGCAACACTTAAACCACTCTCTCTGTCCTTAATTCCCCTGAACTTTTTGTTCACCAAAACAACAATGCCAACAGTTGTTAAACCTCTTTTTATCATCACCTAAGTATACCCCTTTTGTTCACACCTCATCTTATGTTCATCACCATCTCTTGTGAACCAATCATAAAAATGTTCTTTTTTCTCACATTTGTTGTGTGTCTCATTTCATCAATATCTGCCTTAAACCCTGATGGAATACTTCTTTTATCTTTTAAGTACTCTATACTTTCTGACCCTTTAGCAGTTCTTGATAATTGGAACTATGATGATCTAACACCATGTTCATGGACTGGTGTCACTTGTGAATCTTTAACTAGCTCGGTTGCACCCGAGTCTTTTAGTGTCACTAGTTTAGTACTAAAGGATTCGCAGCTTCTTGGTTCTATTCCTAATGATTTAGGAAACATCCCACATCTTCGTACTCTTGATTTGTCGAATAACTCGTTAAATGGAAGCTTACCACCTTCTATTTTTAATTCTTCTGAGCTCGAAACACTTTCTTTGTCTTCTAATGTTATCTCGGGTGAGTTTCCTGAGTTGGTAACGGGTTTAAAGAGTCTTAAGATGCTTAATCTTTCGGATAATGCATTCACAGGGAAGTTGCCTAAGAGTCTCTCGACTCTAAGGAACTTGACTTCGATTTCTTTGAAAAATAACTATTTTTCAGGTAGTGTCCCTGGTGGGTTTGATTTTGTTGAGGTTTTGGATCTGTCTTTTAACTTGTTAAATGAAACTTTACCACTTGATTTTGGTGGTGAGAAGTTACATTATTTGAATCTTTCTAATAACAAGCTTTCTGGTTCCGTTGCATCTGAGTTTGCTACAAAAATACAAGCAAACGCGATTATTGATCTCTCGTTTAATAATCTCACGGGCGAAATCCCTCAAGTGTTACCATTGTCTCATCAAAAAACAGAGTTTTTCGCCGGAAACTTGGATTTATGTGGTAAGCCACTTAATAGAATGTGCACAATACCTTCATCTTTATCAACCCCACCAAATGCTACTTCAAATGGTTCAGCCACAGCCGCAATCGCAGCTATTCCAAAAAACATGGATTCACCTACTTCTTCTTCGTCCTCAACCAGTGAAAATGCACCAGCTGTTACTCACGCTGGCTCGAAAGTCAAGCCAGTGAAAATAGCAGCAATAGTAGCTGGCGATTTGGCTGGTATTGGGCTTCTAGCCATCCTTTTCCTTTATGTATACAATTTACGAAAAAAGAACCAAGGTCAAAACCACGACGAGAACCCGTACAGCCAAAACACAAACCCAAACAAAAATCACCCAACAAAACCCGAAACCAAAATCCAAGAAACAAAGATGATAACTCAAATCACTACAACGAAATCCCAATCCACAACATGCTCATGCTTAAACGGTGTCCCAGGAGACGAATCATCCGAAGCAGCCTCAGACAGTGATCACGACAACAACAATAGTCTACCAATCGACATAAAAGGTGGCGAGAAACAAAGGTGTCTAGTAATGGTAGATGGTGAGACAGAGCTAGAAATAGAGACATTACTAAAGGCTTCAGCATACGTGTTGGGTTCAAGCGGGTCGAGTATAGT